>JAJGRX010000122.1:2400000-3000000 GCA_025461125.1 Carex kokanica | reverse complement strand
TTATTATTAAATATATTAAAAGAAAAAAAATTAAGAAATCACATGTGATGATATTAAAGTTTCAAAACATAATATAGTGACGGACCAAATTTTCACAAAAAAGCACTTTCAAATATTCTCTACATGCCTTCTTTTACTTTAATTTATTGTTACTGATCAAAATTGTACAAAATTAAAAGTAGTCTCGTTTTTTTTTTTTAAATTTTCTGTTAATGAATACAGTATTATTGGTAAGAAAATAATATACACTACAAATTGGAGAATGCACTGTTGAGACAGGTCATGTATCTAGCCACTACTACAAAAAAGCTAATTCTACACTGCACATTGTACACGGTTTTTCTAATTTTATATAAAAACCGTGTGTCAAATATGAAATTGTGAAAGGCTAAAAAATATTGGGGAATTATACACGGACACTTAGTTATAAATCAGTGTATAATTGTTTGAGAGAGCTACACGGTTTATTAGGGATAAAAAATCCGTGTGGAAAGAAACCGTGTGGAAAAGATTGAGAGAGCTACACGGATATTATACAAAAATCCGTGTATGAATTGCTACACAGATATTTGATTAAATAACCGTGTACAAATATTAAGAGAGCTACACGATTTTTAGTTACATGTCCGTGTAGAATAGTTAGAGAGCTACACGGTTTTCTTATCAAATATCCGTGTATAAAGGGTTATGCTACACGGCTTTTTTTAATAAATAACCGTGTTTAAATTGTGACAGAGCTACACGGATTGTTAAGTATAAATCCGTGTAGAAAAGCCGTGTAGGGTTTTATCCAATATAAAAGGGCCCTTCTCTTCCAGAGACTTCTCCTTCCAGCGCCGTTTTGATCAAGTAATTAATACGCCCTCTATCTGTTTTGAACTGAGATCTGATTTCCGCAAATTAAAGGCTAGCATAGCTGGAATCTGTCATCTTGAAGTTTTTATTTTCTCCTCTCTAAATTTCGAAGGTTAGTATATACATATTTTCCTTTTTCCTCTCTAATTTTCTGTTTAGTAATTATTATTGCTTATTTAATTAGGTGTGTAATATATGCATGCATGCTTGATTTAATTAGTAATTAGATAATGTAAATATATAATTAGTGTATTGTTGTCGAATAACCGACCTATAAATGCTTTTTAGGTCCATGCCCGTTCAAAATTAATCCAATAGGGATTAATTTTGGACAGTCCCCGTTTTGGGACTGCTATTTGAATATTGTGTCTCATTTAGGATGTGAACACATATTAGTGGGTTTTAATTAGTATTTGAGGAAAGTTCGACGGTATTTTCCCTTATTGCTCCTACGAGTATGTGGTTCGTACGCATACTTGGGGAGTTAAGGGGAAATGCTGCCGAATTTTTCTCAAATACTAATTAAAACTTGCTAATATGTGTTCACATATGAGACATAATATTCAAAGAGTGGGTTAGGATTGTAAACCGGCCCTTTGTAAGCCCAAAATTTGGTACAATATATGTTGACCATGCTTGATTAATTGATCAAATCATTTTTATAATTTAATTTACAGATGGATCGAAGTTGGATGTATGAATTGCGACGTGACAGTGAAGAATATTTGGTTCGCGTTGATGAGTTTATAAAATTTGCTGAGATGTATAGAGTGAAGAAAAAAGAAAAAAGAAAAATTTGCTGAGGAGGAGGAGAAGAAATTCATTATCGTGTCGTACCACCAGAGGTTAATTCTAACCTTAGCTGATGTATTGTTCATATTAGCAAACACTCGTGTTACTATTATATGCTAAAGTACTTTAATTTTTATCCTCCCACAGCAAGCACTGGTGTCTGATAATCATTGTGCCTTACCTAAATACGAGCATAATTGTTGATTCTTGTAAGCCCGGAGGAAATATCCTGGCTAACAAGTGCAAAGATATCTTCCCTTATGTCAACAAGTAAGCAATAATAATTTAATTTGTTTGAATTTTTTTCAATTATATCAAATTATAAAATTGCTATAAACATTCACTCAATTGTGTAAGGGCTTTTGCGAAATATGTTAAAGAGGGAGGATTGCATAACAAGAGCAAGAAAACCAAGTTGAGTTGGAAGTGGTTGCTGGTGAGCACACTATAAATTTATAATTTCATATATATTGTCCAAAAAAATATTATCATTCTAACATAGGCCGCTAAATGCAAATTTCAGGGCCCGCAACAGTTGGAGAGTTGGGAATGCACTTACTACACGATGATTTTCATGTTTGACTTTGTCGAAAGAATACAATTCCAATTCCCAAACGCGGTATGCAATTCATATTAATTGTTCCTATATAATATCAATTGATATTTGCAACTGTATTTCATCTACCTTTTCTTGTTACTAACTAATACCAAATTGTAATTGTAGAATTTGCCAAAGGAACCGCATTACACCAAGGAGCAGATCGACGATATCAGGTGTGTGTGGGCAAGGTGGTTTGTAACGGAATTTTGCAATGCTCAACATGGATTTCCATAATTTTGTATAATTTGGTGTATATGAATATTGTATAATTTATTGCATATGAATTTCTGGCTAATCTGAAAAATATGAATTTCTTGCTAATCTGGAAAAAATGGATTTATTGCTAATTTGGAAAATATGGATTTCTTGTTATATGAAATCTGGAATAGTTCTGTAACAAATTAAACTGGCTAGCAAAACTGGAGGCTAGCCGAAAAAAAAAATACAAAAAAAAAAAAATGTTATTTCTACACGGACATTTAACTAATGTCCGTGTAGAAAAAGAGAGAGCTACACGGACATTTAGTTAAATGTCCGTGTAGAAAGAGTAGAGCTACACGGACATTTAACTAAATGTCCGTGTAGAAAGAGTCAAGCTACACGGTTTTTTAGTTAAATGCCCGTGTACAAAAAGAATCGTACACCGTTTTTTAGGTAATATCCGTGTAGCTCGGTAAAATGGAGAGCGACACATTCTGGTCTTTGTACACGGCTGTTTGTGAAGTTATCCGTGTAGAATCTTTAAAATTGCACACGGGCAAAAGTCCGTGTGTAGTTATTGAACTAATCGTACACCCTCGATTTAAACACGGTAGGAAATCCGTGTAGCTCCTCCTTTATTGTCCGTGTATAATCTCTTTTTTTGTAGTAGTGAGCGCACAAGACAGAGGAGGCAGCAAATCATTGTTTATTTTCTTTACTTAGTTGGCTTGATTTATTTCTAGTTTGTATAGATTGAGATATTGTTAAAATTGAAATAATGTAGAAAAGGCAAGAGATAATATTCTCCTGCCAGAGAGGCACAAGGACAAGAGGCTATTTTAACAAGAGGATATTGTTAAAATTGAATTAGATGTAAGAATTTCTGATTAAAAGAGAAATAAAGAATAGGGAGGGGTGGTGGGTTTGGTGTTCATCTTATTTTTAATTATATTTTTGTACATGGTATCAGAGCATCTCCGATCTTAGGACCTGTTGATTACTTGGAAAAAGTAATGGCGGGTAAAGAAATTGGGGTAGGCCAAGACCTCGGTGGGGATATGACTATCCTCTAGGCGCTGAAGGAACTCCTCCAAACCCAGAAGAACTCGACTGTACCGGTCGAAGTACCGGTGAACACGATCACTGTCAAGCTTGATGGTACGAACTATGGGCTGTGGCTTTCCATGATGGAGACCCATCTGGCAGGCAAGGGAAAACTCGGCTTTGTCCGGGGAGATAGAGCAGCACCACGAGCTACCGATGCAGGTTACGAACAATGGAAGATGCAAGACTCTATGGTAAAAGGTTTACTACTCAATTCTCTTGACTCCAGTTTAATAGGGAATTTTCACCGTTATCCTACCGCAAGAGAGGTGTGGGATGCGTTGGCAACCACCTTCTTTGATGGTGGTGACTCATCTCAAATTTATGACCTCCAACAGAAGGTTAATCAGTTGAAACAATCAGGTGGCTCTCTAGAAAATTATTATAACGAGTTGCAGGGTTTATGGAAAGAAATTGACTTCCGGCGGCCCAATCCAATGGTGTGTGGTGAAGACATCGAGAAACATAATTCATGGATACAACAGGATCGAGTCTACAAATTTCTAGCCGGTTTAGACAATCACCTTGATAGCACACGGGCGGATGTGATTCAGACCGTGCCCCTTCCTACCGTGAAGCAAGCATATGCTAGAATCCGAAGAGAAGAGATGAGGCAGAAAGTGATGCGAGGGCAAGGCAGCAATATTTCAAATTCTGCTGTCATGGTTACAAAAGGAATCAAACCTCTAGAGGTATCACTATCTTTGTCTAAATTAGATTCTAAGCAGGGAAAAAAGGGAGAAATTGGATGCTCTCACTGTCATAACCCCAAGCATACAAAAGACACCTGTTTCAAACTCCATGGGTACCCGGATTGGTGGGTTGAACTGAAAAGGAAAAAGGCGAACAACAATCAGAAGGGACCTGCTGGGTATGCCCACCAAACTGGGGCAACCTCAGATGGCTATACCGGACAGCAGCAGCAGAACCTCACTGTGAATACATGCCAGCATATGTTCGGGCAAAATAGTGCACCGCCAGCACCCACGTCAGGGGCTCTGTCCTCACCTGGCCAAGCCTCTCTGACACTAGCTACTCATCTGGAAGGTATGGATGATTCAAATAGAAATGAAGGTAATGCTTGTTACACCAAAAGGTATAGTACAAAGTTTCAATACAGTAAACTGCACTTTTTAACCTTCAATACACTTTTCGGTTCAGACTGCAAGTATACAATCCTATCGAGTAGTATAAATTCGGGTATCGATCACAGGGACGGTTCAAGTCTTAACTAGATTTCTACCTAAATTAAATAAAGACTAGAAGTTGGAAAATGTTGGTTTTGGGTTTTTATAATTCCTAACAATTCGATCACAGTAAATAAATGCAAGAAAGAAAATAAACTTGGTTTAATTCAAATGTAAAAAGGCGTTTCCAGGGTTATGACTTCATCTCAGTTTTGCCTCGAGGTACCCGGTCCGTGTAGTGTCCTACACGGGCCGAGTACTGTCGTACACGGTCCGTGTGGCCCTCGAGTGAATGCAGCAGTTATTGTTTCTTAGTGTTGTTCCTTTGTGTAGGGTTCTACTGACCAGACCTAATGTTTCTAAACCTCAACTGTCGTCTGTTGGTTCATTAACTTGGTATGGAATTGCAATATGTGCCCTCGTCGGGTTCTAGACCTCAACTGTCGTATGTTGGTCTGAATTACCTAGTTGCTTGTTTGGTATACTAAAGGTAACCTCATTCCGTTGATATGAGGAAATGTTCACCTGTCGGCTACTACTTGGTTTCACCTTCCGGATCACTAATCCTACCTCATGTACTTAGTTTGGTTGAGAGATTATAAGGGCCAAAGTACCTTCTAGATGTGCGCATTCATCTAGTGGTAAACCAATAAAAATCAAACAACTTAGACTAAGCAATTAAATCAAACACAATCAAGCAAACACAAATTTCAACAAAAGAATCCAATAACTAACATGCAAAACAAAACATTCGATTACATCACAACCCTAGAAACTAAAAGTCTACTCTAACATGATTAAAAAGCAAATAAAACAAATAAAGATAAAGGAGTTCATAGAAAAACTCGAAGAACAATGAAGATCCGTCAAAAACTCGCGTCTTTCGCTTCTCAACTTCGTTTCCAAGCTTAGCCGCCAAGTCCAAACCCTAGGAATTGCTTCTCTGCTCCAGAATGTCTCTCTGGTGCAAGAAATCCCGCTTATATCCTTTTCTGGCCGACCTTCCATCAATTAGCCTTGTTTCCAAATTCTGAATCTGTTTCCGGAAATGCTTGACACGGCCCGTGTGAAATGCTACACGGACCGTGTGTCTTCTGTGGTCGAGTCAGCGGTTATCTATGGTCGTGTCGTCAGTCAGAAATACTTGACACGGCCCGTGTGAAATTCTACACGGACCGTGTACCTGTGTCTCTAGCTCAGATTGTAGATCTTCTCGCAAGCTTTCCGAAAAGTGGTTATACACTCAAAACGGAGTTACGAGTCAAAATCTATGACCGTTTTAATTTCAGGTGCTGAGATTGGTGTCCTGGTCGTGTCTGTGGTCGGGCAGAGAGTTGTACGGTCCGCATAAGAAGGTACACGGACCGTATATAAACCTTCAAATTCCATATTCTTCCTCGGTTTCACCCGTTTTCTGCAAAGTAAGAACAAATGCACAGCAGTACCACATTCTATAGATATTCAATGAAATAAACACGATTTGACAGTTCTAAACACAGGTTTTGGTACAAAGTTTGGTCGGAATATAGATACGAAAGCGAGATATCAATGCTCACTGCACTCTTCGTATTTCAAATTGTAATGAATGAGTAATAGATTCTGGTGCGACCGACCACATGACATATTCTGGGGAAGACTTGGAAAAAATTAGAGAATCGAGACGAAATAAAATTTTGAATGCAAATGGGGTGTCTTCTCCTGTCATTGGGACAGGAGATGTAAAATTAACTCAATCACTGTTCTTGAAGTATGCGTTACTTGTACCATCCCTATCTACTAAGTTGATCTCAGTTGGGCAATTGGCCGAGGATTTAAACTGTGTAGTTCTAATGTACCCTAAATTTTGTATTTTTCAGGACATCCTCACGAAGGAGATACTTGGGCGTGGTATTAAACGTGATGGACTGTATCATTTAGAAGATTTAAGCATAGGGACTGCATGTTTAGCACATAAGAGTACTCAAGGAAAGGATATTTGGTTATGGCATAAAAGGTTAGGGCACCCGTCTATCGGGTATATGAAAAAAATGTTTCCTTCTTTATTTTCGGGCTCACAAAATTTTGAGATCAATTGTGAAACTTGTATTAAGGCCAAGAGCCATAGAACCTCGTATCCTAGTATTTTATATAAGAATAATGAACCGTTTGATTTAGTACACTCTGATGTGTGGGGTCCATCCCCAGTTAATTCGGTTATTGGCAGTAGATGGTTTGTTCTTTTTTCTGATGATAGCACTAGAATGACGTGGTTGTATCTTTTGAAAACTAAAGATGAAGTAGCTAATTGTTTTTTAGATTTTTCAAACTTAATCCAAAGACAATATAGAAGGAAAATTAAGATCCTTAGAAGTGATAATGATGGTGAATTTGTGAATAATTTTTTGGAAATTTTTTTCAAAAATAATGGTATTATACATGAAACATCTTGTGTTGGGACTCTTCAACAGAACGGAGTTGCAGAAAGGAAAAATCGACATATCTTGGAAATTGCCAGGTCACTTTTATTTGAGAATAATGTGCCCCATATTTTTTTGGGATTATGCCATATCTACTGCGGTATACCTTATGAATCGAATGCCATCCAGTACCCTAAATTTTCAAACACCTCTAGCAAAATTGTCGTCGTATGTCAACATACCCTCTATATTAAATTTGGCACCAAAAATATTCGGGTGTGTAAAAATTGTACATGTTCCAAAGGGGAAGAGAACGAAATTAGAACCTTGTGCAATTAAGTGTATTTTTCTAGGGTACGATACCAACCAGAAAGGATATTTATCACCCCGAATCAAAAAAGGTATATGTAACAATGGACGTTACATTCTTGGAAGATGAGTCCTATTTTCAACAATCACCACAAGAATTTCCTTTCCAGGGAGGGTTAGATGAGGAATCAAATGCAAAGGAAATCTGGTGGGAAAATCTTGTGAATTACCAAAATGAATCAAAAACCAGCACAAACAACAGAGCCAATCACGGCTCAGACACTATGCACACCTAGCAGCCAACTTCACCAACTCGGTCAGACCAAACCGAGTCAGCTCACCCAGCTCGGTCAGACCAAACCGAGTCAGCTCACCCAGTTCAGTCAGACCAAACTGAACTTGAAAGCCCAGTTCGGTTAGACCAAACCGAACATGACAGCCCAGCTCGGTCAGACCAAGCTGATCCTAACAAACTGACTCAGCAAACCGAGAATGATAGCTCAGTCCTAGTGCAGAACCCGAATTTGTGGATAGAACTTCCTGTTGAAAAAGAAATGATACAGTTCACTGAAGAATTACCACGCTCGAGATCTCCAGAGGATGGTCCCGAGGTAAGCTCTCTTAACACTGAACCAAAAATACAAAGTCGATGGCCCATAAGATCCACACGAAATGTACCACCAAAACAGTATAGAGTAAATAGTGATCAAAAGGGTGAATACCCAATAGCCAATTATACCAACACTTCTAGTCTACCTAACTCGGTAAAAACTTTTACTGAAGAATTGTCCAAAGTCCAAATACCAAATAGTGTCAAAGAAGCTATTAAAGACCCTAAATGGGTTGAGGCAATGGAAATAGAAATGAAGGCCCTGGAACAAACCAGAACCTGGAAACTAGTAGAACTACCAAATGGAAAAAAGACCTATAGGTTGTAAGTGAGTGTTTTCTGTTAAGTATGATGCTACAGGGAAAATTGAGAGGTACAAAGCAAGGCTAGTGGCCAAGGGTTATACTCAGACATATGGAATTGACTTTCAGGAAAACTTTTCTCCAGTTGCAAAACTAAACACTGTTCGAGTTTTGTTGTCTCTTGCAGCTAATCTTGACTGGCCGTTACATCAATTTGATGTAAAAAATGCCTTCTTGCATGGTAACCTGGAAGAAGAGATTTACATGGAAATACCTCCGGGATATCAGCATCATAACTCAGAGAGATTGGTGTGTAAACTAGAAAGATCGTTGTATGGTTTAAAACAATCTCCACGAGCGTGGTTTGGGAGATTTTGCAAAGCAATGAGAAGCTACAACTACACCCAGAGTGATTCTGATCACACGTTATTATACAAGCATAACCAAGGAAGAGTAACAATTCTAATTATCTATGTCGATGACATGATAATTACTGGTGACGACATGAATGAGATAAAATGGTTAGAAGAAAGACTATCTAAAGAATTTGAGATGAAGAACTTAGGAGGATTGAAGTATTTTCTCGGAATAGAGGTTGCACGATCGAAACAAGGTATTTCTCTATCTCAAAGAAAATACACTCTTGATTTACTTACAGAAGTGGGAATGTTGGATTGTAAACCGGTTGATACACCAATTATCCAAAATCTGAGGTTAGAGGAAAACCCAAATGATAAGGCCACCAACAAGGAACGATACCAGAAATTGGTAGGGAAACTTATTTACTTATCACATACCAGACCAGATATTGCATATGCAGTGAGTGTAGTAAGCCAATTCATGCATGCCCCAAGTGAAAAGCATGTAGAGGCTGTGATGAGAATTTTGAGATATCTCAAGAAGAATCCAGGAAAAGGTATACTTTTCAAAAAGAATGGGCATTTGAAAATCTCGGGTTATACAGACGCAGATTGGGCAGGAAATGTAAATGACCGAAAGTCAACATCTGGTTACTTTACATTTGTGGGAGGAAACCTTGTTACTTGGAGAAGCAAGAAGCAGAATGTAGTTGCTTTATCAAGTGCAGAGGCATAATTCAGGGGAATGTCCAAAGGTCTTTGCGAACTATTGTGGCTAAGAAAACTCATGACTGAGTTGGGGTATAAACCACAAGAAGAAATGTCTCTTTATTGTGACAACAAATCTGCAATTGAAATTGCACACAACCCGGTACAACATGATCGAACGAAGCATGTAGAAATCGACATACATTTTATCAAACACAACTTGGAACAGAAGATCATCTCTTTTCCATTTGTGAGGTCAGAAGAACAGCTAGCCGATGTGCTGACGAAGGCAGTTTCTATAAAAGTATTTGATCAGTTAATTGCCAAGTTGGGCATGATAGATATCTACCTGCCAACTTGAGAGAGGGTGTTGAGACAGGTCATGTATCCAGCGCACAAGACAGAGGAGGCAGCAAATCATTGTTTATTTTCTTTACTTAGTTGGCTTGATTTATTTCTAGTTTGTATAGATTGAGATATTGTTAAAATAGAAATAATGTAGAAAAGGCAAGAGATAATATTCTCCTGCCAGAGAGGCGCAAGAGGCGCAAGAGGCGCAAGGACAAGAGGCTATTTTAGTTCTTGTGGTGAGCACTAAGAGAATTGAATTAGATGTAAGAATTTCTGATTAAAAGAGAAATAAAGAACAGGGAGGGTTGGTGGGAGTTTGGTGTTCATCTTATTTTTAATTATATTTTTGTAGATGCACTTTCATGGAAATTTCCTGTCCATAATATTAATGTCGTTACAATCATAATTGAGTCCATCCGAAGGATAAGTTAAATTATCAATTTGTTGAGGTAGCCTAAAATAATGGCTGAATTCTTTTAATAAAAGAGGGCAAGGATAAGTACTTAATTAAGAGAGTAATTCATATTATACGTCCCACTTGAAGAAACAGTACAATATTTAAAAGTAGAAAGCATCCATTCCTTCAATATTAATTTAATTCTTTTTAGTAATGATTGAAGCGCATAAAAAATACCTAACCAAATTTGTCTCCATATAATGTTGATATGTTTTGAGTCACCCTTGCCACTGTCAAGTTTCTAAAAAAAAAAAAAAAATTGTGTCAAGGAAAGCATTATAACATTTATTGTTTTGATATAAAAGTGTACGAATCATGTTACGATCTTTTGCAAAATAAAGATGTGTTCTTATTTCGGTTTCTTATCTTGATATCCAAAAAATAAACAAATTATACGTATGCACCACTAGCTCGATATAATTTACATTAAAAGTCTATCATAATAAAATTTATACGTTTTAGATATTTTTGTTTTATGGATAGAAAGAAAATTCATTGATTTAATTGGTATAATCCGTTCAATATCTATGATTATACCAATGCAAAGAAAATAGTAACAAAAATAATCTAAACACTCGTGTATGCAAAGCAATTAATTGTCAACCTACCAAAAAGTATCATAATATATCAATAGTGATATAAAAAGGCTGTACAAACAAAAGCAAGCAATTAATATATTGTGGTTAATGGTTTGGTTTAGATCTACAACTTGGAGAAGCACTTTTGTGGAAATTTCCTGTCAATAAAAATATTATTGTCGCCTAAAAAATATTAATGGTTTGGTTTAGATCCTACAAGACGAAGCACTTTCGGGTAAACAACTTGGAGAAACGACATTTCCTTGAAATTTCCAGTCAATGAAAATTAACTGCATGCCTACCAAAAAAAGTTTTATAATCAATAGTGAATTAGTGATATAAACAGACTATACAAACAGATTCCATTTATTATAAAGGCATGCCCTTGCAACGTCAATAATTGGAGCACCGAATATAAATCATTGGCTCCTAAATTTAGGCTGCAAAATCATTAGAAGTTGTATATCTTCTGGATTGATCCGGAACTTGACACGGCCCAGGATGCAACAACAAAATCAGACTAGTTCAAAACTGCCACCTGCTGACACGCCCCAGTATTTTGATCATATCGGGCTCATACGAACTCGGATTAAGGTGATTCAAAGTTCTGTGGAAATTTTACAAAATTATCTACAACTTTGGTGTTTTACATTTGTCCATAATCTGAAGGAATCATACTCAAAAAGGCGTGTCAAGAGAAGTGGTCAGTTTTGGGCTGTGTTATTAATTAGTTAGTTGAGATTTTTGAGTGTGTTTTAATTATGGTCAAAAGAGTGATTGTTTCCAGATGAGTCAAGCTGTGTTTGTGGGTCTCTAGGAGGTTAATTAAGACTATTTTGGAAGAATAAAAAGTAGTTGAAGTAGTATTAATTTCTAGGTGTCTTTTGAGGGTTAATCACTACTACAAAAAAAAGAGATTATACACGGACAAAAATGGAAGAGCTATACGGATTTCCTACCGTGTTTAAATCGAGGGTGTATAAATAGCTCAATAACTACACACGGACATTTGTCCGTGTACAACCATATCGCCGGTAGGGGCAGGAAGAGGTATGCGCCCCCATCCCTCCACGACTGAGTCAACCTGCACACATGCATAGTCGGGCAAGAGCTGAGCATGGTGTACAATCGAGACTCCTGGAAGTACAACGCCCGTGGCAACGGTCAGAGGAGAACTACCCTGCCACAGGACGAGGTCGCATGCTCTGGGGTCAGAGGAGAACTACCCTGCCACCGTCGAACTTTCCTCAAATACTAATTAAAACCCACTAATATGTGTTCACATCC
The DNA here is from genome assembly GCA_025461125.1 of Carex kokanica. Classification (NCBI taxonomy): domain Eukaryota; kingdom Viridiplantae; phylum Streptophyta; class Magnoliopsida; order Poales; family Cyperaceae; genus Carex; species Carex kokanica. Next base: position 2,987,903 of record JAJGRX010000122.1, on the reverse strand, counting down.
TAAATGAGACACAATATTCAAAGAGCAGTCCCAAAACGGGGACTGTCCAAAATTAATCCCTATTGGATTAATTTTGAACGGGCATGGACCTAAAAATCATTTATAGGTCGGTTATTGGACAACAATACACTAATTATATATTTACATTACCTAATTACTAATTAAATCAAGCATGCATGCATATATTACACACCTAAGTAAATAAGCAATAATAATTACTAAACAGAAAATTAGAGAGGAAAAAGGAAAATATGTATATACTAACCTTCGAAATTTAGAGAGGAGAAAATAAAAACTTCAAAGATGACAGCTTCCAGCTATGCTAGCCTTTAATTTGCGGAAATCAGATCTCAGTTCAACACAGACAGAGGGCGTATTAATTACTTGATCAAAACGGCGCAGCTGGAGCTAGAAGTCTCTGGAAGAGAAGGGCCCTTATAAAACCCTACACGGATTTCTACACGGATTTATACTTAACAATCCGTGTAGCTCTGTCACAATTTAAACACGGTTATTTATTAAAAAAGCCGTGTAGCATAACCCTTTATACACGGATATTTGATAAGAAAACCGTGTAGCTCTATAACTATTCTACACGGACATGTAACTAAAAACCGTGTAGCTCTCTTAATATTTGTACACGGTTATTTAATCAAATATCCGTGTAGCAATTCATACACGGATTTTTGTATAATATCCGTGTAGCTCTCTCAATCTTTTCCACACGGTTTCTTTCCACGCGGCTTTTTTTTCCCTAATAAACCGTGTAGCTCTCTCAAACAATTATACACTGATTTATAACTAAGTGTCCGTGTATAATTCCCCAATATTTTTGACCCTTTCACAATTTCATATTTGACACACGGTTTTTATATAAAATTAGAAAAACCGTGTACAATGTGCAGTGTAGAATTAGTTTTTTTGTAGTAGTGAATGTAAGGCTATAAGAGAAGCCAAACTTAGTTTGTAAGGCAGCTTTTGATTATATACGAATTTCCTATTTTGAGTTGAGTTATCTCCTCTTTGTGCTCTGTAGAGTAGAGCTTGCTCCTCTTTGAGTGAAATTTAGTTGAGATAGTTGTGTCCTTCTACATCTCCTTGGTCAGCCGGTGTCAGAACTGATGGCATACTCCTCAAGTAATATATTGTAAGTTCTTGATTCTTGCCCTCATAGTAACGAGCTGCTGTTGGATTTGCTTCAGTTATGGCTTCTTCCCTCTAATTACCTATAATTAAGTAATGGGTTTTGGATTAGCTATACAAGCCCATGTTTGTGGTATTTTGTGCTTTAGCTTCTACTATATATATATAGCAAATACTATGATGGATTAGCTTCGATATCCACTGGATTTCCAATTAAAATCAGTTAAGAAACTTACCTGTGATTCTCTTTCTTGAATTAATTATCAGAAATCTCCCAATTGCAATGAAGATTCAAGTTAGTACTTCGACTGGGAAGGTTTATTCGTTCGACTGCGAGTCGACAGACACTATTGCCCACCTTAAAGCAGAAGTGCATGCTGCAGGAGGTACCCCACCTAGGGGTGTCAATGGGTACGATACGGGTAGGGTGGAACCATTTTCATACCCATACTCACTAAGAATTGATCTACCCATACCCTACCCATACCCGTTAAGAATTTGTCTTACCCTACCCTACCCATACCCGTTATGATTAACGGGTAACGAAACGGTAGCGGGCGAATAATGAAAATACTAATATAATGGTTTTACTATTTTTACAAATAAACCATCTAAATTCATCGTGCCATACAACGCCATCACTATTACTAATATAAAAATGAAAATACAAATATGCAATCAATTCTAACTAATAGTTTTTTATAAAACAAAAATAAAATAAAAATCACAAATATCTCTTCTAACAAATTCAATTCGTTAACTAAATAACAAAACATTCAAATAAAAAAATAATATGTTTAGCATAATATTCTTCTTATAACAAAATGCATACATTTTCTCATGATGTCATTTTTAATAATATCTAATTATTGCTCAAATATTATCTTATGAAATGCCGCGCAAATTAATTTCACCATCAAGAAGAATAGATTCCGATATGGATGAGAGTGCTCCATCAACTTCATTCGAAAATTCATCTGTTCATAATATAATTAAGTTAAAAAATAAAAAACATCAAACAAAAATTAAAAACATAAGTAATTGATGATAGAAGCACTATATTTTCTTAATTGAAGCAGCTTGCCTCACATGTTAGCTTTTCAAGGATATACTATGAATATATATATTTAATAAGTGAACGAGATGGAATGAAATGTTAGAAGAAAGAATGTAACAAGTGACAAAATTGATACATATTCACCAAAACTTCTTGTCTGTCCAAATTCGATTAAACTTTACATTTTACTCCACTGTCAATGACCATGCAAGATGTCACTTTTCAGACATATCCCTACTGTCACTTTTTTTTCTCAACTCAGACAGAAACTAGATTCAGAACCCAAAGCAAGAAGAAACTCGAGAAAAAAAAAACAGATCAACCATATATAAGAAACCTCTAGGAATTACCTAATTTACCAAAAAAAAACCCTGTGTAACCAAAGTTAGAACTGGCACCCCGTGATTAACCAGATATACATAGACCCAATACCAGTAGTATGTATCAGACCACTAAGAGGAAATTTAAAAAAAAACCATAAATTATTAAATTTACACCAATCCCCCTTGCTTTACCAGAAATATATATCTCACTTGGTGCTTTTGATGACAAACTTTTGAAAGTTATCAATTACCTATAATATTGGTATTTATTTATACTAATTTAGATCAATAGATATATACCTGTAGCAAATGCTCTTAGCCAATCTTGGGTACAAATTAAAGCTTCTACTGTTGTTGGACTTAGAGAACTTCTATAATCATCAAGAACCCTCCCTGCTGTGCTAAATGCAGACTCTGATGCAACTGTCGAAACAGGAGTGCCTAGAACATCTCGCACTAAATTGGACAGAATTGGATACTTTGAAGCATTACACTTCCACCACGCTAAGATGTCGAAACTATCATCATCCATGCCCGGAATGTTACGTTCTTCTAGGTACACATCTAGCTCTGATTTTGCAGGTTTGCTGGTAAACGATTCCTGAAAATATACAGTACAAGACCATGTCGTCTATTGCTATAGAGCCTCTTTGATGATTCTCCAGTATGGGAGCTAGCATTTTGAGCATTGGAGTTAGACCTGTGTGATCTATTTCGATTTCTTGAATCTACCAAATATTCACTGAACAATTTGTGCAAGCAGGTCTTCACATTTCTCACATTGAATTCTGCTTCACCCGGTGTATTGTAAATTAATTGAAAATAATACTCAACCGACTTCAACTTGGATCGAGGATCTAAAATAGAGGCAATAGCCAATAACACGCTACTGTTACACCAATATTTTTGGAACTTCTCACACATTCGGGTCGCCATATTGACAACAAAAGAATGGTCGCTGATGAGCGAACTTCGTATACTCAAGTAAACCTCGCAGAATTCATTAAAGAAGATGTTAATAGTAGGATATTTGGTCCCAGAAATTCTCATGGTGGCATCATAAAAAATCTGCAGACACTCTACTATGACAACCACATTATCCCAATCTTCATTAGATGGAGCAAGCTTATAGTCACGATCAACATCAGCTAACCGAGAAAAGGCCTCACGAAACTTGAGAGCATTTACAAGCATTAAAAAGGTTGAATTCCATCTAGTCGGTACATCATAAAATAGCTTGGTTTTTGGAGCACGTACCTGTTTACACACCTTCTCAAATCTTTCTATTCTCAATTGAGAATGACGGATATATTTTACCGTCTCACGGATATTACGAATCCCATCTCTTAAAGCCTCCAAACCGTCCTGTACAATGAGATTCAAGATATGAGCACCACAACGCACATGAAATAGTTCACCACCAACAGGAAGTACACTTTTGGGTTTCATAATATTCAACATCTCCCTAACTAGAGCATCATTAGTGGTACAGTTATCTAGAACAATGCTAAAGATTTTTTTATCAATATTCCAATCAAGTAGCTTTTCCATTATCACTTCACAGAGGTGTTCACTAGTGTGTGGAGATGGAACACGGACAAAGTTTAAAATTCTCTTTTGCATTTTCCAATTGTCATCAATATAATGACATGTTAAGCAAAGAAAACCTTGAACATTGGCTGAGGTCCACATGTCCGTGGTAAGACTAACTCTACAATTAATCTTATCAAGGACATCGTACAAATTCACCTTCTCTTCTTGATACAGTTGCACACAATCACTTCTAATTGTGTTTCTTTTGTTCAATCTAAATTGGGGTTGAAGGTTCTTAACAAAAACACGAAAGAAGTGGTGATTGGCCATATTAAAAGGGTACTCGTGTGCCACAACCATCCTTGCATAATCTGACCGACTTATTTCCTGTTTAAACTCAAAACATTCAACTTTTTTTGTACCATCTTCCTTGTTTTCATTCACTGTTAGAAGTTGTTGATGCACATTAGGCTTCTGGCGCTGTGCCCGTTTGTATGCATCACAACTGCGATTTAAATGATATTTCAAATGACTTGTTCCATTTTTACCCCCGGCTGAGAGTATTATCTTGCAGTGTTGACACTTAGCACTGTATGACCCATCAGGTAGCATTTTCTTTTCGAAATCATTCCACACCTTAGACCTTAGCTTCCTACCTTTTGTTTTGGCAGAATTCAAAGTTGGATTTGCATCAGTATTGTTTTGTACATGTTCCACTTGCTCTCCTGACTCTCCATCCATTCCAAGAGGCATTCTATATTAAAGTAAAAATAATTTAACATCTAACTAGAAATTGTGCAAAATATGAATAAAAAATTTCAATTTTTTTTCAAAATAAACAAAAGATTTGTATTCTTACTCATCGTCATGATCGATGCTATTATATGACTCTGTATCATCCTTGCCAATGTTAGGATCTTCTGACATCAAAATATTCTGTAAATTGAATAATCAGTAAATTATTTATGTAAGATTTAGCTGTATCTTTAAAACACAGCATCAGTACGGACTGTACCCAACATTTATATCTCCTTACCTTGGCTTGATTTTAAATAAAGCATGTAACTTTAACAAAAAGTAGCATCGATTGGCTCATTCATTAGCTGTGTAACAAATCTATTAAAAGTTCTGTAAGTGTATAACTAGAACATAAAACTGTTGATTTTTGATAAACCGGTTACTGGTAAATGAGAACAAGCCACTGCTAACCCAAAGCCATACAACTGATTAGTATCGATTTTCTTGTAAGCGTATAACTAGAAGTTAATTGATTTTTAAAAGTTTTATGTTACTAGTTACCAATATTCATTTACCAGTAACCGGTTTACTTTGATTTTTTTTTACCCAATTCAGGTCTGACATTCATAGTTATATACACTAGTCATTCGACTTTGAATTTAGTTGAGAGAGAAACATATATAGACTTATTAACAGACAACTACAGTCATTAGCAACTCTACTACTTTCATCTAAAATCTTATTTTGTTATGAGCATTTCATCAAACACCTTTAATGCATTCATCTATTCAATAAAATCAACTCAAAATTTCATGTTTTTGAAGTGCTCCGTATTAAAAATGCCATTTTAATGATTAAATAAGATTACTTACAATATTTGATGCAAATATTTTGGTGATTCCTTTTGAAGCCTAGCTTTCAGAATGAGAACAAGCCACTGCGTAATACACAAGAATAAATCTAAGAAGATGAAAGGAGAAAGCCAATTTGAAGGAGAATATAGGGCCAATTTATCATTTCTTTCCATCTTAGCGTGTGGAGAAAAAGGTAAGAAATGGATTCCCCTCAAATATAGAAAATACGTGAAATCAGAAAGAGTAACGGAGCAAGATAATGAAATAAGATTTGAACCGCGGTTTTATCAGAACCGGCCGATTAAATTGGTTTTAATTACCCGTTACCCAACGGGTACGAAATAATCTTTACCCATACCCGTTTATCTAATGAAAAAAAAATCTTTACCCATACCCGTACCCAATAAGCTAACGAAAAAAAAAACCTTACCCATACCCGCTTTATCGAATACGATACGGGTAGGGTAAACGGGTAAACGGGTGTCATTGACACCCCTAACCCCACCTCATAAACAAAGGCTTCTGTTTGATCACACACAATTGGGTGATACTTTTCAAGAGAACATGACACTGGGTGACGCCTGCATCCCAGAAATATGCTTACTTCATCTCAGTTCTCTTACAAACGGTAGTGGTGGTGGAGTGTATGTCATCCTTCCTTCCTTGTTTAAGCTCAATTTACATGCTTCTTTGCAACTCAAAATCATATATAGAAGTTGGCTAAGACATTTTTGTATAGCGCCAACTAAATGAAGATAAAATATATACAAACTCCATATATGCCGCAACTTCAAAATTATTTAAATTTTGGTTGAAATGCTCGATGAAGTCAGATGGCAATATATATTTCAGGATGAAATATATCTGTTCTGGTAACAATACACACGCTATATTTATATCATTTATATAATTGATTTATTTTTGATGCATCATTCATATTTTTTCATTAACAAATTTTATTATAAATGTAAGATCCTGATTTGTTATTACTTTATGGATCTGAATGTTTTGCTTGTACATGCTTGAAGAAATGAAAGGCTGCTGCCACCGCCACCAAGACATGAAAAAAATTATCTATATTATGCTAATGCATTCAAATCTGGATGGAGAGAAGAGCACGCTAAATTACTCCTACATTCGTTGCTCGAGCTTTGCCAACATGGTTTTATATTTGAAGGCAACGTGACGGACGACTTATGGCTTATGATTAATTATGACCTAGAAAATTCAACGATGTGCAGCTTTGGAATTGATTTTTTGAAAGAACGCTTGAGTGATTACAAACAATTGCACTCATTAATTGCTGAGACAACTTCTCGGATATTTCGTTGGGACCGTGAAAAGAAAACTATCCACATCCTGAATTCCAATTGGTGGGAGGTATGCACTAAAATTAATTCAGCATTCCTTTTAGTTCTTACATTTTAATTCTTTTTCTTTTTCTTTAAAATATTTTTTATTTTGAAACGGGGAAGGCTAGATATAACAGACGTGAAAAGGCTAAAAAATAATGTAAACTAATGCTCATTAGTAATTTGCATGCAGTATCATCCTGAGCTGTTATTATTATGCGGAGCGTATATATCGTACTTCGACTCTTTGGAAAAGGTTTGCTTATTACTAAGAGCAACAACTTTCTAAAAAACTTCAAATAATAACTACACTGTCAAGCTCGTTCATCAAGACATTCCTCAACTTTGTAATATCAGAACTAAGTTCAGCAAGTCTGAGAAAGTTTAAATAAGCTATGAACTATGGAGAGGTATGCAGTTTTGTAATGCCAGCAGCTTGCTTTAAGCTCGAATAATGGATTTTTATATTGTGAATGTGTTCGGTGTGCTTTTAGTTTGTCATTGCCCCTTGACAACCTGTTTAGTTTATATAGGTGCTTCTTTGTAGCTAAGGGTGTGTGGATTGTATATATGATTGTATTTAGTTTTGAATGGAATTCTTGATGGGGGATAGTATTAATTTTCTGGTCTGGAAATTTATTTTGTGCAACCAAAGTGTGTTTTCAATTTGAAATGAGCGAGTTTCACTACAAGGAAAAGTAGTATAGTGAATATCCCTGTTGTGCCCTTGTAAATATTTTTTTTTTATTAATATATCTGTTGATGGCATTTGCCACCAACCATAAAAAATATATATATATATATCCCTGTTGTGCCTCTTTGTTTCAAAGAAATATCCTGTTGTGCCTCCCTGTACTTAGATGGAACGTAATGTTATGAAATAATTATATGTCCATCAAAATTTCAAAAATAGTCTATTTCATAATGGAACCTTATAATTACTTTTCATCCATCAAAATTGAACCACCATCACACGTTTGGATGAACTTGGGTTAGCGCTTACCCATAAATAGTCTAACCCGGATTTATATTCCGTGTTTGGACATGCCACACGAAACTCTCTATCTTAAATTAGCAGCTATTCTTACTAACCTGTCTTTTCATCCAAACGCACCAATATGATGGTGTTACCTAAAATATATGTAGGTCCTAGGTTCGATATACGAATGAACATTTTTTATAGATATTTAAAGGTTCGGGCATATTCTTCATCTTTATTTCTAAAAAAATAACTAGGTGGTTATGTACGAAATTTGCCTCAAAGAATAAGGCTCGACCCTAATTTTCTAATAAAATAATATTTTTTATGTAATTAACATTAAAGAATCATTGGAAAAAATGAATTTCCACGCCTACAACTGATAATTGGAGCCATTTTCGTTACATTTGGTTAAGATTAAATCCATCCGAGGATTTCAGTCTAATCAAACGGTTCAGTGGAAGAAAGCCAGCTCTAAAAGCGAATGCAACATCAGCTCCTTGTTATGAGAGCAAGATGAAGAACTTACAAATACTCAAGGTGGAGTATGCCATCAGTTCCGGATGAAGAAGATAATGAGTGAGGCTACATTACTATGCATAGCTTACTTAATTTGGTCCGTACTACTTATCCATATCTCTATTTTTAAAATCCAAATAGTCAGTCCATTCCGCTTAACATGATCTCCATATGAAAATGTCCTTGGATGTCAAATTTTACTTAATTTGGTCTGTACTACTTCTAGTCTTTCATGTTTTATTGGTAGTCATTCATCTTTTACTGGTTGTATTTCATAATCTTCTAGTTACACTACTACAGAATTGCAAATCAGCACCGGTCAAACAACACTGGGTTTGATGAAACCGGTGTTGTATGTATTTTAGCACCGGTTAAAAGTATCACCGGTGCTAAATGTTTGACATACAACACTGGTTTATTTGCTAAAACAGGTGCTAAACATTCAGCACCGGTTTATTACTAATAACCGGTGTTGTATGTCATACATTTAGCATCAGTTTTTAAAATAACCAGTGTTGTATGTTTAGCACCGGTTTTGAAAAATAAACCGGTATTGTATGTCAGACATTTAGCACCGTTTTGTTTTGAACCGGTGTTGTATGTCACTGGTGTAATGTTTTAAACCCTAGACGCCTCTTTCTCTCTCTCTCAACTGATCGGTTCCAGAAAGCTACGCGAAATTTGATTGCTTCATCTGTCTCTCCACCCTCTGATCTCCACTCCATCTAGTGTAAATTCGGTAAGAACTTGTTCTTTGTTTCTTATTTGTGAAATGTTTCGTAAATTGATGAAATTAATCTAAATTTATGAAACTTGTAGTGCATTTTATCCTTTTCGAATTATTGATCTGCTTCACTCTCTCCATCCTCTCTTCACTCTCTCCCTCAAGTAGTCTTTCTCTGCTATCTCGGATCTTTACCCTCTCTCCACTTGATGCGGTTAGTAAATATTATTCTTAATTTAAGTAATTTAATTACATGCATGTTGAATATTGATTTAAATGATTATTTTGTTATATATATAGTTCATTATATATGTATATATAGATTGAACGAATCTATATATACATTCAGTGAGTAGTATTGTATTACAGACCAAATAAAACTGAATATTAGTATGCCATTAGGTCATATGCCCATTCAAAATTAATCCGATAGGGATTAATTTTGAATAGTCCCCATTTTGGAACTGCTCTTTGAATGCTTTGTATCATTTAGGATGTGAACACAAATCAACGGATTTGGTATTTAAGAAAAATTTGGTATCATTTCTCCTTATTTCCACAAGTACATATTGAATTTCATGTCCAAACGGATATGATTCTTACGCGTACTTGGGGAACAAAGGGGAAATGCTGCCGAATTTTTCTTAAATGCCAAACTTGTTGATTTCTATACTACTTTTAGCACTAGTTTTTATGAAAAAAACCGGTGTTGTTTATCTACTTTTAGCATCGGTTTTATGAAATAACCGGCACCGATTTAAAATCGGCGCTAATCAAACATGGAATCTGCACCGGCCTGATCAACACCGGTAGGAAAACCAATTTTGAATGTAAAAAAAAAAAACCGGTGCTGATTTGCTATTTTGTAGTAGTGTTATTTCATCTTCTTCTAGTTATATTTCATTTTCTTCTAATTGTATTGCATCTTCTACTAGTTGTTTTTTTTATTTTGTACTGGTCTTTCAACTTGTATGTGTTGTTTTTTGATGCTCTACTAGTTGTCTATCATGTTTTAAGGTTGTCTTTCATCTACTACTTGTTGTACTTTGATGGGTCAAAATCAGAGCTAATAATATTTATAATCCTAATTGTCTACTTTACAATCGATTCATAAGTGTATGAATCTCTCGTATAGTATAGATTGGGGTGTCGATCCACAGGGATAGTGTATTAAGGTTAAATCGTTCACAATTATAGGTTTACTTGGTTGTGTTTTGTTGTGTTTGGTTGTTTGGTTGAGTTGTGGTGTGTTTTAGGTAATCAATCAAAGTAATAAAGTAAGGATTAAAGATAGTAAAGAGTTCAAGGGATCATACTTTCTATCATTTTTATTCATCTAATCTAGTTTTTGGTTGAAAAGCAATTGTATGCGGTGCTGTCACCAACCGCATGCGAGTGCTAAACCCGTCAATTATAGTTTAACTCCAATCGGTGTCGCATGCGGTTTGGCTAGAATCGTGTGCACCATGTACTGGTATCAAATGCAAATTTAAGAGTTGCTAATCCTATCTTAGTGCTAATCACTGCTATGCTATAGCACCCTAACTAAGAAGGACTGGCAAGGGGATGGTATCCAAACCTCACCCTAATCAATCGCATAAAGCTCAATGATAAGTCTCCATTACCAAGACTAAATAGATTTAAGTTCACAGCTACGTCCATCTTTTATACCTTCTATAGTTGAAATAACCGAGATTACCCCACTATTGATCTATAGAACGCGACGTTCATTTGCAAATCTATATTCTAACTGAGATCAGATCACAAGGGATCAACTGCTACGTCTATTTCCTTTATTGGATCTTCGATAATTGTACCCTATTCCTAACCGGTCAACCCTATATGCCTAAGCATTATGGTGTGTACACCACCATACGGACGAGGTTAGCACGCACCGAATTAAGTAGTAATACAAAGAATAAAGTGTAGTAAGAATTCAGATCAAACGCAAATGATAAACATAAATAAAACCTTTAGATTAAACTCATAAGAATTCGAGATTACATGCATTCACCTTATAAAGTGCTATCTAGCCTCTCATGGGCAAATATACAATGAAAATAGATAGAAGAGATAATAATACAACAATAAAGAAGAAAAAGAGATGGAAGGAATACACCTGGAGAATCCCCTTAGTCTTCTTACTAACCCTAACTTTCCTAGGCATAATGGAGATGAGGGGGACGAGTTCTGAAGTTAATGGAACTTGGAGAGCAAGTAACTTGGAGTCCAAGTTGTTTTATAACTGTCGTTTCTTTTGGAATTTGCAGTCTATGCAGTTCTGTGAGGTCGCATGCGGATGAATATTAAAACGCATGCGATTCGGGTGGAACTACATAGACTCATTGACCTTTCGTATTTTGGCTATAGAATCGTCATCCAAGCTCCGATTGAGGTGATTCAACTTACGTCGAACCTAGACAATGAGATATACAACTTTCGTAATGGCTTCGAGTTCATAGGCTCGGGAAGTGATCCAAAGTCAGTGTACTGTTCTCCTTCAAAATTTTGGCTCTGGTTATTCTATGGAAGTGTTGGGCTTTTATGCGGTTGCGCATGCGGTTGAGCACTCATCCGTATGCAATTAGTAAAATGCATAAAATCTTCACTATTTCTTGCTTTATTTACATGCGGTTTGCATACAAACCGCATGACAAATACCTAGTGTCCAGAATGCTTCATTTTATACATGTTTTAGTCCTAAAAGCAATAGAAATCTGCAATTCTATGAAATCAAGTGAAAATGGCAAAAGTAATCTGATTCGACTTAAATTGGACATTTGTAACTCGATATTTGGCAATATTTTATGTCAAGTGATAGGGAAAAACAGTGCTTATTTCAGCCCTATCATACTTCATCTTCTTTTAGATGTATTTCATATTCTTCTGGTTGTCTTTCATATTCTTCTGGTATTCATTCAAGTTCTACTAGTTGCCTTTCAACTGGTTGTCTTTCAACTTCTTCTAATTGTGTTTCAACTACTACTAGTTGTTTTTTTGTCTTCTACTTGTTGTTTTTCATCTTCTATTGGTTGTCTTTCATGTTTTTTTAGTTGTCTTTTATCTTCTACTAGTTGTTTTTCATCTTCTACTAGTTGTCTTTTATCTTCTACTAGTTGTCTTTAATGTTCTTCTAGTCGTCTTTTATCTTCTACTAGATGTATTTCAACTTCTACTAGTTGTTTTTCATCTTCTGCTGGTTGTCTTTCATGTTCTTCTAGTTGTTTTTTATCTTCTTCTAGTAGTATTTCATCTTCTTTTAGTTGTATTTCATATTCTCCTAGTTCTCTTTCATATGTTACTTATTGTTTGTCATCTTCTACTAATTGTGTTTCATCTTCTTCTAGATGTATATCATCTTGTACTAGTCTTTCATCTTCTACAAGTTGTATTTCATCTTGTACTGTTTGTTTTTTACGGTATTATAGTTGTATTTCATCTTTTTCTGGTTGCGTTTCATCTTGTACTAGTTGTTTTGCATCTTCTTCTAGTTGTTTTTTTTATCTTATAATAGTTGTCTTTCATCTTCTACTAGTTGTATTTCATCTTCTACTATTTGTCTTTCATGTTCTTCTAGTTGTCCTCCATCTTCTTTTAGTTGTGTTTTATCTTCTTCTAGTTATTTTCATCTTCTACTGGTTGTCTGTCATATTCAACTACTTATCTGTCATATTGTACTGATTGTCTTTCATCTACGATTGGTTGTACTTCATCTTCTTCTAGTTGTATTTCATATTTACTAGTTATATTTCATCTTCTTCTAGTTGTATTTCATATTTACTAGTTATATTTCATCTTCTACTAGTTATTTTTCATCTTCTTGTAGTTGTTTTTTCTTTTTCTACTTGTTGTATTTCATCTTCTACTGGTTGTATTTCATCTTCTTCTAGTTATCTTGCACTAGTTGTTTTTCTTTTTCAACAAGATGTCTTTCATCTTTTACTTGTTGTATTTCATATTCTTCTAGTTGTATTTCATATTCTTCAAGTTGTATTCATCTTCTTCTAGTTGTATTTCATCTTCTTCTAATTGTATTTCATCTTCAACTGGTTGTGTTTCTTGTTCTTTTAGTTATCTTTCATCTTCTTCTAGTTGTCTTTCATCATCTACTAGTTGTGTTTCATCTTCTTCAAGTTGTTTTTTATATTCTACTAGTTGTGTTCCATCTTCTTCTAGTTGTCTTTCATCTGGTACTGGTTGTGATTCATGTTCTATTGGTTGTCTTTCATCTTCTTTTAGTTGTCTTTCAAGTTCTATTTGTCTTTCATCTTCTTTAAGTTGTCTTTCATCTTCAGCTAGATGTTTTTCATCTTCTACCAGCTGTTCTTCATCTTCTACTGGTTGTTTTTCATATTTTACTAGTTGTCTCTCATTTTCTACTGGTTATCTTTCATGTTCTACTAGTTGTTTTTCATCTTGTACTGGTTGTCTTTCATTTCTACTAATTGTTTTTCACCTTCTTCTAGTTGTCTTTCGTATTCTACTTTGTGTTCTACTAGTTGTTTTCCATCATCTTCTAGTTGTCTTTCCTCTCCTTCTAGAAGTCTTTCATCTTGTATTGGTTGTCATTAATGTTCTACTAGTTTTGTTCATCTTCTTCTAGTTGTGTGACAAGTTCTACTTGTCTTTCACCTTCTAGTAGTTGTGTTTCATCTTTTACTCGTTGCCTTTCATGTTCTACTGGTTATCTTTCATCTTTTTTATAGTTGTCTTTCATGTTCTACTGATTGTGTTTCATCTTCTTGTAGTTGACTTTCATCTTGTACTGGTTGTTATTCATGTTCTTCTGTTTGTCTTTAATCTTCTACTGCTTGTCTTTCATGTTCTACTAATTGTTTTTCATCTTGTTCTAGTTGTCTTTCATCCAGCAATATAGAACACGAATGACAACCAGCATAATATGAAAAACAATTACAAGAATAGGAAAGACAACTTGAAGATGATGAAAAACAACTAGTAGAACACGAAAGACAGGTAGAATAAGATGAAAAAACAATCAGTAGAACATGATAGACAACTTGAAGAAGATGAAAGACAACTAGAAGATCATGAAAGGCAACCAGTTGAACATGAATGAGAACCAGTAGAACAAGAAACACAACTAGAAGAAGATGAATGAAAACCAATAGAACATGAAAGACAACTATAAGAACATGAAAGACAACTATAAGAACATGAAAGACAACTAGAAGAACATGAAAGACAACTATAAGAACATGAAAAACAACTAGAAGAAGATGAAAGACAAGCAGTAGAAGATGAAAGAAAACCAATAAAACATGAATGACAACTAGTACATGATGAAAGTCAACTTGAGGAAGGTGAAGCACAAGTAGTAGAACATGAAAGACAACCAGTACAAGATGAAAGACAACTAGAAGATTATGAAACAAAACTAGTAGAATATGAAAGACAGCTAAAAGAACATGAAAGATATCTTGCAGTTAAACACAACTAAAAGATGATGAAGGACGACTAGTAGAAGATGAAAAACATCTAGCAGAACATGAAAGACAATTAGAAGAACATGAAAAGCAACCAGCTGAACATGAATGACAACAGTAGAACATGGAAGACAACTAGTAGAACATGAATGACAATTAGAACAAGATGAAAAACAACTAGTAGAAGATGAAAGACAAGCAGTAGAAAATGAAAGACAACCAATAGAATATGAATAACAACCAGTACATGATGAAAGTCAACTAGAAGAAGATGAAACACAACCAGTAGAACATGAAAGACAACTATAAGAACATGAAAAACAACTAGTACAAGATGAAAGACAATTAGAAGATTATGAAACACAACTACTAGAATATGAAATACAACTAGAAGAACATGAAAGATATCTTGCAGAAGATGAAACACAACTAAAAGATGACGAACGACGACTAGTAGAAGATGAAAAACATCTAGTAGCAGACGAAAGACAACTTGAAGAAGATGAAAGACAACTAGTAGAACATGAAAGACAACTAGAAGAAGATGAAAGACAACTAGTAGAAGATGAATGACAACCAGTATAAGATGAAAGACAACTACTAGAATATGAAACACATCAAGCTGAAGATGACAACTAGAAGAATATAAATAACAACTAGAAACACATTAAAGACAACCAGTAGAAGATGAGAGACAGCTAGTACAATATAAAAAATAACCAGTAGGAGATGAAAGACAACCAGTAAAACTTGAATAACAACCAGTTGAACATGAAATGCAACAAGAAGAACATGAAAAACAACTAGAGAAGATGAAAGACAACGAGTAAAAGATGAAATACAACTATTACAAGGTGAACTACTTGAAGATGAAGATGTATAACCGGTAGTAGATGGAAGGCAACAAGTAGAACATGACACACACTTAGACGAAGATGAAAGAAAAGCAGTAGAACATAAACCAGTACAAGATGAAAGACAACTAGAATATGATGAAAAACAACTTGTATAAGACGAAAGACAACAAGAAGAAAATGAAATACAATCAGTAGAACATGAAAGACCAGTACAAGATAAAAAAAAAAACTAGTTGTACATTAAAAACAACCAGTAGAAGATTAGAGACAACCAGTAGAACATGAAAGACAACTAGAAGAAAGATGAAAGACAACCAGTAAAACATAAATGACAACCAGTACAAGACAACTGGAAGAAGATTAAACACAACTAGTAGAAGATTAAACACAACTAGTAGAAGAACAAGTAGAAGAAGATGAAGCACAACTAGAAGTTGTCTTTCCTCTTCTTCTTGTGTTTCATTTTCTACTGGTTGTCAATCATGTTCAACTGGTTCTCTTTCATGTTCTTCTAGTTATCTATCATCTTCTTCAAATTGTCTTTCATCTTATATTAGATGTTTTTCATCTTTTACTAGTTGTCCTTCATGTTCTACAAGATGTTTTTCATCAACTTGTCATTGTTTTTTCTCTTCTTCTAGTTGTCTTTCATCTTGTACTATTCGTGTAATACTGGTTTTCTTTCATCTTCTTCAAGTTGTGTTTTATGTTCTACTGGTTGTCTTTCATTTCTTCCGGTTATACTTCTTCATCTTCAAGTTGTATTTCACCTTCAAGTAGTTGAATTTCATCTTCTACTGGTTGTCTTTGATATCTTCTAGTTATCTTTCATATTATACTTGTTGTCATTCATGTTGTACTGGTTGTCTTTCATGTTTTTCTAGTTGTCCTTCATCACTTTTAGTTGTCTTTCATATTCTTCAAGATGTGTTTCATTTTTTTCTAGATCTATTACATCTTATACTGGTTGTGTTTCATGTTCTTCTAGTTGTCTTTCATGTTCTTCTAGTTGTCTTTCATCTTCTACTAGTTGTGTTTCATATTCTTCTAGTTGTGTTTCATCTTCTACTAGTTGTATTTCATCTTCTTCTAGCTGTCTTTCATCTAGGATTGGTTGTCATTCATGTTCTTCTGGTTGTCTTTCATCTTCTTCTAAGTTTTTCATATTTTACTGGTTGTCTTTCATCTTATTCAAGTTGCCTTTCATCTTCTATTAAATGTTTTTCATCTTCTACTAGAGGTCCTTCATCTTCTACTAGTTTTCCATATTCTACTAGTTATCTCTCATCTTCTACTAGTTGTCTTTCATCTTATACTAGTTGTTTTTCATCTTGTACTGGTTGTCTTTTATGTTCTTCTGATTGTCTTTCACCTGTACTAGTTGTCTTTCATGTTGTCTAGTTGTATGTCCTCTTCTTCTAGTTGTCTTTCATCTGTATTGGTTGTCATTCATGTTCTATTGGTTTTCTATCATCATTTCTAGTTGTGTTTCAATATCTACTGGTTGTCTTTCATTTTCTACTGGTTGTCTTTCATGTTCTTCTAGTTGTCTTTCATGCTCTTCAAGTTGTCTATCATGTTCTACTGATTGTTTTTCATCTTATTCTAGTTGTCTTTCGTGTTCTACTAGTTGTCTTTCATCTTCTACTAGTTATTTTTCATGTTCTACAAGTTGTCTTTCATGTTCTAATAGTTGTCTTTGTTTTACTAGTTGTTTTTCATCTTGTTCTAGTTATCTTTCCTCTTCTTGTAGTTGTGTTTCATCTTGTAATGGATGTTATTCATGTTCTATTGGATTTCTTTCATCTTCTTCTAGTTATGTTTCACCTTCTAGTAGTTATATTTCATCTTTTACTAGTTGTTTTTCATGTTCTACTTGTTGTCTTTCATGTTCTACTTGTTGTCATGTATATTATACTGGTTGTCTTTAATGTCTTTGTAGTTGTCCTTCATCATCTTCTAGTAGTCTTTCATCTTCTACTAGTTGTCTTTCATGTTCTTCTAGTTGTCTTTCATGTTCTTCTAATTGTCTTTTTATCTTCTACTAGTTGTGTTTCATCTTCTTCTAGTTGTCTTTAATTTTGTACTGGTTGTCTTTCATATTCTTCTAGTTTTGTTTCATGTTCTAATGGTTGTCTTTCATCTTCTTCAAGTTGCCTTTCATCTTCTACTAGGGTTGTCTTTCATCTTCTTCAAGTTGCCTTTCATCTTCTACTAGATGTTTTTCACCTTCCACTAGTTGTCCTTGATCATCTTCTACTATTTTTCTTTCATCTTCTAGTTGTTTTTCATCTTGTTCTAGTTATTTTTCGTATTCTTTTATTTGTCATTCATCTTGTACTGGTTGTTATTCATTTTCTATTGGTTTTTTTTAATCTTCTTCTAGTTGTGTTTCATTTTCTTCTAGTTGTCTTTCATCATTTACTAGATGTTTTTCATCTTCTACTAGTTGTTCTTCATGTTCTACAAGTTGTTTTTCATCATCTTATAGTTGTTTTTCATCTTGTACTGGTTGTCATTCATGTTCAACTGATTTTCTTTCAACTTCTTCTAGTTGTGTTTCATGGTCTACTGGTTGTATTTCATATACTACCGGTTATACTTCTTCATCTTCTAGTTGTATTTCACTTTCTAGTAGTTTTATTTCATCTTCTATTGGTTGTCTTTGATCTTGTTCTAGTTTTCTTTCATGTTCTACTGGTTGCCTTTCGTGTTCTACTGGTTGTCCTTGTAATATTCCGTCACGTCAATTTTTATTATTATTTTCAATAAATCTAGAAGCGAATAATCGTCATACTTTATATATATAACCTAAGATACAAATCAATATATATGAAAATATGTTATTCCTTTTTTTTTTAGTCATTTGATATATCTACATATCATGAACCAAAATATATAATAGTTCAATTAAACTTTGTGAAACAAAATACATAAGAACCCAAATTGGTTCTTCACAACCAGTCAAAGAACTAGGCCCGTGATCATGCATGTACTCAAATCCACAAATGATTTAATTCATATAAAATATGGATTAGAAAGGCATATCACAAATCACTCCTTAATTCTATCAAATTTCATAATTACTCTAATTGAACTTGGCTTCTTACACACCTAGATGCATCAATCAAATTTCCCAATTAATTTACTAAACCTAATAACCCCTATTTAAACCCCCCACATTTCCCAACACAGCCGACCCCTCTCTCTCTCTAAAAACCGTCGGCCACCAATCAAACACTCTCTTTTCCCTCTATCTCCTTTGCTTCTGCTTCAAGGTAATCATTCATTTCAACTAATTAAATTAGTATTTCCTTGCTTGAGTAAATAAATATTAAATCTATAAAAAATAAACAAATACCTAGGACACGTTTAGGTTTCTTTGTAGTATTTTATTTTAGTTTATTTTATTGTTCTTTTTCTTTTTTTTTTCTTTTTCTCTCCACAGAAATAAAATAATAAATCCAAGGCATAAACGATGTATAACATTTATACGGCTTGGTTTGATTCTTGTTCTTTTTTTATTTTGATCTTTTCATAATCCGACCTGTAACCGGTGCAAGACACCTACACGGGTCATGTTACGATGACAACTCCAAAGGGGACCTTAGATGTTCCAATAGTTGAAGTAACAATAACTTTGAATCTTATACAATGATTCTATTGATTATTTCCCGCAATTCATTTCTCTTTTCAATTAAAAATGATTAGTTTTATAAATATACATAGATGATATCATGAATTTCTTTTCTCCATTAATTTATCTTATTAATCCTAGTTATAATACTGAAGTATATGAAGCTAGAAATTTCGTTATTATTAAAATCTGATGGTAATCACAAATAGTACCTTCTTTTAATAATTTACCTCCCATACTTTCAAATATTCGGATGCCTTCTTTGTCTGTTGACTTATTTTCTTTACATACACATATCTTATATTGCTAAATATATACTGACAATAGTGAGGATGCATTTCTAAACCTGTCACACTATTCAAAAGTCCAAAATCTCTGGTAGTAATATATATTTATACATAATTAATAAAGTCCCATTCTAGATTAATCACTCATTTAAAATATTGTGTTTTTCATTTACTACCTCAACAGAATTTAATATAGGTCCGTTATTTAACAATTCACTTAAATTAATAAAGTTAGGTCTCCTATATTGAATAAGTCTTATTAAAACAATTTTAACCTTAATTGTTCATTTATTTTCATTTGTTTCTTGTCTCAGCCGAAGTAAATATATTTCTTTATTCAACAATTCATTAAATTGATAGAATTAAGCCTCCTGGATTGAATAAGCCTTTTTTTTATCATTATTTATTTAATAATCCGTTGCCATAAATCGATTACTGGATTTATGGACTAAGTTCTTTTGTAAATGCTTCGATTTAATTGTTCGATATATTTTGGAATCCCTTTTCTGGTGCCTTTATTCTCTGCTAGAGATTTTAACGAGTATTTGTCTCGGTTAGAGTACCTATCACCTTTTAAACTCGATGATTCTTTATTTTATTGTTAGTTTATTTTTAACGATTTCAACACCTAACATAGACTTTAGGAATTATAAATAATTTAGTCACTAATCAAAGAACTCTAGAATATTTAAAATAAAGTACTAACTTAGGGGCAATGTACGTATATATGTCGTTTAGGTTCGAACTCTGGAATTCTAGAAGATCTCGAGACGTCTAACGACTTTTCTACGACTACAGGTGTGAGTTTCCTAGACTTTATAAAACTATCTTACTTGTCTGTTGTCATTCAACTGTTTATTATTGTGGCATTAGTTAAATTTATGCATGTTGTTTTGAACCATTCGTATGACTTGAGTAGAACATAAATAAATTGCATGAAAGGATAGGATTCATACATTGACCAATGGACTTGCATGAATAGAATGTATTAAGCATAACATGAATGTGTGATTGAATAAATGTATGTGAAATGAACGACTAAGGAAACTGAACAGGGGCCGATATGCTTGCATATTGGAATGTATACATTGGGTCTAGTGTTCGACTGGACCCCTCGTTAACGTGACTGTAGGCGAAAGCGATCCTGTCACGGATGTGATTGTAGGCTGACGCGGTCCTATCACGGACGTCATTGTAGGCGCAAGCGATCCTATCACGGGCGTGATTGTAGGTGGAAGAGGTCATTTCACCGCCAAGACCTAGCGGCATATGAATTCACCGTCTAGTGAGGCACACGAAATAGATTAACGGAATTTTAAAAGTAAATGAAAGTAGTAAGTAATGAAAGGGTATGCATTGCATTAGAAGAAGCATATTCATTTTAAATATGTATGTTCATGTTTGTGAGAATAAGTAAAGGTTTTATAAGCTCTAGGCTGGAACTAAATTCCGCACTGAGAGAAGGTTCGATCTCTCACCCGTTCCACTTTTATGTGGGTTCCAGGTAACGAAGAGGATGGATTCGAGCAAGTACAAGAGTGAGACCAAGCGGAAAGGCTTATGATTCATAAATTGCCACATGTTGTTTAGTTTTATTTCAATGATTCAATAATGGATACATTGAGCAGGCATGGCAGTGTTGTGTTACTAGCCATGTCTGTCGTGATCGTTTGTTAAACTCTTTTGATTATGAAATAAATGTGGCTTTATTTATATTGTTATTGATAATGTATGTGATGTGCATACGCCTTACATAGCAATACGTGGCGGGTTGTCTTGGGGTGTGACAGTCCTTCATCATCTTCTTGCTGTCTTTAATATTCTTCTAGTTGTGTTTCATTTTCTTCTAGTTGTCTTTAATCTTAAACTGGTTGTCATTCATGTTCTACTGGTTGTTTTTGATATTCTTCTAGTAGTCTTTCATGTTATACTGGTTGTCTTTTATTTTCTTATAGTTGTCTTTGATCATCTTCTAGTTGTCTTTCATCTAGTGCTAGATGTGTTTTATTTTTTTTTAATTGTCTTTCATGTTCTACTAGTAGTCTTTCATCTTCTTTAAGTTGTCCTTCATATCCACCTAGTTGTTTTTCATATTCTACTACTTGTCTTTATCTTGTACTGGTTGTCTTTCATGTAGTACTAGTTGTATTTTATCTTTTATTTGTTATGTTTCATGTTCTTCTATTTATCTTTTATTTTTTTCTAGTTGTTTTTTTTATCTTGTACTGGTTATCATTCATGTTCTACTGGTTGTATTTCAACATCTTCTGGTTGTCTTTCGTGTTCAATTGGTTCCCTTTCACCTTCTTTTAGTTGTCTTTAATTTTCTACTAGTTGTTTTTCATCTTCTACTAGTTGTCCTTCATCTGCTACTAGTTTTTACTGTTTTACTATTTATCTTTCATCTTCTACTGTTTGTAATTCATTTTCTACTAATTGTTTTTTATCTTCTACTTGTTGTATTTCATGTTCTTCAAGTTGTGTTTCATCTTGTACTGGTTGTCTTTCATGATCAATTGGTTGCTATGTTACTCGGATACTCCAATACAGGCTCCGTACCCGTATCGGATACCGATACGCTCCCGATACGGCACCGATACGTATCCAATACGCCAGCTTGCGTATCCATTTACGTGGCGTATCCTTACTCGGCCGATACGGTCATCGATACGCTTTGACTCACCTGGATATGCCTGGGATACGCCGGGATATGTCGGGATACGCCTGGACCGCGCATTCACCAGCGCCAAAGCCATGGACTGGGGCAAACCTGTGGACCCCTGGACCCGTGGACCGCGCATGCACCAACGCCAAAAATCAAATTTTTTTGCTCCCAGCAGGATTCGAACCTATGCCCTTTGAGATAAAGACATACACCTTTACCACTGCACCAACTCTTACTTGTTGTTAGAATAAAATAACATTGATATTTAATGTATAATTGAATTATTGTATAATAATTTTGATATTTATAAATAACATAAATAAAATAATAAAAAATAATATATTTAATTGGCGTATCGTATCCGGGATTTTTGAAAATTGCCGTATCGCCATATCTATATGGTATCCGATACAATACCCGTACCCATGCAACATAGATTGGTTGTCTTTCATCTTCTTCTGGTTGTCTTTCATGTTCTACTGGCTGTCTTTCATCTTCTTCAAGTTGTAATTCATCTTTTACTTGTTTTTAACCTTCTACTAGTTGTCTTTCATATTCTACATCTTGTTTTTCATGTTCTATTAGTTTTCAGTCATCTTCTACTTGTTGTATTTCATTTTCTACTAGTTGTTTTTCATCTTCTACTTGTTGTGTTCCATGTTCTTTCAGTTGTGTTTCATCTTATACAGGTTATTTTCATGTTCAACTGGTTGTCTTTCATGTACTTCTAGCTGTCTTTCATGTTATACTAGTTGTCTTTCATCTTGTACTGGTTGTCAGGGGCAGATCCAGTTCATCACAGAGTAGGGCAACTGCCCTACCCTAGAAATTCAAAATCAATTTACAAAGACTAGATTTTGAGCATTTGTCCCACCCTGAAAAATAGCATTGCCCTACCCTGGACCTTGATGTGAGCGGTGAACCCAATAATCCAATATTTGAAGGCGATTCTCTCCCATACTGGCTGAATTTGCCCCTTTTTTCATGGCTGGTTAAACTGGAGGAACTTCGGAAGAAAGATGGATGCGACTGTGCGACTCAGGAGAAGAAGATGCTTCAAGTGTTATAAAATATTAAATAAACACGGTGTATGTGTGGTGTATTGTTTAATATTGATAATATGGCTTGATTCACAGCGAACCATGTACGGCCAAATTTTATAAAATGAGTTACTGACTTGCTTAGTGGGCGGGCCTCATTAATTCTCCCTTTCTTTAATATGTCATTATTACGACTATTACATTACACTGAGTTGTTTATTTAAAAAAAAGTAATAATAGTGATAAATATGAAAACTTTTGTATGACATTTTTTATTTGGTAAATTTTAAATTTATTCTAATAGTGGATTTTTTTTTAAGATTTGGCCTTAATATTAATTTTGGACTAATTATTTTTTATAATTTTTTTCTTACTTTTTAATACAAAGGATGATCAGTAAATGGTAATATGGAATTACTTGGTCTTAGAATTCTAATTAATTGGTAGATTGAATATAAAATTATTATGTCTTAGAATCTAATTATCTAGTACCCGATTATCTAATGAGTTTGAACCCGATTAACTATTTAAACCCGATTTGATAATTTCTTGCCCTACCCTGATAAAAATCCTGCATCCGCCCCTGCTAGTTGTCATTCATGTTCTATTGGTTTTCTATCATCTTCTTCTAGTTGTGTATCATGTTCTACATGATGTCTTCATCTACTACTAGTTGTACTTCTTCTTCTAGTTGTATTTCGCCTCCTCCTAGTTGTATTTCATCTTCTACTGGTTGTCTTTCATGATTTTCAAGTTATCATTCATCTCATACTCGTTGTCTTTCATGTTTTTTTGGTTGTCCTTCATGTTGTACTAGTTGTCATTCTTGTTCTACTAGTAGTCTTTCATTTTCTTTAAGTTGTATTTCATCTTCTACTAGTTGTCCTTCATATTCTACTAGTTGTTTTTCATATTCTACTAGTTGTCTTCTTCTAGTAGTTGTTTTTCATGTTCTACTATTTGTATTTCATCTTCTACTTGTTCTTCTAGTTATGTTTCATCCTTTATTGGTTGTCTTTCGTCTTCTAGTAGTTGTCTTTCATAATCTTCTAGTTATGTTTTATTTTGTTCTAGTTGTCTTTCATCTTGTATTGGTTGTCATTCATGTTCTAATGGTTGTGTTTTGTGTTCTACTGGTTGTTTTTCATGTTCTACTAATTGTTTTTCATCTTCTTCGAGTTGTCTTTCCTGTTCTTCTAGTTATCTTTTATCTTGTACTGGTTGTCATTCATGTTCTATTGGTTTTTTTCATATCTTCTAGTTGTTTTTCATCTTCTTCTAGTTGTCTTTCCTCTTCTTTTTGTTCTCTTTCATCTTGTACTGGTTGTCATTCATATTCTATTAGTTTTCTTTCCATCTTCTAGTTGTCTTTCATCTTCTGCTTGATGTGTTTCATGTACTTCTTATTATCTTTCATGTTTTTCTAGTTGACTTTCATGTTCTACTAGTTGTTTTTAATCTTCTTCTAGTTGCCTTTCATGTTGTATTGGATGTTGTTCATGTTCTACTTGTTGTATTTCATTTTCTTATAGTTGTCTTTCATGTTCTTATAGTTGTATTTCATCTTTATTGGTTGTCATTTATGTTCTACTGTTGTATTTCATCATCTTCTGGTTGTCTTTCGTGTTCTACTAGTTATTTTTCATGTTCTTCTTCACGGTCCATTTTTTTTTCAAAACCGCCAGGAATCCTGGCGGTTCTGAAAAATAATAGACTGCCGAAAAACATGGCGGTTTGTTATAATATCATTTTTTATTTGACATTTCTTGTGTTAGCCGAATGCAAAGATTTGTGATTTTTTTTTTTAATTAGAGATTTTATGATTTTTTTTATTAAAATATTAGAAATATTTTTATATTTCTTTTTAAAAATAGATGGAATATTATATAATTAAATTTACTAGAAATACTGCGACAAATAATCTGGATCAATATTTTTCAGTCGGGATTTTTTTGCAGCTGTAAGAAAAATTAAAATATTTCTTTACGTGTTACTAGGAAAAAAAATAAAAATGTTTTGGATCTGAGTTATTGATCCCTGTTCAAAAGTCACTTCTGGATAAATAAAAAAATTATCGTGGTCCTTCTAGTACATTCAAATTCTAAGATATTACATCTATTTCCTTAGAAGTGATTTTAGAAAAATATTAAAATATTAAAAATATAAAATAGTTTCTAGAAAAATAAATGGAGTTCCCTAGAATTTGGATGTACTAGAAGTACCACGATAATTTCTTTATTTACCTAGAAGTGACTTTTGAACCGGAATCAATAACTCATATCAATAACTCATAAAAGAGTTATTTGTCGCAGTCTTTCTAGTAAATTCAATTATATAATTTTTTTTATCTATTTTAGAAAAAATATAAAAATATTTATAATATTTTAATAGAAAAAAATAAAAAATAAAAAATCTTCTAATTAAATAAAAAAATCACAAATTTTTGCATTCGGCTGACACAAGAAATGTTAAATAAAAAAAATGATATTATAACAAACCGCCATGTTTTTCGGTGGTCTATTTTTTTTCAGGACTGTCAGGCCTCTGAAAAAAGTGGAACGCCAGAAAACCTGACGATTTAGGCATTTTTATAATTTTTCACAAATTATGGGTATTTCTATTATTTTTTATTTAATATTGGATATTAATATAAAAAATGGCGGTTATATACACTTTCTTTTGCCATTTTTTATATCCGAATGTCAACACTGAATGAATTCGTATCCTCTGCATTAACTCAAAAGAGAATCTTTTGAGTTAATACATCTCGACCATTCGATTTGCTTTAAGATTCATGCGAACTAGATCTGCACTAATATTAAAGGACCCCTATATTATAGGCACGAGCCGGATTAGCTCCGTTTAAAATCAAACGGTTAAAATTCATTAACTCAAAAGATTCTCTTTTGAGTTAATGCAGAGGATACGGATCCACACTGAATGGAGTCATTTATTACGCATTATCTATAGGGAGAGAGATAGTGGGTTAATATCTTAGTAATATTTTATCAACTATGTCATTCAATAACTCAAATCTGACTATATCTCTTAGTAAAATTTTATCAACTATGTCATTCAATAATTCATAAATTGCAATTAATATTCTTTTGGAACAAGCAAGACTTCTTCATTTATGAAACATATAAATCCAGAGTCAAGGTTTGGTTCACTGGGCCAATGCTTAGGCCCGTTAACAAACAAAAATGGGCATTCCATTATAGTTTAGCATTTAAATTGCACAATGTTTTAACGGGCCGGACCCAAATATTATTTGAGGAGTAGATAACAAAATATGTTGGACTGAAAGGAAAATGAGTTGAACTGAGAAAAAAAAAATATGAGTTGAGAAGAAAATAAATTTGATCCAAAATAGACAAACTTGTTCACTCGAGTAAACAATTCACCAAAAATACATGTGCTTATTTTTTTTTTCTCAAAATCCAAGAGTAGGCATACCGACAGACCTTCTTAGATCAGTCCCTGATTTCAACAAATTTCATTCTATCTAATAATCTGAGTTTTTATCCAATATTAACAGTAAAGTCTTTAGGTGATGTTTGGTTGTGAAATGAGAGCTTTAGGCCACAATTATTCCGTCAAACATAATTTAATTGAGTTAGACTAAGATGAGATAAGTAGATTTTTAGGCTGACCTAATTTGATCTAAACTAACCCACTTCTTTAGAATGTATCGGCCTAACTTTTTTTTTTTTTCGATCTGTCCGCTCTCTCTGCCCAAGCCTCGCCCTTCTCTCCCTCTCTGCCCAAGCCTTGTCCTTCCCCACTCCACCCTCCACTCCTCCCCACCTAAGCCCCTTTCCCCACTGTTCTCTGCTTTACTGGAGCCTCTCCAAATCAACGCTGGAATCTGATTAAAGGAGGCTTGATGCAGAGATATCTTGGCTACTGGTTTCAAGCATTAGAGCAGCACCTGAACTTTGTCAATGGGTTTGAGATATTCGGCTTCACCTCATCCAACATAATTCAGATAAACTGAGTTGAACTTATATAATTTATTTTCAACAATCTCTTTTAGTTGGTACCGTGGCTTACTTCAGTGTTGGGAAATGTTTTTTTTTTTGGGCTTCGTTGGCTTCAATGTTTATTTCAAACAAGAGATTTTTTTTTTGCACCACCTTATATTTATGATATCTTTATGCTCTGTCAAATTTCACTTGTAATCTAATTTTATTTCTTATTATATACAAAATGGAGGTTCTGTAAATTTTCCTGCCCCAAAGGCATGATCACAACTTTAAAAGCTATATAATTAAGCTTCTCTGCCCCCACGTATATATTTAGCATACCACATGGCCATGTTGAGATCTCAACTGAGGGAAGTACGTGTTTAAAAACACAAATTTCTGGCATAAACATTTCATTTCCTAGCATCACCAACAATCGAGAGAGCTCCATGCCATTAATTTTTATTGCTTAATGAACTTATCAGTATATATAGCAGAATTTGCATTTTTTTTGGTTGTCATTGCTGCAAAGAATTTGAGTCTGCTCGCGCTGGTTTTTAATTTTTTTGAAATAAAAAGAATACGTTATCCAATTTAAATTTTTTTAAATCAATTTTGCAGAATTAACGACATGAGAAGGAAGATAGTGATGGTAGGTAGATGGAGAGAGGAAACACCCATGAAAAATAGAAACACATGCATGCAGAAATGGAAAAATATTCCTACAATTCACTTACTAATTTATTCTAGTTTTCAGATTTTATTTGCCAACAAAATATATATAATTCTATCAATTATTACATCCTGCATGTCCACCATAAAAGAAATTATAACCCTTTCCGTAAGAATATTTAAAACCACCTGTTGTGAAGCAGTCTCTTCTATCTGTAAATTCATTTTCCTCGTATGGAGGTGCAGTTTGACCATATTTATTAAAGATCTTAATGTTGCTGATATATGCTGCCTTGTTTGCACCTTCACAACCAACGTGTCCACTCCCCATCGGTGGACTCGTTTCATTTTTCGGATACAAAACACCGCCTGCCCATGCCATCATAGTTGCATAGTCAAATGTGTTGTTAAAAAGAGTTTTTGGCCACCACCCGATCAATATGGGGTTGTCATCATCATCGCGGTATAGAGACCAGTCTTGAGTTTTCCGATCCTGCAAAAATTATATTAAAAGAAAGACGTAACAAACGAGCTACTTGTTTAATTAAATCCATCATTACTATCATGACTCTACTATCACCTAGGAATGAAAAGCTAGCAAGATCTCTAATAACAAAATAAGAAAAAAAAAAAAAAATAGAACCTTCTTTATGCTCAATGTAACGAAGTAATCATCCCCATTATATGTGGAGAGTGGTGCAACCTTTCCTCCTGGAACTGGTGCCCCAGAAACATTTGAAACAATAAATCCTTGGCAGAGGGGGCTATAGCACATCATGCCGTCATTTCCTGTCTGTATTAATAACAATTAGTATGTTGCTATGCATAGTGTTTTGTAATATATTATATTTGAAAGTCACAATATAATTTTGATGCGTATACGTACAGTCCATCCAGCAAAAAATCGCAAATCTGTGCTGCCAGAATATAATTTTGGATATACCTGTGTACAATTATAAATTTTAAAATCATATATACAAAATCAAACATTAATCGAGTTACATGCAAACTTTATCATACAATTTAACACATGATCAATTTTAGCGTGCCTCATAGAATGAAGCCTATTTGTAAGAATAGGATTGAATGAATATTTTCATTTCTTTTTCTTAATTTGTTAAGAAAACAAGCATTGAGGAACCAGTAAATAAGATGCTCTAATTTATTAAATCAATCGTTGCATGTAGAAATCATATAATTAAATATACTGGAAATAAAAAATTTCCAAGTGAAATCTCTTATATATGTTCGGAAAATCATTTAGAATTCTTTGATAGTAGAAAAAAAATCATATGCTATTGGAAATTAGGGAGAAACTAAATACGTACATGAAATCCAGCAACCATAGAATATCTCCTTCCATTTTCGTTCACAACAGCTATGAAAACCGCACTTTCTGAATTGTAATTCACATTTGGTATGCCCCAGACCGATATTCTAGCTCGTGTACCCTGGAGCATGGGGCTTGGAGTAAAGAAGCCAGCATGCTTAGAGAGCCAACACATAAAACTTGATGAATTACTTAAAATGTATATTTTAATGATGTAAATCACATATACGTGAATTTAAAATCTTAAGTATTTTAAAGTAAAGTAATTACATGTACGTGATAATCTGATGACTGGTCATTAGAAACATTGGAAAACAAATTCCAAATAATTCCGGAGCGTCGGGCTTCAATAGATCTCCCTTCCTATGAAAAAGAGTGAAATTAATCTGAATGTGTCAATTTTGAACAACTCAGTTTTCCAAAATACATATTCCAAAATAAGTATTCTACATACCTTAGCTTCAGCTTGTTCGCTAACAATTTCTACAAATTTCGTTCCTTCAATGCGATTATTGTACAAAAGAGAGAGGCATATGAAAACCAACGCTTGAATTTGCTTGTAATAGGCCATGTTGGAGCGAAAGGAAGATCTCTATGGGCTATATGTCAATGACTAATATATGGAGAAATACCTACACAAAATATATAGTCTTTATATACTATTTATTACGCATTATCTAATAAAGAGAGAGTGGAGATGTACAGTTACTCTTTTGGGGGCATTTTGTTCAAGTTTCTTAGAATAATATAATTTACTAAATCAAATCATTTATTAATTAAATAAAGAGAAGCAAAGCATTAATAAAAGATGTTTACTAATTTACTAGAGAGGGAGAGTGGGCGGAGTAATACTATAGATGATTTGATATCGTGCTCGTTCTGCTTATTTAAAGATCACTAGTTGTTTCATTTATTAATTCCATTACGACTATATTTTTGTATATTCTCAGACATAGTAATTAATGATTTTGTGTAATACAAATTTTCTGCATTTATGAAGCATATATTGAGCCTTTTGGGTTTACGAACTGAGTCTGGCTACTGTGTACCAGTGACACCACTGTACATATCAGAGAAAGAAGTCACCAGTATCCTCTGCAGTACTGGACTGCATGGAAAACTCCCAGCTGAGCCGAAATCACTTCAGAGTTTATTTGGAATATTGAGGGGTTCACTTTGCGATTCGTGCCAGAATAAAATAGATGACTCAGATTTCATTTACACGGTCCGGCACTCTGTTGGATGATTTGGATCTGAATTCCGGACTAAGTTTTGTTCAATTGAAAAGGAATCATGTACTGAGCTGGTAGAGCAGAACACAAAATAAGGTTTCAGTGTAGTTTTCTACAAATAAAAAACTACCAATTGAAAGTTAGTAGATATATATGTATGTATAGATCTACTAATAAAACAAGGTTCATTTAGTCTTTATGTTTTAATTAAGGTATTCCACCGGAAGTGAACTCAGGGTTCCTGGACCTCTGTTCGATCAGTCCATTCTGTTTCCCCAAGGTTATTTGATATGAGAAACTAAACAGACCGGGCTTTGTGTAATTAAGGTTTTGGGTTGGCCTGCACCGCTGCCTTGTTTTGATTGGAGGCTTTTTGTTTAAATTGGTTCCAGGTGTATGAAATGTTTCACCCCGTATCAGATTTGTGGGATTTATTGGTTGTCCGTATCAAAAATATGGGTTTTACATTGACTATGATACCCCTAGATAACCAATATAAGAAAAAACCACTAAGAGAGATTGTTTTCAATGGTACCAAATAGTGAATACGATCTGCATCATAAGAGTACAATTGAAACTGAATGAATTACAATTTACAAACCATTTAATTCAATATTAATCAGAATTAAGAACCTACTTTTAGTCTTGTGGAAAAAATAATATTCTCCATGTAAATATCAAAACAGTTGAGTGTCTTTGACTCCCAACATTTCCTATCAAAACCAAGTTAATTTGACTTTGTAGCCGTTGCCTAAATTTGACCAATTAACTTGGCTGTCCCTACTGGTAATGTGCCCATTGAAGAAATTTGGTGGGATCATAGGAAATCACTACAGGTAATGAGGAAGAAATGGGACGAGGTGGGGGCGGCGGGAGTATGGATGCTGTGGAAAGAGAGGAATCAGTGGATTTTCTCTCAAGAAAGAAAACAAGTGCATAAATTAATAGATGAAGTAGTCCAAGAAACCATCATATGAGAAAATAATTGTTAAAAGGAGAGTAGTAAGGGGCATAATATGCACAGAAGATTAAGCTCGCTCCTTTATTGGTTGGCTTAGTGTTTTATTTACTAATTGATTCTATTATAAGTGTGTATAAAAATACTATATAAAGAGTAGAACTAGGGTGCTCCTAAGCTCACCAAGCCCTTCCGTGAGCGCGACTCTAAAACCTATCGAATTGACTTCAAACGATATTTCCAAACCGTTAGATGTTCAATCTATATTAAAATGTGCTTGGAGACCAAATTTTACATTTTTTGAAATTTTTTTACTATTTATTAAGATGGTTTGAAAATCGCTGTTTTCCAATGGTGCAGAATTTTAATAAAAACAGCGATTTTCAAACCATCTTAATAAATAGTAAAAAAATTCCAAAAAATGTAAAATTTGGTCTCCAAGCACATTTTAATATAGATTGAACATCTAATGGTTTGAAAATGTCATTTGAAGTCAATTCGATAGGTTTTAGAGTCGAGCTCACGAAGGACTTGGTGAGCTTAGGAACACCCTAGTTCTACTCCTATATAAATATTCTTTTTATTAATATATTGTCAGCTGACTTCTGGCGAGCTGTCTTAAAAGAAAGATAATGTTTGCAATAAAAAATGAAACTGTATCCCCTCTAATATTTGCAACAAAACATTAGCTGCTGATGGAACGTACGCATGGGTACCTTGGGCCATACCCGTTTCCGCTTTCTGATCTGAATTTCGTATAGCCTTCTGTGTTGCGAATGATAATAGAATTAGAAAGTGCCCTTAAACATAAATCATACAATACCCTTTCACGGAAGATCTAAGAGACCTATATGCTTCTGGGTTTACTAGTAGTGTGCCCGTGCATTGCAATGGAATATATGATAAGATAACAAAAATAAATTCTCATACAAAATGACAAATTTTCATAAAAAAACAAAATTACACTACTAGAATTTCCGTTTTTACCAAGGGGAGAAAAAGAGCTTTTTCCAAGGGCTACCCGTTGGAATAAGCCCAAAAATCGTCATTTCCAAGGGCCGCCCTTGGAAATACTGCCGTCGCAACAAGCCTCCATGGAAATACTCAAAAAATCGTCATTTCCATGCGCTCCCCTTGGAAATAGTATTTCCTTTTCTTTTCCAAGCGCGCCCCCTTGGAAAAGTAACGCTTGGAAATAGTTTCACACCTGGCCCCTGTCTGAATTATTTCCAAGAGAATCGTATGTGGGGCCCACTTGAATATTTCCAAGGGGTAGCGTAACTGGGACCCACTAAGTATTTCCAAGGTTGCCTAAGGTGGGGTCCACTTGATTATTTCCAAGGGCTAGCGAACATGGGACCCACAGAGTATTTCCAAGGGTGGTTAAGGTGGGGCCCACCTAGTTATTTCCAAGGGCATCTAACGTGGGTCCCACCGGAGTATTTGCATGGATATATACCCATGAAAATAATAACCATAAATGACATCATATCAACATCCCTATTTCTACAATCCTCCCTATATATATCAATCCTGTACCAACCCGAAACTTTTATATTTCCCACTCCCATTAAACCAGATTAACATTAACACATTAAAATATAAAGAGAACTAACGTAATAAGCATCGATCAACAAAGTATAATCAAGCACCCATTGTGCCAAAAGACCAAAAAAAACATTAAAACAACATTTACTAAAATGAACTTCTAAATATACCCACCACCCATTAACAAAAATTTACTAACTATTTTATCCCCAAAAATGTTCATATGATAGAACTTCTAAATACTTATTTATGCCTAAAATGTAGATTTTGCCCACTAGAAGGGC
The DNA here is from genome assembly GCA_025461125.1 of Carex kokanica. Lineage (NCBI taxonomy): Eukaryota > Viridiplantae > Streptophyta > Magnoliopsida > Poales > Cyperaceae > Carex > Carex kokanica. The sequence goes on along the minus strand of JAJGRX010000122.1, from coordinate 2,954,762 downwards.
AGGTTGATACTCCATCAGTCAACCTTATATATCAAATTTGAAGTTAGATCGCACCTCTATCTTATTATCCTGAAATTCAATGTATCAAAAATAAGAGTTAGTAAGTGTCATGACATGCCTTTTCCATTTTAAATAAGTGATGCCAAAGTTTGCAAACCTATTTTACAAATTCAATTGTAAAGGCAGTGAGTGAAAGCTTAATTTGGTTTCGAAAAACATTTGTGTGCTTTGAATTTGTTGTACAAGTTAGAAGCAAATGTCTCATGTGTTGCTCTGGGTAACATGATGTTAAATACAAATAATAATGAAAAAGTATAAACATCAATTTCAAGGATTAGCCTCCTAAATTTGACAGTCCATTTACTTTATTTACTTGCTTCTTGAAACCAGGCCAAGTCCTCAACAAAAATTAATTACAGAAGTTTTTTATTTACCTTCTTAATCAAGTCCAACACATCTTGGTTATCACTAGATTTGATGTAGCTCCAATTAATATCTTCATTGTTATACTACTCTTGCTCCATTTTGAACCCATGCTGTATTAAATTGAAAACAACATTATTTCAGAAATCACATCCTTGAAAGGTACAATAAACTTGAAATTTGCTCTGTTGATCACAAGGATTACCCTTTCATTCAAAATGGAAATAAAGTTCAATTGTGAAATCTTAAGCAAGAGTCGGCTAAAGTTCAATACTGGCTAGTGTGTGCCAGTACCACATCGACCATATTTTTTACCCTTTGTTTCTATTGCCTTTTCTTTCTTGGCTCTTCTGGGATCATTTTCTCTGTCAAGAGTGCTCTTGCAAAAGACTATAGAGGTATTATTTGACCTAGATCTGTACAAACATACAGTATTTGACCTAGATCTTGCAAAAGACTATAGAGGTATTATTTGACCTAGATATTGGAACATAAGCGGGTGTTACTTACAATTATGATTAATTAGTTGTTGTAATTTGCAAAATTCAATACCTGATCTTTTATGACCCATGTAGGAAAGCCCTCAATTCCGACAAGAGCACAGTCAAGAGACATTGTTCTTCCTTTGCCAGCTCCATTGTAATGATGAATCTATTTTTACACTAATATCAGTACTGTATCCAAAGCATATCAGTATTTTATGCTAATATCAATACTTGATGCCTAGATTGTGTTGTTAGGTCATGCATATCAGATCAATACTAAGGTAAGTAAACACTCAAGAAAACACTCAATTTATAGCAAGAAAATGAAACCTGGCTGTCACGTCCTCTAATTTATAGCAAGAACCATATTGTAGTTAGCGAAACTTCTTCACCATAACCATACTGTACAACCATGCTACCACTTTCTAGAATTGAAATGCACTAGGTGCGTTGTTGCGGCTCTGCCGCAACTGTTATTTTGGTGCATGTAAGTGTACATGAGTGACATTCTTTTTTATATTATTTTGTTTACCTTCGGTAGCAGATCATATTTCCTTGAGAATTGAAATCAGAATCAGAACTTGGCATAATAAAAGTGTAAGCAAGTGCATGGAATCACTACACCAACAAATAGAAAAGTAGTAAGTTTTTCTCAAAGAAAGAAAGAAAAAGAAAAGTAGCAAGTGCATTGATGTATCTTGCCAGTGCCATGTGGAAGTGTCAGGGCAGAACGTACCATGTACACAAAAAAAATAAAATTGTGATAAAAATATAAATGAAAAAAAAGAACATTAACAAAAAGTAAGTACTTTGCAAAGGAAATTGATTATTCTATTCAGATTTCAGAAACCTTTACAAAAAGGAAAATTATAGTTGTAAAATAGGAAAATTTAATCCTGAGGTTTTGATTCAATATGGTAAAAGTGAAGAGTACCAACCTGGTCACCACGCCTTGGATTAACAACCAAATCAACATAAGATTTAACTGTCTCAATGAAATTATGTTTTGAATTTGACTAACAAAAAGTGGGATTGTTGTTTCCATCTCCTTTATTTGTAAAATTAGAAGAAAAATACAATGCTACCAATAAGCAAGAAGCATGTACAAAAAGTCACATAATATAAAGCGAATATAATTTGGCATTAAAATAGAAAGCGTGTACCGTTCGGGGAGACAGTGAGAGATGACAATGCATTTGGTGCCAATTTACAATTATTCCGCAAAATCAGAAACACTCAATTTATCAGATCAATACTAAGGTAACTCAAGAAAATGAAACCTGGCTGTCAAGTCCTCTAATTTATAGCAAGATCAGATCAATACTAAGGTAAGTAAACACTCAATGAGAGGACGAGCGGAACCCTAGTTTTACCTGCGTTTGCGTCCGTGAGAGCGAAGGAAGGTCGTGAGCTGATCTAATGAGAGGACGAGCGGAGACATACAGTGGAGAGATCAACGGAGCTGGAACCCTAGCTCGACGGATGGCTTCCGATCGACGGAGCTACGCCTCGGTGTAGTGCTGGAGAGGAGGCGATGTCTCAGTGCGATCTAGGAGAAGGTGCGGATTGAATGAGATGAGGGAGATCTAAGCGGGTTTGGGAGGATCGGATCTAAGAGGAGAAGAAAGGAAGCAAGACGAAGCTGAGCGGGGCAATTTGGGAGTGAGAGGGAATCGAAGGAGGGAAAAAAAAAATTTAGGGTTTTGGCGCTTATCAGAGTTCACGAAGGAGAGGAGAAGTGGAGAAATATCATCAAGTCCAGAGTAATAATATAAGGGGTTTGTATTGCATATACTGGGAGAATTTATAAACTCTGTGGTAACATAATTTTTGTGTTTAGATCAGGACTGTTTGATCATCATTACATATGAATATAAAAGAATCTTGTGCATCACTTAGAGTCAGATCTAAACAGAAATATTATGTTACCTCAGAGAATAGGGACTCCTTACCCACAACATCTAAAATGAATACAACCATTTATTATCTTTCGGACGACTCAGAGCTTGATATTTACTAATTAGATAATGCATATACAACAAATAATATGAAAAAAATTCAAAATAAAAAAATTAAATTATTCACATCTTCTACGGCCAAATCATACTTATAATTGTCCATTTTATAGACTTTCATCATTATTTGCCCCTTCAAATTTAAATAAATATCTGCGAACCGTTCATTTTCACGTGAGCAATCAACGGTCGATCTGTAATGAAATCATTCCAGATTTGTTTTAAAATGATCAAGGGGAGATATTGAACGTAACCAACATAAAAATTATGAAGTTTTATTATGTCTGAGCTTCGATCCAACGTGAAGTGTTCATAACCCTTCGATGTTTTGATATTCCGTCGACTTGATGGATAGGTAAATAAAAATAAAATTGCATCAAAATTTGCAGCAGGAATATATATGCAGTACTCTTTGATTTCAACGGTTCCGATCGACCAGCGGACGACGTGTTTACGTGCGCCTTCATTAACTCACAAAGCAAGAGTATATGTTCCATAGAACATATACTCTTGCTTTGTGAGTTAATGAAGGCGCACGTAAACACGTCGTCCGCTGGTCGATCGGAACCGTTGAAATCAAAGAGTACTGCATATATATTCCGGCTGCAAATTTTGATGCAATTTTATTTTTATTTACCTATCCATCAAGTCGACGGAATATCAAAACATCGAAGGGTTATGAACATTTGTAAATCTGAACTGTTGGATTAAAAATGTGCCATCCTGATTTCAATAGAATTTGTTGAACTCCAGAGTCCAACACTACAAGTTACTCAGCCTGCGCTTAGTTCTATTCCTCTTATCAATTTCTCTGGTGCTCGTGTAGCAAATAACATCTCCAGAGTAAAATGGGTTTAAATGACTCTGTACACTATTGTCTACAGAATAGAGTCGACAGAGATTTATATCGACTCAATACCCAGCCCAGCCCCGACTCGCCTAGATTTCTTGGAATGAGAGTAGGTCCGATGCCCATCGGACCTACCTTGGTTCGATGGGTGTGATGACCATCCGATTTACATCAATATTCGTGTGCTATGAATCAAAATCCGTGCAATCATTATCAGTTTCCGTGCGCATAGATCTTGATGCTAATTTTATGGTGATAGAGCTAATTGAACCTAACTGTAGGTCCGATGCCCATCGGACCTACTCCTGTCTCAGATTTCTTTTCTTCCGAACTCAATCAAAATCAATTCTGCTTCAAATCACTTAAATTTTATCATAAAATTTTAAAACCATTTCTCCTATTAAACCCGAGAAAGTACCAAAACTCTCCTTTGATAAATGGTGAAGTGTGAGGATTCATCGATGCCGTTAGATCCGGGCCGGATCGATCTCACGCGACTTGCGGCGCGGTGGCGGTCTGAGGCGGTGTGGGCCTCGGTCGACTCCGCTGTAGACGCCGAACCGGAGCCTTCGGAACTTAACACGCTCAACAACTCCGGTTTGTTTCATGTTGTGTCACCTGACAAGATGTCAGTCAGGTACTGCTCTTTGTACTAGATCACTGATTTTTATGTTTCAATTTGTAGTATCTTTGACCTAACTGTTTTCTCTGAACAATGAGAAGTTTTGTTGTCACTGAAATTGGAAAGGAGCTTTGTTAAATACACTAATTCTGTATCAATTAAACTGGTTTGAAGTGTAACATATGGGATTTATTAGTTTTAGATGTAGCAGAGAGGAAATACTTATCTACTAATACTGGTACCTCAAATTATTGATCTTTACCACATGTTTTCTTCTTAGCTGGAGTATACTGCAAATCTGATATAGGAATGCTTTTTTTTAATTTCAGGTGAGAAGAGCACCTCAAGCTGGGGTATCTCTTCAATTTTTGGGGAAGGAGAAGATCGGGCCCCACCAGCTCCAAAAGAGAACTTCTCAATGAATAAATCGGCCTATAACAGTATCCCAGCCCAATATATCAATGCTTTTGATCAGGCTCTATCCATCATCCAGTTGAGAGAGGTATGTGCCTGGTGTAATTTTACCTAGATAGTATTGAACGGGATCATATGATATCCAGATCTCTCGGTTCATGCCTATATGGTTAAATGAAATTATACAAGTATATAGTTTGAATGACGCGGGGACAGGAATGAAATGATTTCCTGTGAATTATCATATTGTCCTAGGCTTGCTACTTAGACTATTATATACTGCTAATGGATCTCCATTATGGAAATTATTTCCTGAAAAGTTTCACTCTTAGCTGGTCTTCTTTGGTATGTACTAGATATATGTGATATTAATTATTTCCAACCTCTATTTAATGGTGATACATTACATTTATTATTTGGTTGTTTTCTTCAGCCCCTGAGCAGTGCAAGCAAGGGCAATTTTGTCAACATCTTGGAAAAACTCCTTTTGGGCCACATGATTTAACTGTTGGTCATAATCTCTAAAAAGTATCAATTTTAGTTGTTGTTCGAGGCTTACAGATGTATAATGTTGGTTGCAATTTGCAAAACACCTTTAATTATTATTTACCTTGCAATATTACTTTACTAATCACCTTGTATATTAATGAATAACTATGTCGGCTCTTACGAAATCAATGTGCTGGAAGTTGGTGAACAAAACAAGAGATAAAATAAATGAGGTGGGAATGGCAGTTTACAGGAAGCTGATGGATAACAAATTGTTGAAAATATAAACTTAATTTGCCATTAAATTCGTGACTGCACAGTGGACAGATTTAAGGCTGTTTTAAATGATAATTTGAAGGGGCAATTCTAGATCATTATGGGCAAATGAGGAGTCTATTTGATGTGTTTTCAAGTCTAGTTTCTGGTGGTTCAAGTTTCAAGTCATTTAGAGTTCCCTAGAATAAGTTATGGCTGTTTTAGTAACCAAGGGTCAGAATTTACTGTGCTGCTCTGTATTCTGTTTTGAGTTGTTTTGAATTCTGTTTTGTTTTAATTACTGTATGAATTTTAAGAGTCATGTCTAAGGCTATAAATAGAGTTGTATTCTGTTGTAAATGCAGAAGAGAGAAAATACAAAAGATAGTTTGAATAATAAAAGAGTTTTGAGAATTGTGTCTCTCTTCCCTCCACCAAAAAATATTTATTATTACTAACACAAATGCTATGAAAAAGGATCAGAAAATAAACCACCTCTTTGTCCAGAAACTGACAGCTCAGATGCAGCCTGGTAATGTCTTCTACCAAATTAAATCTCCCTGTTTCGTCTGATTACCTCCTTCAGCTTTAATTATATGCTGTGAAAACCTTGTATTAGTTCATTTGGTAAAAAAATCTACTAGTCCCTTTAATGTTTCTTTTCTTCTAAGGTACTATGCATAGATTTATATTTCTAACAAAAGATTAGGAAGATGGAGTCCTTTTAAGCATAGAAAATATTTGAACAAATAACAGGTTAATTAATTTTTCTTCTGAAATCTAATCCTTTATGTTGATCTCCGTATTATAACAATTGTATGCTGGAATATTTTGTTGCAGGCGTGCATGCACAAGTTACCAGATGAGTCAACTATGCATGTGGTCCCATTGGCCATACCAGTGGCCTTTAAGATTGGAGAAGGCACCATACTGGCTAGAATCTCAGGTAGGTGTGACTTTGAGGCAAATTATGATCTGTGGAAACGTGTTGTTAAGAAATAATACTTGAATGGTATGGGCATTGACTGGTCAAAGATCAGAAATGTCATGGATATGAGATCATATTATGGAGGGTATGTTTGTAAAATATTTCTCTCTTTTTTCCTTTATAATTTCCATTCTCGTTTTTGTGAATACCTGCTATAATATGACATATTAAACTTATATTGCATTCTTTCACTAAACGTGACTTGATTGGATGGTTGTGTTGCATAGCATGAAACTTGGTGTGACCAAGTTTGGTGTCCAGTTAAATAGATAAGGTTTGCTTTAATTTTGGTTTATAAAATTATCACATTGAATGTTTTAGGTCGAATAAATCGGGTGCTGACACATTCTTGTTTGGGTTCATATCTGATTTTAACCAATCAATCTGGTTTGGATTATATTGGATTTTGGTTTCAATCATATTCAATTAAATATCGTTAATGTCTATTGGGATTTGAGTTGCCATTAGTTTCAGACTATTAAAGAAGGTGTTAATTAATTTGATAGGCTTGTTCAACTGTGTTACTGTGTATATATTAATTACACGTACAGGTTTACTTGTTTATGTTACTCCATTGAGTTTAATTAATAGGTCTCAGGTTAATTAATATATTCCTCCTGTACCAAGTGAAAATTGATATCCATAATTGTTGACTGTGATTCTGTGATGTCGTTATGAAATTGCAAGTTATTGAGCTCTAATAGTTTTACAATCGTACTGGCAATGGTACTGTTGGGCACTTAATTGAGACACCTAGATTGAGTTGGTAGGGTTGAACATGATTATTTGCTTAGATTTTATGCTAATTTTACTTATTTACTCACACTCATATGTTTCAAAACATAAATTGCACGAGTACACAAGGGGCATTCAAATAGAGATCTTATGGGGCATTCAAATAGAGATCTTATGTACTGCTATCATTTATCAAAATGTTTTGTACCAAATTAAATATATTGGCTTATTCAAAGTGCCAAAAATTTTGTTTTCATTCTAATGTTTCAGTTCTTCTCAATTCAATGTTATTTGTTGTCACAATGTTTTGTATCAAAATTAAATATATTGGCTTATTCCAAATATTAAAATTTAAGTTATCAATCTAATGTTTCACTTTATCACAATATTACTTGTTTGTTGTTGTGATTTATTTATTTAGACAATTCAAAGGGAAATCTAAAATATACAAAAACGTTTCTGTTTCTAGGAATTAAACATTTTCAACGGTTGTCCTATGGAAATAATTTGTTCAACTATAAAATAATATTAACAGAATAAACAAAATATTTTCAAGAGCCAGCTCATGAAAATATTATGTCCAACCATAAAATAATATAAACTGTATCAATAAAATATTTCCATGCGTATTTGTTCCGGTATTTCCATGAACCTTCACTATAAAATAATATAAACATAATATACTAAACATTTCCAAGGGCAAGCCCTTGGAAATAGTATGTCCATCTTGTTCAGACTTATTTCCATGCGCAAGTGGTTAAGTATTTCCATGCACCTTCAATAAAATATAATATTTGATCTGTTTGGCGGGTCGCGGGTCTTGCGAAACTTTTTCCAAGGGCGAAAATGATACATTTCCATGGACACACAGGAAATATTTCCATGCGCTGCTTTTTCCAAGGGCCTCCCTTTGGAAAAGGTTCACAGTGTCAGAAAGGTGTCAGAATAGCCCATTTTATTTCCATGGACCCTTCACTCGCTTGGAAATGCGTTTTCTCCCCTTGGTAAAAACGGAAATTCTAGTAGTGTTAGAAATATATTCTAGATTTATTACAGTAAATATATATAGAAATAAGTAGAAAAATAAGAAAGTGAACAATAAATTGATTTGCATTGTGATCCGCCGTATAGAAAATTGCAATTGGAGAGAGAAATAAGAAAACAAATAAATAAGGAAACATAATATTATATCGCTAAATTTTAGAGTCTGTTTAATTTTAATTATAACGCATCGTGTGACAGTATGTATGGCGAGTATATTTGTAGCTAAATTTAAACTTCTACATATAAAACAAGAGAAGAGTTCAAATGCACCCAAATTTCTATGCTCCTAATGCACCCAAAAAAATATATATATATATATATCTTCATTTTTAAAGTCTGAACAGTCGATCCGAGCCGCTCAACATAATCTTCATAATAAAATATGCTTGGACACCAAATTTTATATTTTTTATAATTTATTTACTATTTTTTTAGATAGATACAAAATCACTGTTTTAAGGAGATTCTGGACCATCTGATAAAGTGATTTTGTATCTATATAAAAAAATAGTAAATAAATTCTAAAAAATATAAAATTTGGTCTCCAAACATATTTTATTATGAAGATTATGTTGAGCGGTTCGGATCGACTGTTCGGACTTTAAAAACGGAGATAAAGGATGTGGGTGCATTGGGAGCACAAAAATGTGGGTGCATTTGAACCCTCCTCATAAAACAAATGCATTTAATCAAAAGAAAATAGATTATGTGATTGAAGAGCTGAGATTAAATCCAAAAATTAATCTTTCAATCGTAGCATCGGACACCCAACGTGCTTAATAATGGAATGGATATACTTTAGAAAATTGACTGCTTCATTATCGACATCCACGCACTTATCCATAATTGCCAATATTTAAGTACCAATTATAATATGAACGGATGATATTATATTAATATTAATTTAGCTAGCTATAGGAAATCTCTGCTTTTTTAATTTTCAAGATTTCTAAAAACAGTATGTGCTCTGTTTTTATTGGTATTGTGATTTCTAGTTTTCAGTTGGATTAATCAACAAAAGTTGCTCGTCAAATAGTATATCGTTTTTATATGTAATAATTATTAATGATTACTTGCTTGTTTGTCCGGAATTGTTCATTTTGCCATTAAAACCTTTAAAATTTGCTATTTCCTAATCAACACACAAAATCTTTTATATATTCTCTTTTCAAATTTAATTCAAATTATTTTTAAAAGAATTCACTAATTCATCATTAGTATTCGGCTGAAGACCAAAATTACATTTTTACGTATAAATTGAAATCTAATTCACTACACTTTTCCTCATAGTGAAACTCGCTCATTTAAATTTGAAAACACAGTTTGGATGCACAAAATAAATTTCCTGACCAGAACATTATTAATATCCCCATCAAGAATTTCATTCAAAACAAAAATATACAATCATACAATCCACACACCCTTAGCTACAAAGAAGCACCTATACTAAACAGAACGGGTTGTCATGGCCGAATGACAGACTAAAAGCATAACGAAAACATTCACAATAAAAAAAATCCATTATTGGAGCTTAAAGCAAATAAATTAGGATCAAGCAAGCTGCTGGCATTTCAAAACTACATACCTCTCTATAGTCATATATATCATCCACGCGTAAACAATCGTTTTAAAATTTGTCCGGACTTGCGACACTTTGTTCTGATATTAGAAAGTTGAGGAAGGCCTTGATGAACGAGCTTCTCATCATTGTTGCTATTAGTTGCTCTTAGTAATAAGCAAACCTTTTCCAAAGAGTCGAAGTACGATATATACGCTCCGCATAATAATAACAACTCAGGATGATACTGCATGCAAATTTATAATGGGCATTAATTTCCTTCAATTTTATACATTGACCATCTTTAACTCTTTTACATTATTTTTTAGCCTTTTCGCGTCTGTTGTATCTAGCCTTCCCCATTTCGAAATGAAAAAATTTTAGAGAAAGGAAAATAATAGTGTAAGAACTAAAAGTGATGCAGAATTTATCATAGAGAATGAATTCAGTTCATACCTCCCACCAATTGGAATTCTTTTTTTTTCGCGGTCCCAACGAAATATCGGAGAAGTTATCTCTGCAATTAATGAATACAATTGCTTGTAATCACTCAAGCGTTCTTTTAACAAAACAATTTCAAAGCTGCCCTTCGTTGAATTTTCTAGGCCATCCTGAATCTTTAGCCATGCTTCGTCAGTGATCACTTTGCCTTCAAAAATAGTACCTTTTTTGCAAAGCTTGAGCAACAAATTCAGTAATACTTTAGCGTGCTCTTCTCTCCATCCAGACTTGTTACAAGTTTCATTAACCTATTCTTCGCATCTCTCTTTTGTCTTTGACCAGCTTGACTTTACAAACCATCTGACCTAGCCTCTCCGCTCAAGACTCAACTCTCCGTTGCTGTTGCCGCCGTCGCTGCCAGACTTCACATGTTTCATAAGTCGAGTCGCTTTAAGGGGAACCAAACAGCCATTTTATCCTCAAATATATATTGCCATCTGACTTCATTGAGCATTTAATCAAATATTTATAAAATTTTGAAGTTATACGGCATGGGGAAGTTGGTGTATACTTTATAATTTATATACATTAGTTGGCGCTATGTAAGCTTCTACGCTAACTTCTTTCTACTTTATATTAATTGTAACAAACAATAAGCCTTTACATTTCAAATGCAAAGGCTTATATCACTATTGAATATAATACTTTTTGGAAGGTTGGGTGTTTAGATTCTTATATTACGAGTAGAACTAGGGTGTTCCTAAGCTCACCAAGGCCTCTCGTGAGCTCAACTCTAAAACCTATCGAATTGACTTCAAATGACATTTCTAAACCGTTAGATGTTCAATCTATATTAAAATGTGCTTGGAGACCAAATTTTACATTTTTTGAAATTTTTTTACTATTTATTAAGCCGGTTTGAAAACCGCTATTTTCCAATGGTGCAGAATTTTAATAAAAACAGCGGTTTTCAAACCGGCTTAATAAATAGTAAAAAAATTCCAAAAAATGTAAAATTTGGTCTCCAAGTACATTTAATATAGATTGAACATCTAACGGTTTGAAAATGTCGTTTAAAGTCAATTCGATAGGTTTTAGAGTTGAGCTCACGAGAGGCTTGGTGAGCTTAGGAACACCCTAGTTCTACTCCTTATATTACTATTTTCTATGCATAGGTATAATCATAGTATTGAACGGTTTATACCAATTAAATTAATGAATTTTCTTCCTATGCAGAAAATCAAATATCTAAAAGGTATAAATTTGATTTACGACAAAATTTTGATATGTAAAATATATTGAACGGCGCGTATCAATTGTTTATTTTTCGGAATTCAAGATAAGAAACCGAAATATGAACATATCTTTATTTTACGAAGGAACGTAACAGGATTCGTACACTTTTATATCAAAACAAGAAGTGTAATAATGCTTTCCTCAACACAAAAGTTTCTTTTTATTTTTTTTAGAAACTTGACAGCGGCAACGGTCCGACATTTTTATTAATACCCTAAGTCGATAAAAAATTATTAAAATTACCCATGCCCTCAAATCTTTATTAAAAATACCCATACCGGCCAATAATTGGCCGGTACCGATTAAAAAGCCAAACCGGCCAATAATTGGCCGGCCCCGTGCTTTAATGACTTTTTACTGTTTCAGCCCCTATATTAACCCCAAATTACTCACCTTCTTCCCACAGCTGAAGAGGCAGAGGCAGCAGAGGCAGCAGCGCAGCGTCCAGGTATTTTTTTTTTTTTAATTATTTTAATTATTTTTTATTTTTAAATGTTTGTAATTAATTGTAATTAATTGTAATTAAAGTTAATTAACTTCATTAAAATTAATGTTAATTAGTTTTAAATAGTTTAAATTCTTTTAGATTAAGTTCAATTAATTTGAATTAATTTTAGTTAGTTGTAATTTTTTTTAATTTAATTAAATTAATTGTAGTTGAGTTTAGTTAAGTGTAATTAATTAATTTTACTTAATTGTAATTAATTAATTTTACTTAATTGTAAGTAATTAATTTTAATTAATTGTAATTAATTAAATTTACTTAATTGTAATTAATTAATTACAATTAATTAAAATTAATTAATTGAATTTAATTTATTTTAGTTAATTTTAATTAATTGTAATTAATTTATTTTAATTAATTGTAATTAATTTATTTTAATTAATTGTAATTAATTGTAATTAATTAATTGTAATTAATTGTAATTAATTAATTGTAATTAATTGTAATTAATTAATTGTAATTAATTGTAATTAATTAATTGTAATTAATTGTAATTAATTGTAATTAATTAATTGTAATTAATTAATTGTAATTAATTGTAATTAATTAATTGTAATTAATTGTAATTAATTAATTTTAATTAATTGTAATTAATTAATTTTACTTAATTTTAATTAATTAATGTTACTTAATTTTAATTAATTAATTTTACTTAATTTTAATAAATTTTAAGAAATTTATTTTAATAAAATTATTTTATAAATTTATTTTATAAAGTAATTTTAATAAATTAATTTAATTTAATTCATTTTAAGTAATTAATTACTTTTAATTAATTTTAATTAATTGTAGTTAATTTTATTATTTAATTTTAATTAATGAAAATTAATGAAAATTAATTTTAATTAATAACAATTAATTGAAATTAACTAAAATTAGTTAAAACTAATTGAACTTTATTTAAACTAATTTTCTTTATTATTCAGTCACTGTGTAAATTAGTAACCTGACAAATGTTTATCACTTTCAAAATGTAGTTCGATCACAATGCCATTGATTTCTATACACTGTGGTGGTAAGCTTGAACATAATGCAGACGGACCTTATTACAACAGAGAACCAATTGCTTCGGTTATGGTTGACGATAATATATCTCTGTTGGACTTGAAAGTCACAATTTTCGGTTACACCCGTTTTAATCCAGAAAGATGCAACCTTGAATTGGGGACCCGAGTGTGTAATGGAAACACCGGGAAATATGCACTTGCGAAAATAACAGATGAAAATACCTGGAGAGGGTTGTGTGGGCATTTTAAGGCCAACGGAGATTTTGTAATAGAGATCTATGTTAGAAGAGTTCCGAGAGAGGCAGGGGTTGGTAGTTCTAGTCAATGCTCAGTTGCAATGGAGACTCCCGTCGTGCCCCCAACAGAACGAGAAAGCAACTATCCACCTATTTACCCAGAAACGAACTATCACCCCACTTACCCAGAAACGAACTATCACCCTAATTACCCAGAAACGAACTATCACCCTACTTACCAAGAAACCATCTATCCACCTACTCACCAAGAAACATACTATCCAACTACTAACCCGGAAAACTACTATCTAACTCCGCCGCAACCACGACCTCAACCAATACTCCGAATTTGTTCCCCACCTAGACCCGTGCATGAGGAGCCTTTACCATTCCCAGGCCCAGTACACGATGAAGTTGGGTCAGATTTTGAAAATATCAATGATATCCCGGATGAACGCTTGCAGAGTGGGGATGAGTATGATGGACATGAATGGGACTCTGATCACATAGATGGATGTGGTGAAGACGGTCCAGTTGACACAGCTGAAGGGCCCATTCGGAGCAGCTCTTACTCAGCGCCGCTCAGCGGGCGGAGTGATACGCACCCGTTCCCAGAATTCAATGATGTATCTCGGTTCAGAGAAGCAGATACTGGTTCATATGGGCCACGAATCGAGCGCACGGGTGAGCTGGCTGCAAACCAATATTTTAAAAGCAAGGATGAATTAATGAAGAAGATTAGGGAGCACCATGTCCACAAGAATCAGGAGATAAGAATGAGTAGGAGTGACACCCGCCGGATTCATGTGGTGTGCAAAGACCGGCGTTGTGGTTACGAACTCAGGGGAAAAGCATCGGGATATGGAGATGCGTGGGTTATAACGATGCAAGACAAGCCTCACACATGCAGGACTGAGTATACAAGGATCGACAATGAATGTCTGACGGCATCAATCATTGCCGATGTCATTGGGAACAGCATTAAGACTGACCCCTGTATGAGCATCCAGTCGGTGGCAAACTGTGTTATGGCTGTGTATGACAAAGTCACCCCGAAATACAACCGACTGTGGAGGGGTCGTGAGCTTGCAATAGCCCGAGAATTTGGGGGTTGGGAGGAATCGTACGGCTTGCTGAGACCACTATTGATGGCCATTTGCGTCAAAAATCCCGGATCAAAGTACCATTTTCTGACCAGTTCGATACGAGACAAAGACACAGGAGTAATAAAGGAAGGGCAAGTTCAGTTCAGGGCCGTTGCCTGGGCTTTTGGTCCATGCATTGCGGCGTTCCGGTTCTTGAGACCGGTGATCAGCATAGATGCGTGCTTCTTGTCAGGGCGGTACGAGGGGAGGCTTCTTGTCAGGGCGTTCACTGTCATCTCTCCGAACGGCATGTGAAACGTGTGCGTCTCGGGACGCCATCTCTCAACCAAACCCGCGATAAGAGACGCGTTGATGACGCCACTCCCAGTCCGCAAGATGTCTACCATCTGGTAGAGGCCTAGATTGATAAGATACCGGTCCATCAACGGGTAGTATGGCAAGTGAACGCACCGCAACTTCACATCTAAAATAAACTTGTCCTACATTGACAAATTTAATCCACATGGGGTTAGCACATCAACACTTAAATTCAAAGAAATTTGAAAATGTGAAAAAAAAAACATACCTCACGAGAAGCCAGTGAGACCCGGTGATCGTGGTGCGGCACCCACAGAAGAGGACTGAAATGATCTGTGCTGCTGGTCGCAATCGGCTCGTCAACTATGGGTGACAGTGGACGAAGCTTAGGCCGTCCTCTAACCATCCTAATTTCATTAATAAGATTCTGTTAACCGACGCTATATGAACCGTAAATCATAATTGCCGTAAGCAATGTAACAAAACGGCTAAAATAAGCTTAAACACGCTAAAAAGGGATAAAATATGATTACTTACTCTAAAATCGGTTAAAATAGGCTTAATAACGGTGAAAACCGCTAAAATAGGCTCAACTACGCTAAAAACGGCTAAAATATGCTTCATAACGGTAAAAATAGTTAAAATAGGCTTAATTACGCTAAAAAATGATAAAGTACAATTAATAACGCTAAAAACGTCTAAAGTAGACTCAAAACTATAAAAACAGCTAAAATATAGTAGAATAACGGTAAAAATATTTAAAATAGGCTTAATTACGCTAAAAAGGGATAAAGTATAATTAATAACACTAACAACGTTTAAAAAATTTTAAATAACGGAAAAAACCGCTAAAATATGATTCATAACGGTAAAAATAGTTAAAATAGGCTTAATTACGCTAAAAATTGATAAAGTACAATTAATAACGCTAAAAACGTTTAAAATGGACTCAATAATGGTAAAAACGGCTAAAATATGTTTCATAACGGTAAAAAATGTTAAAATAGGCTTAATTACGCTAAAAAGGGATAAAATATAATTAATAACGCTAAAAACGTTTAAAAAATAATCAATAACGGTAAAAACCGCTAAAATAGGCTCAACTACGCTAAAAACGGCTAAAATATGCTTTACAACAGTCACAACATCTAAAATAAAATTAATTACGCTTAAAACGGAAATAATAGGCTTACTTACGGTAAAAACTGATCAAATTGGCTTACTTACGGTAAAATCTGATCAAATAGGCTTCACGACGGTACAATATGCTAATTTACCTAATTATAGGCTTAATTTAAATAGGCTTAATTTACCTAATTATACTAATTGGCCTAATTTTACTAATTGGCCTAATTTTACTAATAGGCTTAATTTATCTAATTATACTAATTGGCCTAATTATACTAATTATACCTAATTATACTAATTTACCTAATTATAGGCTTAATTTACCTAATTTAAATAAGCTTAATATACCTAATTATACCTAATTATACTGATCAAATAGGCTTAATTTACCTAATTATACTAAAAATATAGTCAACAATGCTAATTATATAGTCACCAATGCTAATTATACTTAATTAAAAATATATTGACCTAAATCATAAACTGTATACCCTAAATTTGACTAATTACTCTAATTACTATTTAATTTCAACTATTTCTACTAATTATACAAATTATGGTAATTACTAACAATTTCTAACATTTTACAACTAGTTTACTCTAAAAAATAAATTCCAACAAATAATAGGGACTTACTTGCAAATCTGGGAGGAGAGGGAGAAATCCGGGAGAATCTGCTCAATCGAGGAGAGAGAGTGTGAAATTTGACGAAATGAATTGTGAGAGAGAAGAGGGAGTGTGCATGCCAATTTATAGAACCGAATTAACCTCGGAACCGGCCAATTATTGGCCGGTTGGGGCTCTTTAATCGAAACCGGCCAATAATTGGCCGGTTGGGCTCTTTAATCGGATCCGGCCAATTATTGGCCGGTTGGGCTTTTTAATCGGATCCGGCCAATAATTGGCCGGTATGGGTATTTTTAATAAAGATTTGGGCCGGTGGTTATTTTTAATAATTTTTTATGGACTTTGGGTATTAATAAAAATGTCGGGGCAACGGTGACACAAAAGTTACTGAGGGAATTAAATTAATATTGAAGGAATTGATGATTTCCACTTTTTTCATCAAGTGGGAAGAATAATATGGATTACTTTCTAGGTCCTTGCCCTCTTTTATTAAAATAATTTAGTCATAATTTTATAAACAAAATATTAATATAACTTATCCTTCGGATGGACTCAATTATCATTGTCAACGACATTAATATTTTTATGGACAGGAAATTTCCATGAAAGTGCTTTCTCCAATTTATAGTATATATATATATATATATTTTACCGAGAACGTACACTATTTTCATTAACAGGAATCCCTTAGATCGATAAACCTTTTGGTTCTTATTTTCCAAAAAAAACGATACTACTTCTATTCTTATGTAATTTTGTTGATAATAATTAATAAATTAGAAGTAAATTAAGACATGTAGATAATATTTCCACAAAAAGAAAGAGGCCACATATTAAAAAGTTAGTGATACGGACAACAAATAATGCTCACAAATCCAATACGGGCTAAATTTATAAGTCCTGCAAGTGCAACCAATTTAAATAAAAAGCTTACAGTCCAATCAAGACAGAGGCCCAGAGCAACCCAAAATGGAGCCGTGAGTTGTTTGTTTTAAAAAATCTGAACCGATGGAACGTTCACCTGAATACCTTGGGCTAGATTCCTTTGCCCTTTTTAAATTAATTTTATTGCATTCATTTTTGAATATTTTTTGAGCACTTGACTTCATACAAAATTAATTATAAAATTTTTAGAACCCTTATTTCTTTCTCAAAAAAAAAAAAATTTTAATTTTAAATTTTCACATGTAGATGCATCACTTATAAAGTAGAAGAGTTTCAATGATTCATATTCTTCATTTGAAACCAATCCGATAGGTTTTAGAGTTGAGTTCACAAATGGATTTGGTGAACTTAAGAACACCCTAGTTCTACTCCACATATTTAAACTTTGTCAAAACTTGCGAAACATAGTTCTACTATTAGAATGCTGAGGAAAGTCTTGATGAACGAGCTCCTGATTGTTGATATTGGTTGAAGTTTCAGAAACATTTTGCTCCGAGGATCGTGCATATTGTCGTCTCTCAATTCTTCAAGCATGTAAATATAAGCAGGAAAATCAGATCCAAAGAGAAATAACAAATCAGAAT
Organism: Carex kokanica; assembly: GCA_025461125.1. Classification (NCBI taxonomy): domain Eukaryota; kingdom Viridiplantae; phylum Streptophyta; class Magnoliopsida; order Poales; family Cyperaceae; genus Carex; species Carex kokanica. The sequence continues at coordinate 2,936,712 of JAJGRX010000122.1, read as the reverse complement.
CAAAACGACATTTATCTTGATTACAATTATTGCATCACAATTTTCAAAGTTCAAACGGTAGATCCAAATTATTAGATATGATCTCTATATTAAAATGTGATTGGAGATCAAATTTTACATTTTTAAGAAAAAAATTACTATTTACTAAGCCAGTTCCAACCGATGCTTACGGCGGTCCAGAGTAGGATAGAGGGTTGGACCTCCAATTTCTTGTCGTACGGTGGTCGAATAACTTTGGTCAAGGCGGTTTTATCGGCAATGCCGCTGCATTTCATGCAGGCCTTGAAAATACCGGTTGGAGTGATCAAGCACATTGACAAAATGAGAAGGAACTTTCTTTGAAAAGGTACCGAGACCTGCAAAGGCATCAACTGCTTGGTTAATTGGGCAAAAGTGTGTTGCTTAAAAATTAATGGGGGTTTGGGAGTGATGGACCTTGCCCAGCAGAATGATGCATTGCTGACTAAATGGGTCTGGGCTTTGGACACTAATCTGGAAGGTCTCTGGCCTATTGCCTTGCGCAGACTCTATGGAATAGCGACGGCAGACCACATAGATTTAATAGGAGCCTCCACAACCTCCTTTTTCATCAAGGACCTGGGGAAACTTCTTCCTTTTTATTCCTCTTCAACTAAAATAATAAATGGTGGAACGGCCTGGCGTTGGGAACCCTCCGGCACGTTCACTTGCGCCTCGGCATACAAGGCAATGCACCACACGGGCATCATTTCCTCAACTCAAAGGAAAATTTGGAAATTGAAGATTCCTATGAAGGTCAAAGTTTTTGTCTGGCTTATGCTAGACAACAAAATCCTGACTCAGGAGGTGTTGTTAGGGAGAGGCTGTGCGGTGCAAACGGGCTGTCAGCTCTGCGCGGCAAATTTGCTGGAAACAAAGGATCATATCATGTGGGATTGTCCTTACGCGGCAACATTCTGGAGAGGGCTCCTAGCGCACCACAACATCCCTATCCGCAGTAATCCAAGTATACGGCATGTTTGGACAAGGGGAATGCTTGGAATGACTTCAACTGAGAGGGAGCGTTGGAGTATAATCTGGGCGGCAGGGGTTTGGGCACTCTGGCGTGAGAGAAACAGAAGAGTTTTTTCAGACAAGAAGCGCGAAGTACATTGTTTGTTAAATTATACGGCCTTAGATATTTATCAGTGGATGAATTCGGTTTAAAGACTTAGTTGTTGTGTGTATATATTTTTCTATTATGTTGTAATTAATAGTAGGGTACGAACCTTGTAAATAAACTTTCTTTTATCAATATATTTATTGGCTCTGCCAACCTTAAAAAAAAATAAACAGTGAAAATTTCTAGATCACTGAAAATAGTGATTTTAAAACTAACTTAAGAAATAATAAAAAAATTTCTAAGTCCTGTCTGTTTCTAGGCAAATCCGCACAAAATCCAAACCAAAGAGAATGAGATCTCTCTGACTCTTTGATTCGTCTCTCTAAAATAAAAGTAAAAATATGCTGGCACTCTCTAATTCTCCTCTCTGACTCGCTGGTTGCTAACTCGTAACTTTGAAACAATGAATCCATTCTCGAATAAAAAATAAAAAATAGAAGAGAAATGTTAATAAGAACCATTTTATTTTAATTATTATTTTTCTCTCAAAAAAAAATAATACATGCATAATAATCATGTTGTTTTTTATTATGTTGATTGTTTTTTATATAGTACTCCGATTAGCAAATTAATTTGAATCCAATAAACTATTTAAACCCAATTTAGACATTCACAATTAGACATCTAAATTTAGATGATAATCTATTCCACATTTAGTGGTTATTCTTAATTGCAAATATCATAATCAATCTATCATTGAGTATGAGTTTCGTCTGTATTATTCTATACATTTATAGAGCACACTCTAATGAAGACATAGATTGTCAAATATCTATAATCCATATTAGATCACTTAGACAAGTAGAACTAGGGTGTTCCTAAGCTCACCAAGGCTCTCGTGAGTTCAACTCTAAAACCTATCGAATTGACTTCAAACGACATTTTCAAACCGTTAGATGTTCAATCTATATTAAAATGTGCTTGGAGACCAAATTTTATATTTTTTGAAATTTCTTTACTATTTATTAAGCCGGTTTGAAAACCGCTGTTTTTCAATGGTGCAGAATTTTAATAAAAACAGCGGTTTTCAAACCGGCTTAATAAATAGTAAAAAAATTTCAAAAAATGTAAAATTTGGTCTCCAAGCACATTTTAATATAGATTGGACATCTAACGGTTTGAAAATGTCGTTTGAAGTCAATTCGATAGGTTTTAGAGTTGAGCTCACGAGAGGCTTGGTGAGCTTAGGAACACCCTAGTTCTACTCCACTTAGACAATCATATATGACAGTATGCAATTCATAATTATATTACATATATGCTCAATGTTGGATAATGATCCAACATTTGAACCCAATAAGCTATTTGAACCTAATTTTTGCTCCCCAGTAGAAATTTTGCATCCGTCCCTATCTGTAATGTAGAGATCAAGGTATCTACTAGTATAGAACGGACCGGATTCAAATTCATTTTTAAATTGAGGTAACTTGGGTGATAAGAAATTTAGAATTCATCAAATCCGGGAACAAAATATACTATTATTACATAGCTCTTTTCTTAGAGAGATAAAGAAAGAAAGCCCTGTTTTTAGATAGAGATTAAATGAAAGATAGAGAGGGGAGAAAAACAGGACCCTGTTATTCCATAACAGAAATTTAGGTTTCTCAAATCCGACCTACTAAAACAAAAATATTTTGATAAACCGGTTTTCTTGTGCTTAGTCCCACATTGCATATTTAATAAAAAACATCTCCCTTGGCACCTATAACAGGGCCGACTCTAAATATCAAATCCTTAATATATATTCCGATTCCGATTCCGATTTTTTCTTGGAGGGGATAAGCTTCTATTCTCTGTGCTTCTAATTGGGTTCGGTAGAATTTTGCTTAAATCTGCTGGTTCAAGGATTCGCCAAAAATAGGTATTATTTTATAGTTCAATTTTTTATTCTATAGACCATCATGGGTAGTTTGTTTTTTATGTAGTAGTTTCTGTGAATATTTTTTTAATGAGAATTGCTCCAGTACATTAAAGCAAAACTTGGACAATCTAATCAGACGGTTTGGAGTTTGGACATATGTTCCATTCCTTGTTTAGGATTAAGAGAGGGAAAAAGAGAGAGGCTGATAATTTAGGTATGCGAATGCGACTTTTCAACGTGTACCCAAATACGATGAACCAAGTTACTAATCTGCTATTAATGAGACAATAGCTCTTTAAATAGGATGTACCGAAATACGATGAACCAAGTTACTGAAATACATAGAAGAAAAAATCGGAATCGGAATCAGGATCGGCCCCGTCCGATTCCGATCCGGATCGGAAAAATCGGTCGAAATCAGCCGAATTAGATCGGAAAATCAGACTTTTTTGCCAGAATGGATTGGTACAAATTAGTGAATTACAATTGTTATATATAAATGAGTTGTGTTATATTACAACCAAGGTTGGATGGTGTAGTGGTAAATAGCTTTGCGTCTCAGCCAAAGAGCTTTTCCGTTTGTTTAAATTCGCGTTTCAACCAAAATTTGACTGGAATAGTTCCGGAACAGTCCGAAATCGGACCGGAATCGGGCTGGAATGGCTGAAATTGGCCGAAATCTGCACTATCCGCATAAATTGGCCTGAAATCGGATCGGGACTGTCCGATCCCGCTCCGGAACAGCCGATTTTTCCTTCTATGCTGAAATATATTAACCAGTGGTTATTGTTTGCTTCAAATCTCAATTTGGTTAATTAATTGAATCCTGTCTAGTTCTTAAATTAATTCTTGTTTTAACATGAGGATGAAGATTCTGTTTTATTTTATTTTTATTTTAAGTGGGTCATTTCCCCTGTCATCCTTGCATTTGCACTGTTAATTTTAATTCTATATGGATATGAGAAAGTTTCAACTTCTTAAAGACGCTTGTGTTTCTTTTTTAACCTTTTAAATTGTATGTACAGAACCATGGGCAACGATGACCAATCAGAAGCTGATATAGTGTGCCAAATGGAGACATTGAGAAAATCATTTTCTCTGAAGATCATTGGCTACTCCCTAATCAAACAGCTCGTACCAGAAAAGGGCATGATGGTTGGCACTTTCAATATTGGAGGTCACACATGGGCCATTATACTCTGGCCATATTCCTTTAACAGGGATTGCAGTACAGGTAACTGCATGTTCTTAGAAGCCTCACTATTGACTGAGACAAAAACAACAATGGCTTTAGAAGTAGAATGTAACCTGTTTGACCATAAAAGTGGGATATATTCAACTGCGGGACTTGAGACTCGAAATTCTAGTAGTGGAAAGGTTTTTAAACAGGGAGACCGTATACTGCCATTTATTTTCATGAGGAGGAATACTTTCGAGAAATCAGATTATCTAAAAGATGACTGCTTCATGTTTAAGTGTTCTGTGAAATTAGTAAAACCATTGTGGGTCGAAGCAAGAAAGAAGCGAGTTATCGTGCCATCTTCAGATTTTCTTCAGCATTCCAAACAGTTCTGGGACAGTAGAGAAGGCGCTGATGTGGTGTTCCGAGTCGGTGAAGAAATATTTTCTGCACATCGGACCGTGTTAGCGGCACGCTCGCCGGTTTTCAAGGCCGAATTTTTTGGCCCGATGCTGGAGAGCAAAACTGAATGTGTAAAGATTAAAGATATTAAGCCAGAAGTTTTTAAACTCATGCTACAATTTGTGTACACTGACACTATCCCACTTAATGAGGATGTATCATTTGAAATGTCTCAGCATTTACTGGCAGCCGCTGATCGGTATGGATTGGAGAGGCTGAAGCTGATTTGTGAAGATAAATTGAGCGATAGCATTGATGTCGAAAACGCTACAGATATCTTGGTTTTTTCTGATAGGCATAATTGTGACCAGCTGAAGGAGATATGTCTTGATTTTGTTACTTCTGGAGAGAATCTAAAGGCTGTCATGGCAACTGATGGATTTAAGCATCTTATGGAAACCTGTCCATTTATACTAAGAGATTTATTAGAGAAGGTAGATTGCAAGAGAACAACTAACTAAAAACATCATATTTTTTTAGAGTTAGAATTGGGTGACATTCAGCATTATTTTCGATGTCATCAAGAGTGATGTATTGCCTTTTTCAGTTACAAAATTTTGCTCATTTTCTCACGTTTGATTATTCAAATAAAATTCAATTTATAATAATTCGTTGTTGTCTTTTAGTGTCTTTACTTATTTGGATTTACAGTTCGTCAATGCTATTTGATGTGCGTACTAATTAGAATGTCAATGGAGTCTTGCATAAAGATAGACAGAATGATGAATTTAATGATGAATTTACTTCACCTGTGCCATTAATTCATCTATAGGGTATAGGTCAGCTCTATGTATAATTGTTACATATAGTTATAGAAGTAATTATTTCATAAAAAATTGTACTTGATAAATTGAAATATTTATGCCATCTGAGTCTTTAATTATGTGTTGACAAAAGCTATATATGTTTTTGCGCCTCAATTACAATCAGAATGAGGTCTCAAATGTCTCAGCTGCCCTTCCCATTTTGTCATAAAAAACTTTCCCGAAATTTTTATGCATAAGAAAATAAAAAATATTAAAAAATAAGAAATATTACGTGGGAATTTGAAAAATGAGAAGGCAGTAGGGGACCATGGCGTCCCTATGCTTTGGCACACTCAAGATTGTCGGAAAAAAACCGAAAACAAACCAGATCTAGGCTACAATGGCACACCCCAACCTGCAAAAAAAAAAATATATTAAACTGGACCGCCATGGCTCATGGCCAACCCAGAAACGAAAAAAAAATAGGAAACTGGGCCGCCATGGCTCAGGCCAACCCAGAAATTTCAGTGAGCAGTCCAATAATTTTGACCAGATTCAAAATTCAATTTAGAGGATATGGCTACATGGATTTTTGTGTTCTTTATATCAAAATAAAGGTAGAAAAGTCTAGTTTCAATATAATATAATTTTTCTATACAAAAATATTATAGATTGGTACAATTTTAACGATTAATTGACAGAGTTCAGAAATCAGAAAAGCTGAAATTCCAGTAAGCCATTTCATACGATATTTATTATTTTAATTATATTATTAATTACTATATAAATTAAATATCAAGAATCATGGATAAAATATTTTGTATAAGTTAAATACAATAGCTGGTACATTGTAACAACAAATTAAGTTAGTGTATTGGTTAAGGCATTGTTGCATCGTCCACAATTCTCAAGTTCGAGTCCCACGGTTGGCACCAATTTTTGCTCAATTATCCACAAAAGATGCGGTTCACAGCTCACTGTGCACCAAAAATGAAATGGAGAGAACATTGCGGTCCACGCGCGGCTCACAGGTGAAATCTAAAGCATCTATTGGTGTATCGGCGTCGTATCCGAGCAGAGAGGGGCCGTATCGGCACGTTTCAATGCGTATCGGTGACAGTATCGGGTGGTTAAGAATACGCCACGTATACTGATATGCCAGCTGACGTATCCGACACGTATCGGATACATACCCGATACGGATACGGGACCCTAAGTGGAGTATAGGAGTAACATAGGTAAAAAGTTAATAAATCTATGCAAGCTCAAGAAATAAGCATTTTCTCCCATTAAGGCCTATGGCCTAAATTTAAGACATGACATGAGATTATTTATTTTTATTTTTTTTGAAATCATAGGTTGGAAGTCAAGCACTCAACATACTTTTAAAATTCTATGTATATTATAGATGATTTCTCCACTTTGTAGGTTTCGAACTCATGACCTCTCACATGAGAGTCATGTACATTTATCATTAGACCAAAGGCAAATTCTTTTATTTCTAGTTATTTAATCGTGCATTCAGTGAATTCGTATTCCCTAAAATAAACTCAAATTGAGTTTGGATTCGGACCGTCTGCTCTGTTCTGGCACAAATATCAAAGTAACCATGTGCATTCCTTCTCAGGATGAATTAACATGGATTCAAATCAGGCGGTGCGGATCCAAACTCAAAATTTAAGTTACGTTAGGAGATCCGGACACACAGTTTGTTACATCATCAATTCCATATATAATCCACTATATTCAACTAAGAGAAGTTTTGATCATTCACTCATACGGTTAGTGTAGAGCTCGCAGCAACATTTACATGTTCATTTGTATCATTTAGCATGATGCACCTGCATCAAAGATGTGACAACCATACATATTTTGTGAAGCTGAACCTATATTAAAAGCCATGTTTGTCTCATTTCGATTATTTTGTACGCTCATCAAACCATGTTTGTCCCATTGATGTGAACCAATTAAGAGATTGATTATAATAAAAATCAGTTTTTAACAAATTAAGACATTGGTGTAAACCAAAAAGTTAGTTAACGGTATCCTACAAATTCAATAACAATACCACATAACATACTTTTTAATCTCTTATTATATATAAATACTAAAAGTTCCTCCAAACTAATTAGCAAAATCTTCAGGACTTACTTGGAAATCCAATGGTAACAGAAGTTCGCCATTTTCCGAGGATCCGCACATATCCAACAAAAAAACAAATTAAAAAGTTATATGAACCAAGGATGATTTCCGTTGGCCAATACTACAACGACAATTTTGTTTTTAAATCTATTAAGAATTACAAATGACATTATCTCCATAACTTTATCTCTCGAAATACCGAAAATAGTATTGAGCACTGTGTAATTAGTGAATTAAACATACGGACAAGAATCCTGGACAAGCAAATTTTATTTTGAAGAAGTAAAGCGTCTGAGCAAACAATTTATGATGATAATATACTTCATAAATAAATTCATAATAAAATGGTTTTTTAGAGTTATAAATATGATATTTGATGTGGGTTGGGCTTTACCAATCATATGGAGGCAGATTAATTAAACAATATTATTTTCCATCAACGATAATTTGTATTTAACATATTATTTTAAGAATATCTGGAAATATATTTCCATTTCACAACTGCTTTATTTATGAGTGAACGGGATATTATTTTCAAATTGTTCATTTAAGCTGACATATTATTTTGTTTGTGTTTCATATTTTTTCTGCAAAAAAATATTTTGGTGGGTGGCATCTAGGATTAGTGGCTAAACCGGTGAAATTAAATATTTAACACAACTATAGAATAAATGAGGTCACAATTTTTTCATACATAATTTACTTTACTAAGAAAAATTCAATCAAAATAATTTCAGAAAAGCATAATAATATTAATAGTTAATAATAAAACAAGTGGTGTCATAACAAATAGAGCCTTTTTAATTTATAAAAAAATAATAAATTTATATCGGTCAATTAAATAAGAAAATATTTTATGTCATTTCTTGCACTACAACAAAACTGGTCTTCAACAGCCGGCATCAGCGACCGGTTCGGTCATCGGTCGCTGAAGACCCAAAAAAAAAATTAAATGTTTCGGCGACAAACCCTTCAGCGACCGGCGCCTTACCCTTCTAGGACCGATTTGGCCCGGTCGCAGAAGGGTGCCCCTAAAAATCCCCGTCAAGATTTTTCTTCTCTCTTTGACTCCCGCGTTTTAGGTTTAGCGTAAAAGAAAACACAGCCGACGGCTGACCCCGCCGAGTGATCCCCCCGGCAGCCTGACCCCGCTGAGCCATTGTTCCTCTTTCTCTCTCTCTCAGTCGATCTGCTTCTCTCTCTTCGGTTGCGCTGACTGTAAGATATCCTTTTTTCTATCTGTAAAAACCCTAGGTGAGGTAACAGTGAGCGACTCAGTGTACGGTAAATGCGACTCACTGTACAGTAAATGCGTTTAGGAACTTTTTTTTTTTTGCTCTTTCTTCTAATTTGGTACTGATCCCATATTCTAAGTGAAATCTTTTGCAATTTTAAAAGCGGCTGGTGTTTTCCTGGAAATTGGGTAGGGTTTTGTTGAAATCGGTGAAGTCCTTTTTAAGAAAAAAAAGAAAGAAATTCAATGATCATATTTGGGGACTGATCTTTTCTAATTGGTGTAGTCTTGGACCTTCCTGATTTGTTCCTGAAAAAAACACAACAACAACAGCCGGGTTTTCGCGAGGATAGCATTTTGGCAATCGCGAGGCTAATTCCTCTCAGAAAACTATTTGCGAGGATAGCTCCTTGCGAAAAGTATCCTCTTAAAAATAGCCGTCGCTAATGATACGTATCCTCGTGAATAGTTTTAGGGAGGTTAAGGGGGAAAGTATTTGCGAGGCTAGTTTCTCGGGAAAAATATGCTTGCCACGTGGCGATGTTTGCAATCTGGAATTGTGTTATCCTTTTACCATTGAATAGTCCACGGCAATAATCTGTATTGCCGTGCATTGTGCTGTACTGATACCATTGAATAGTCCACAGTAATAGTTTGATTATTATCGTGGTTAGTTGTACTGATACCATTGAATAGTCCATAGTAATAGTCTGATTATTATCGTTGTTATTCAGTCCACAGTAATAGTCTGATTATTATCGTTGTTATTCAGTCCACAGTGATAGTCTAATTATTATCGTGGTTACTCCACTTCTACCATAAAGTCCACAGTAATAGTCTGATTATTATTATCGTGGTTATTCAGTCCACAGTAATAGTCTGATTATTATCGTGGTTACTCAGTTGGACTTCTACCATTAAGACATCCACATAAATGGTATGGTAATTATCGTCGCTATTACCACAACCGTGTATCTAATCCCTCAATCATATTTGCAACAAACATAAATTATTAAAAACACAAACAATCAACATATAGAAATTGAGGACAATTAATTAAACCTAACAAAGGCCAACATATTTACATAGTTCAACATGTGATTCAACAACAAATTAATTAAACCCTAAACCCTAACTGTAGCCCCATCAGTAGGGCATGTGTAATGCCCAACTGATATTGTTAATTGTTACACGAGTACTCAAATAAATTGCACTCTACGTTTGCCTTACAACCAACATATTACATAGTTTTCAACAACAAATTAATTAAACCCTAAACCCAAACTAATTAATTAAAGGCAATAGTTCAACAACAAAAGAAGCATATGTGGCATCAGTAGCCCCATCAGTACCAATTGTTTTGGTTGTTACCATAACACCAACTGTTGTTACCATTAAAGAACTCATTGTTGGCATTATTGGCATTCTCGGCCGGATCAGCATGATCGACCGGATGAGATGTGGTTGCATCCTCCTAAAATATGTAGAAAAAATAAATAAGTGTGGTGTAGGGGCTATGTAGGATATGATTGGATATTGCAACCCACAGAATAAATTTATTATAAATTAAAGGATTATTAGTGGAGTCAGGCACTAATTTGTCCTAATGCGACATCAATTTTTCATCATGACTAACAAAAATGCAAAGTTTCAATTCCAAATGCAAATTTTGAGAATATGATTTTAATATCCCATCCATAGTGTGTGGTACTGTTACAAATACCAGTTCCAATTTTGGTAAATTGTTAATAAGCATCAGCTTTGGTTCAATTATGAATTCACCCTTTTTTTTCTGATAAACGACATGTTTTGGGTGCAATTATTTATTTTAATAATTAACATTTTTTTTCTTTTGGTCTTATTCTATGACTAAACTAACATAGTAAAGGCAATATTGTACAGAATCCAGCTTAATGAGCACATTGCTTATTTGACTAAATCTAAATAAGCGTATCGATCAGTTCTGATACAAGCAGGCACTACAAGCAGATAAGTCTACGAAAATAGTTATACTCTTTAATAAGGTAATGATTATTTTTCGACAGAGCTATTACCGGGCATGCCTCAAAGTTGGCTTAGACCCATTTTACCGGGCATGCCTCAAAGTTGGATTAGACTCATTGAACAAATGAAATGCCCTCAAAGTGGTTGATGTAATGTCCAAATCAAAATCAATTTAGGTATAGTTGTTTAAAGCGGGCATGCCTCCTTAGTCTTAGACCACAACTAAACACCACCTAAGCTATCATGTATGAGAAAATAAGCATAAGTGGTTTAGGGGCGTTGTCACCTATCTAAATATTTGTTACTAATGAACGGCTGAGTCATAACATTTAGCATGTACATTGTCATTAATAAACACATTGTAATTAGCAAAAACATAGTACATACCGATAAATTTGTCTGTGGAATGCCCGCTATCTTATAAAAATTACTGATCTCGGTTGCCACTCTATCCATAATCTCATTATTCATGCTAGCCAACTTCTTTTCGACCTCTGTGTTAGAAGCCAAAGTAACAGCTCTAACAATTTCATCAACCTCTTTGCTGCTGTACATTTTTTCCGTATTTGTAGTATTGCTAGAACTATCTGGCCCAACATATATAGTTGATCTTCCACGAAGTGTTGACTTTCTTTGCTTCACAGATGTGTTGCCTAACCCATAAGGTTTATGATGAGAGGTTGGTCCGCTGACTTGTTGAAATAGAAGGTCATCGGGTACACTATTATATTCCGGATTATTTCGGCGCTCGAGATAGTTTTTCTGTATTTAAAATTGGAAAATGATAATTACGACATAATGGTTATCAAACCCTATGCAATCTTTACTTACTTTGATAGTTTCAAATTAATCTTAAATTTAAAACAAATTACCAAAACATCGGAGGATTTATTATCAGGAAACTCTATGGCATCAATGTCATTGCATATAATTTGCCGAGTTGTTTGCTCATCACTTGATTCATCATGGATTTGTAAGATGGATTCCAATTCCTTACATTTTTTCTCACCAAGCCTACTACGGAGAAAGAGGGAGGTAGGGGATGGGGTCCACCATTTTTTTTTTCCTACATAATATATGTTTATAACTGATTAAGACATTGGATATTATGAATCATAAGTCTAAACAAATGACCAAAAAATTGAATAGAATGGCTCGAAAAATAATGTAAAACTATAATAAATAAAAAATAAGCAGTCTGTGTATCATACTAATACAAAAAGGGGGAAACAAAAAACCCATCAAGTACTCTATTTTCTCCTTTATTATTTTTTTTCAAGTTTTATTAAACAAATTTTAAAAATTCTCTTGTTGACACTGTGTGGAAATCTCAACTCCTTCACTATCCGATCAGTCTCTGTCAATAAATCCAAATATATTTACCAATGTAAATCCTTTAAAGACAATAAAATAAAATACAGCTGACTCTTGGAAAAGATATATTTTTTTTCATCCTTTTGTAAGATGACTTTGTGAAAGGAACTGTAATAGAAAAGGAGGTGCAAAAGGGTCATAGAGGTAGATGATACATGACAGAAAAGGAAAAGTGAAAGCCCACTGGCATTCAAGTCACCCTATATAAATATATGTCTTCTCACTTGCTCATGAGACTCTTGTAGGGTCTTCACAAAATAAAACACAAAGGAGAGGCAACATAGAGATAAACACTAACAAGACCTAGAGAGAGAGAAAGAAAACTCGTAATTCATGCGATTTGTATCCATGTTTTTTAAAAGTTGTCTAATTGCAAGTTATTTGAACAAATAGTTGCCTTCAATTTGAAGACAAAACCCTTTTTATCTCTGTGGTAGGATAAATGCCCAATCATCAATTAATATCAGGAAGCAGTCAGAATTGTTAATTTTTTTTATCTTAGTTCATCTTTAATAGATAATATATGGATCGCCCCTTGAAATAATTTGCCATTACAATTTGTTCCAGAAATGTTAAATCATAGGACAAGCCTAAAACAAAACAAAATATTGGCGCCGACCCCTCTCCCCGACGCTTTCTCTGCTCCTCTCCATTCTTGGTAAGCGCCTCCTTCCTCCCTCTCCTTCATTGTCTCTAATGGGTTAACAGGTTGTGGGTCTTAGTTAAGAGTTAGATGACAAATTGGAGCCGACCAACTCAAAATTTCTGAACTCAAAGATTGTGGGTCTGATTATGTCTGAACTCAAAATTTCCTATGCCATTCTTTGACAGCATAGGGTTACTGACTTATTGTAATTGAGCTGTCTTGTGAAAACAAGTAATTGAAATTAGGGTTAATTTTCTATTTATCCTCCAAAACTTCTTTGGTTTTCTATTTATCCTTCTACTCTTTGTTATATCTAATATACCCCTCAACTCTGATTTTCTTTTTCTATTTAACCATAGAGTTAGTTATTCACAATAGAATATTGTTTAATTTAATAATTTCCCATCATACCCTTAACCCTTCCCAAATGCATATGATACTTCCTCACCATCACCGTGTTACAGTTCAAGCTGCTTCATCTCCTATTCATCCAAACAACTTCTGATTTTTTCTGACTTTGTAATTTTCTTTGTGATTAACAAAATATTGTTTTCCAAGAAGAGAAGTTGGAGCTCCTGTTTGCTACCCTCTCTCTTTGAAAATGTCCAAATACCAGCTATACTAAGAATTAGGAAATCATTTGATAAAGTTTCTTATGCATGCCCCGATTATTACTGGTATGGTATATGTACCAGACAAATAATTTTTGTTACAGATTGGTTGATAACTTGGTGTCTGTACTTGTACTGGTATTCTAAAAGTAGACTTTTTATGGGAGCGGGGCACGTCCGATGGACATCAGATACAAATTGGTTCGATGCCCACTCGGAACTGTCGATTAGCTTCATGATCTATGCGTTTACAAAATTAATTTCACCTTGCTTCCAATTCAAAAAATAATTATGAAATAATTACAGTGGAAATGAGATCAAGGCTGATAGACAGCTCATGCTGGGTCTGTCTGCTGCTGCCCGTACCAGTAAAAGTTAATTTTATGTTTGCTTGCATTTCTAACCAAAAGAACACCAAATAAAAGCTCATGCCCTCTCATTATCTTCCATTTATCTTGATTTCTTCAATGCTCGGATGCAAACATGGTCCCAATTTAAGCATCTCTGTGTTATTTTGGTGCATTTTGTCGTCTGATTTTTGAATTCCTAAACGAAAACCTCCTGGTTTTATTTCGTCTTATATCCTCCTTTTCACTTCCCAACTTCTACAGCAAGGAATCAGTTGCTTTAATTGCTTTCTGGTGGTGTCTAAAGGTACGAGTTGCAATTTTATAGTTTTAACACTGTTATTTGAATATTGTGAAGAAATTAGAAGGCTTGTGTGGTTTTCCCTTTATTTATTTATTTTTTTAATTTAAGAAAGGATATTTTTGCCATTTATGTTTTTAACTATAGATTTAACTATGGTTAACTTAAGAATTATTGTGTAATGGGTAAAAAAGAAAGAGGTTTAAGAGTTAAGGGACAAATTAGATATACTCAACTGTTTAGGGGTAAATAAGAAATTCAAGAACTCTTGGAGGGTATATAAGAAATTAACCCTTGAAATTAACTAGTCCAGTGAGTAGGTTTGCCTACTAATACAAGTAGGGAAGATGATGTAAGATTTACTCTTTCAATATGTGGTTATAGGGTTAGCAAATCTGATATTTAAGGTATTATATTGGCCCGTTTTGTAGAGAAATTCTTCTGACATAATCAGGCCTGTTTTACTGATAAAGGTCGTATTTTAGTGCAACTATTTTTATTAATTTTTACATAGATTTACCAATTAACTTGGTAATTTTTGAAGACACAGTGACACACCAGAAAGTACAAATTATACATATGTTACTAATTCCAATATTTTTTATAATGCTATAGATAATGTCGCAGTCCGAGATCCAAAATCCCGATGTTGGTGTTCAGTAACTTCTAACTTGTAAATGTTTCAGGTGCTACTTGCTCCTAGTGACCTACTGACTCATATGGATTCTGGTTATGACTTCTTGGATAATTAGGTAATTTTCTGAATCTTCTACAATTCTGGTACAGTACCACTGGTATCCAGAACTGAGTTGTACAAATGCCTCTGATGGACACATTTACAAAATTCCAAAAATTGCGAAACTGCTCCAGTAATTAAATATTGATGTTTAGAGATAATAACATTGACAAATGATGGGATTTTAACCCTACTCATTTGTGACACATACAAATAATAATTTTACCCTCGTTGTTGAAGTGATCAGTTGATAATAACATTAACGAAATGCAACTTTTAAGTGTGGATAAGCCTAGGGGCTTGAGGTAAAAAATAATAATTTATAATCCTAACAGGGATTAAGCTGTAAAATTTTGTTAGAGGCAGCTTGTAGTTAACAGTAGGTTAGACATAAGCAGGACTTTATTTCGGATAGTTCTACCTACACTTCACTGATTATAGATCTAAAGTGGGACAGTTGAATTCCTACACTTTCGCAAGAACCTATACATTATATATATATTTTTGGGAAAATTTCTCCTATGCCCATAGAAACTTTTAAAATAGCTAATTTCCCCATCAAAACAACCTAATATCCAATATCCCCATACAAATTTCACATTATTTCTTCTATCCCCTAATGTCTATTTAACTCTTTATTTCATTATTCTAAATATTATTTTGACAAATATACCCTTCCTTCTAAATCTCTCTCTTTTTTTTTTTTTAAAAATTGGCAGATGCTGCCAACGTTGTCTTCCTTCTAAATCTCACTCCCTCTCTCTCTCATTTTGTTTCCAGACTCTCCAGGAGTTCATTGTTGCTCTTTAAGACAGAAGAAGGCATCAAGGAATTAATTTAATTTAGATATCAGCAGGTCAGGAATATTTCTGACAAAATTGCATTGCAATGACCCCTAGGCACTTCCGTACATGCATCTTATGGGCAACATGAATGAGTTCAATGTTTAGAATATAAGTATATATATCATTAACGATTAAAGTTTCATACTAATTACAGTGGTTCTTATGTTGACTGTTACAATTGTTTGTATACTTATATGGATTTAGATCTGAATGAGCGCGGTATGTTCAAAATGTTGATTTAGTAGAAGCAATTAAGCAAACCCACAAGAGGTTGGCGTAGCATTATCATAATTTCACCCTTTCATCTAAAATAAAGATCCTTGAAAATTCTAATGATCTAGACAGAGAGATCCGTGGCCTGTTGGAGATTGAAGTCAACTCACGAAAATATATAATCGAACTATAGGCACCATGTTGTACGTACCGTATACGAATAATGGGTATCCCCCGAGAATAACATGTATCCCCATGGCAGAGATTTTGAGCTGTGTAATAGACGACCATTTAGTGCAGTTCAGGGGGGGACTAGATCTAGAATAAGTTGCATTTCCCAGTTAGAGAGGTCATCCTCACTGCTCCATAACTTTTGATATGGCGAGCGAGCATGCTGGATATAGATCCGTTCCAGCTATGACACAACACGAGCTGCCATAAACTAGTTATTTGATATATTATCATATGCTAATTTTCAATTTTTCCGGATTTGTTTCTTACAAGAATTTTTAAAATAATCACTTGAATCACTTCTTAAAATATTTGAAACTTGCATACGGATTTTCTTTATCACCTGGTGTAGCGACTTTGTAATTTTATGTAACCATATACCAATCGTCAAAATTGAAAAACTTATTTCATTTTATCTATGAAGTTTTGTACCGGCAAGCCCTTTCCTTTGTATAATACTCTCAGTATTTGTAGTGATTTTATTTGATTTGATACCTTAAGCTTTGGTTATATATATCTTGATAAATTGAGACTGTCCCGGGAGGCAGGAAACAGAAAGAAAAACAAGTTTAAAACCCTCTACTCTCGAGAAAGTAGTAAATAAAAGGAGCACCATATTTCATTTTTTTTGGCTGACTACTACAGCAAAGTCTAAGACAGACCAAGGAGAGGAGAGGGAAGGGTATAATTGTCAAATTCATATTTAAAATAAATAAATAAAGGGTTAAATAGAAATTAGGGGATAGAAGAAATAATGTAAAGTTTGTATGGGGATATTGGATATTATTTTATTTTGATGGGGAAATTGGCTATTTCAAATTTTTCTATGGGCATAGGAGAAATTTTCCCTATATTTTTTATAGATCTAAAGTGGGACAGTTTGAATGTATTTAATGTAGCATCTTCTATTTTTAGGCCCGAACTTCCGTGGTGGTGATTTATGTTCGGCATTGCTCTCTTGCAGTTTCCTTCAAAAGGCATTGTTTTGGTATGCATTTCCTTTTTATTCTTGTTCTCATGTTGTTAATCTCATTGATCGATATTGCATTGTATTTGTTCTTAGCCAATTGGAATTTGGTTTGACTAATATATAATTTTGGGGGATTGAACAAATGAAAATGCCCTCAAAGTGTTTGATGTAATGTCCAAATCAAAATCAATTTAGTAATGTATAACTGTTTAAAGCGGGCATGCCTCATTAGTCTTAGACCACAACTAAACACCACCTAAGCTATCACGCATGATTTAATAGAATGATGCTTTAAAATATGAATGTTGGTTTAATCATGAAAACAGTTGGCTTAGACTCATTTTACCATCTTGTCATTTATTTTTTGATATGTTCTTCTTTTGAATCTTGCATTTTACCCCTTAACTAATATCAGAAACTTGATTCCACATTACCTCAAGTAAATGTTTTGATGTGGATTCCAATTTGAATAAACCCTTGTCTAATTATGTCTACACTTGCACCATTTTTCAATTCATGGCCGCACTTGTTTAATTATTTGGGACCAGTTTTCTAAATCGTAAGAGTACTGATCGTCCAGATTATTTAATTCTTTCAGGCTTACCGAGTCTCCCAATGGCGGCGACAGACCGATCATGGATGTACGAAAAGGAGAACTATGTAGAATTTGTCAATGGTGCGAGACAATTCCTTGATCATGCATTCTCTGATCCGAGGGCTTTCACAGAGTACCGTGGCCTTAAATACATTCTTTGCCCATGTAGGCAATGCGACAACTCAAAGCATTTGGTTTACAATGATGTGAGTGAGCACCTGATGAGATACGGGTTTCGCACAGGTTATGAAAGATGGGTTCTCCATGGAGAACCTTATACTGCGGAGCATAGTTCCCAGTATTTTGCGGAGCCGGTTCAAGCCACCTCTCCAGCCCATGCTAGTCCCAATTTAATGGCAGATATGTTACATGATATCCAGATGCTAGATGTAGATAGGGAAAGTGATAGTATGGAGGAACGCCCTAATGCAACAACACAGGCATTTTTTGACATGCTCAAGGCATCAGAACAGGCTTTATGGGATGTCGTGGGACCACAAGGGAGCAATTTTAATGTTCTACAAGCCATAACAGAATGTTTGGAATTAAAAGCGGCGTGTCATATGAGTGAGCACAACTTTGATCGATGGTTGAAGTTGATAAAGGCTATGCTTCCTAGAGATGATAAATTGCCAACAACTTTTTACGCAGCCAAAAGGTTGGTCCGAGGATTGGGGCTTCATCACCAACAAATTGATGCATGCCCGAACAACTGCATGCTCTATTACAAGGATAATGAAAAGAAGGATAAATGTGATGTTTGTGACTAGCCAAGATATAAAAAACAAAAACCAGGCTACAAAGGAAAGCCTGTTGCGCAAAAATCTCTGAGGTACCTACCAATAGGTCCAAGGTTGCAAAGGATGTACCTGACAAAAGATACCGCAGAGTTAATGCGATGGCATGCAAAGCCCCGCACACAAAATGGACTTATGGTGCACCCAGCTGATGGGAAGGAATGGAAAAACTTTAACAGCAAACATTCTGAATTTGCTAAAGATCCCAGGAATTGTTTTCTCGGCCTGTCCACCGATGGATTTCAGCCGTACTCGAGCAATTCGGCCCCTTACAGCTGCTGGCCTATGTATGTTTTTCCATACAATTTGCCTCCGAATAAGGTGTTGAAGCAAGATAGCATGTTCCTAACTCTCGTTATTCTCGGACCTAAACATCCAGGTCGGGACATCGACATATTTCTTCAACCGTTGATCGATGAATTAAAGGTCCTTTGGAAGGATGGGTTAGATACGTACAATTGCTCAACCAAGACGAATTTCAAAATGAAGGTGGCCTTGTTATGGACAATTAATGACTTCCCCGCATATGGAGACTTAAGCGGCTGGTGCACCAAGGGCAAACTTGCTTGCCCACATTGCGGGGCAGATACAAAGTCATTTTATTTACAACATGGCCGTAAAGTGGTTTGGTTTGACTGTACATGCTGTTTCTTGCCTTCTCACCATCATTTTCGGCGTCAAAAGAATAAGTTCCTTAAGAACACACAAGAATTGGATCCACCACCGAAACGGTTATCGGGGGAGGAGGTGAAGATGATCGTTAATGGTTTAGGTCACATCAAATGGGGCAAAAAGGGCAAACTCAACCAAATTCGTGGATATAGAGTCAACCATAATTGGCAAAAGAAAAGTATTTTCTTTGATTTACCTTATTGGTCAAGCTTGGATCTTCGTCATAACCTAGATCTGATGCACATTGAAATTTTTTTTGGGGATAATATCATGAACACGGTTTTCGACTTTAAAAAGAAAACGAAAGACAAGGTCCAATCTCGTTTATACTTGCCTATTTATTGCAAACGCTCCAAACTCCATCTTACTCCTGGACCGAAACCGGAAAAACCAAAAGCAAGTTATGCTTTAAGCACGCCCAACAAAGAGAGAGTGTTGATCTGGCTTAGAGACGAAGTCAAGTTTCCCGATGGGTACGCATCGAATTGGTCTAGATGCATAAATTTGACTGAGAGAACAATTAGGGGGGTTGAAAAGCCACGATGTTCATGTCTTTGTCGAGTGCCTCATGCCCGTTGCTTTCCGCGGCTTTGTTCCGGAGGCCGTATGGGAGGCATTGAATGAGGTTTCAATCTTCTTTAAGGAGATATGTGCCAAACAGTTGGATATAGCTAAGCTGAACAAGTTAGAGAACAATATTATTGTTACTATGTGCAAACTCGAGAAAATCTTCCCGCTAGCCTTTTTTGACGTTATAGAACACCTTGTAGTTCATGTTGCACACGAGGCGAAACTTGGTGGACCCGTCCAATTCCGATGGATGTTTACTCCTGAACGGTTAGTACAACTCACACTTTTCTATCTACTTATTTTTCTGTTCTGGATATTTGTGAGCCTGATGATATTTGTGAGCCTTATTTTTCCATGTTATTTTCTGTTCTGGATATTTGTGAGCCTAATGAAATTATTTAATTAAATTATTGTGACAAACCTGTGCTTTTGTTGCCCAAGCACAGGTTTCTATATATATAAATAAAAATAACCTTGAGGTCACCAGCTCATCTGCCAAACCCTTGTGATAGCACATTTAATTCTTCAATTATGCCGATGGGCACTAGTGCTGATCTGCCTATATCAGCATAAGCCTCTTTTATCCTAGGACAGTCGAACCTTCTAATGTTGTGCCCCACCCAAACTTTACCTACAAACACATACAACATGTTTTTATAACCTGTTCTTGTTGACATCATATCAGAGGAAAGTTTTTATAAAAATGTAACGGCTATCCACCCACCATGCATTCTTTGTATATCTGATGTGCAACCTCTTCGAAAGGTGGAGCTGAAGAAACAGCTTCACGAGTTATCCCACTAATCCTATGAGGTGCCACGACGGATAGATCTGTTGGCCTAATTGAGGTGCAATAACTACCTATTTCAACAAGATTTATAGGACAAACTAAAATGGCACCAAATTCTAGCATCCAACATCTGCTCTCAGCACCTGTTGGCATCGTCGTTTCCACATCAAAAAACACAAGTTCACCCATGGCAGCTCTCTCTCTTTCTCTCTCTCTCTACAAATATCTCTCTATTGATCTCTAAATAAGTGATTGACTATTCCCCAGTTTTGCTTTTGTCCTCCTTGTAATGTTATCTGGATAGTGTTTTGATTAATTTTGCATGCATGGGTTATATAGAAAACCAAGGAATAGGAGCAAAAAGTTGGTGTTGTTGAAGAGGGGGAATAAATCTATTCAAGGGTTACAGTTGTTTAGCTTGCATGTCACGTATTATCAGTTGATCACCTAAAGAAGGCTTCTTTAGCTTGTTGAGAGATATGTTTCGGTCAGCCAAGCAATTCCAAAAGACCAGGTTGTAGACTTGTAGTTAATTGGAGGAAATTATTTAGAGATTCCAAGTTTCATGAGTGATTATAGTTCTCTGCTAATTGAATTTCTTTTCTCCTTAGAGAGAGGGAATGATTGTAAAACGGATTACATGAAGGTGTTTCTGAATGTAATCTAGGTTTCAGTTGTATTTCTTTGTGTGTGGGATTCTCTTTAGTCTTTACTTCCAGACACAGAAAAATTTGACATAACACGCCTCTGGTTGTGCTTTAATTTAGTTTAGAACTTCAGATAAGCTCATAACCTCATTGAATTAATCAATGGGGCTAATTATATTTTATTTTTGGGCCAGTTTATCTCTCTGACGTATAGCTTTAGTGGCCCAATTAGTTATGGGCTGATTCCAGATACTCCAACATGCTGCTGCGAAGAAGACATTCGATGTCTTTGCATCCATCTACAACCTGCTTGCTTTACTCCTTGACTTAATAGACATACTCCTGCACCGTTTCATCGCTTGAAGTTTGCTTACTTATAATTGTTGAATTTAATTATAACATAACCAAAACAGGCTAATCGATTTCAGGTTGAATAATAAAAAAGTTAATTGAATGTTACATGTTAAAAAAGTCATTGGTACCACAGAACATCAATACTAGCATGTATTTAGTTTTGTTTTTCTTCCTTTTCCAACTCATTTAATTATTCTAAACTAGCTAATTAAGTATGTCAAATTATTTGTAGGCGTAACAAAGATGCAAGAATGATGATCAAGAACAAAGCATGAGTTGAGGGATCCATTGTTGAGGCGTACGTTTTAAAAGAGATATCGACTTTTTGTTCCCATTATTTCGATCCTGATCGGAGAAAATTTCAATTGAGCAAGGGAAGGCATGATGTTGGCCCAGAGATGCCGTTAGATGGAAAGCCCGCGATCTTTAACTACCCGGGTAAGGGCCCTGGCAATAGCCTAAGGAATCTAAGCTGGGATGAAATGACTGCTGCACAAATCTATGTGTTGGATAATAGCGGATGTTCTTTCATTGATGATCTGTCTGAGTAAGTTATCTCATTGAATCATACTAATTGGACCAGTGTATTAAAATGCGGACTATGCGGCCGTATATACGGCCGCATATGCGTATGCGGTGAAGAACCGCATAGAAAATCAATATGCGGACCATCACAACAACAACAGCCGGGTTTTCGCGAGGATAACTATAATGAATTCGCGAGAGTCTTCAAATAGCCTCGCAATAGAGTAATCTCGCAATAGACTTTGAAATATCCTTGCAATAAGGTTAAAATAGCCTCGCGAATACTATGTGGGACCAGCCATCTATGTTTGCACTGTTATATCCTTCATTTCCGTGCGTATGTCCACGGGAATAAGATGGGTCGCAGCAATCTATGTTTGCACTGTTATGTCCTTCATTTCCGTGCGTATGTCCACAGGAATAAGATGGGTCGCCCTGCTAGCTGCAGCTCTTATTTTCCACTTTACCCAATTACAAAAATTGCTAATTAAACTGAAATATAACAAATTAATTACCACAGTTTCTTGAAAAATAATATATTACAAACTAAAATTTTAATGATTGATAAATAGTTCAATATAAATGAAATAACTTTTCCAAGCTTAATTAATTCAAGCATAAATATTAATTGAGTTCTACAATTGCATAGCAATTAGTGTCACAAATTGTACCAGATACAATCACATTATGCTTAATGCATTTTAACAAGCACAAATATAGATTTAACCAAAATATGAAATTAAAGGAGTAGCTAGAAATAAAAAAAAATGGGAAGGAATTAAGTTCATAATTAAGCTATATGTTTGCCGAAATGAAAATACAATACTAGCATGACAATATTCATTTGCGCTCGAAGTCCAGATGTTTGTAAACTTCATTGTCATCACCTATAGGATCAGATTATAACAAAAATGATATGTTAGCGTTTAATTTTGGTTTGGATAAAAAGAAATGTTATTTAGTGAGAATTATTGCACTTGAAATTAATAAAGTTAAATCGAATTATCATATGTAATTAAAAGATGCTGAAATTAAAGGATGAATACACATATCATCCGTATGGTTCATCAGCTTCCGAACCATACGCTTCCTCTAATTGATCGGTTCCTTCATCATTATTAAGTTCATTTTCTTCTTCGATTTCAGACCCGGTCTCATCATCTCTTACTGTGGACTGGACACGTGAGGTTAATTTCGCGAGTTCTCCCTGGTCCACTGCTTCTAGAATGCCTTGATCTACCAAAACAATATGTATATCTAACTCCTCTCCACCCGTAACCTCGTAATCACAACCCGACCACTGTTCTTGAAAAATGTTGGGGTCTGAGTCAGTTCTAACCGTTTGATGATCCCAGTTTGGTTTGCGTTCTGTCTTTATCGCCACCATCCACTCACTTAGATTATGTGATGCATATTTTAGGTAGATGACTTGAATTGCTTGAGCTGCTAACACAAAGGGATCAGGTAGTCTTCTAAGACCGTTGTATTTGACCTCAACAAGGCCATGCTTCTTGTCCACCCTTACTCCACTTATTGGATCAAACCAATAACATTCGAAGAGCACAACCTTGTCGAATCCTTCGTAAACTAGCTCAACTACATCCCTTATAACTTCGTAGTACTCTTGATCCTCTGCAACGATGCATACCCCGTTGCTACGAGTTGCTTTGCCAGAGCCGTGTTCATATGTGTCAAATCTTACGCCATTGATGTCGTATACCTTGTAAGAGGTGTTATCTCTAGATTTTGGTCCGAAACACAAGTTTTTGATATGTATGTCACAATTCGGATCATACTGTGTTTTATTACGAATCCAAGGGCAAAATTCTTTAACACGAATTCTTTGCAATGATGCTTCATCTAAAGTTCAGCGTGGATTTCTTGCTCTAATTCTAGCATTGAATGCCCTGTACAATTTGTAGCAGAAGTTTATTAAAAAAAGTTAGATTGAATACATACTAAGCTGATGAAGGAAATATGCAAGTCAATGATGATTGAATACATTTGTAGTTAGAAAGCATTCAATTTGTTAATGATGATTATCTATATATGTACAATTTGTTAATGATTTTTAACTAAATGTATTCAATCATCATTGACTTGCATCATTGTTGAATTGTACATTTGACTTTGCATATATATCAGTAGTTAGAAAGCATTCAATTTGTAGCAGAAGTTTATTAAAAAAGTTAGATTGAATACATTTGTAGCAGTAGTTCCTTCATCATTATCTATATATGCAAGTCGATTGTAATGAACCAAATATGGGTCCAATTCAATGTTCTAAAATGCGGTTTCTATGCGGTATGCGGAAGGCTACCGCATACCGCATATACGGTATGCGGCCGCAAATGCGGATTTTTATGCGGACTTATATATGCGGATTTTAAAATGAGAATTCATATATAATTTGTATGCAAGACTATAATTTGTGCACATAAGAAACATTGTGTTTCCACATACTGGTTAGATAATTAAACTAGTTCATATGAATTAATTCAGTAAAAATGAAACCAAGTACTTTACACAATGCATATGAATTAAATTGACAAAACTGGTGCTAAATTATTAAAGACATGCAGCCATGAATTGAAAACAGAAAACAGACTGGGCCATGAATAGAAAAATGCTTCTCAAAGGTTCACATTTGGGCACACATTTTGGGCTGCTCATTTATAATAAAATAGTGAAGCTAAAGAAAAGAAACTGCCTAGCGCAGCGCCCAGCGGAGTCCGTCCGGTTTAATAACTTTTAATCCCACAATTTCAAATCAAAAGGAAATCAGCGCTCAATAGTCTATAAAAGCAGCTGGGGTCTAGAGAGATTTTCAAAACTACTTAACTAGACAGAATGGAGTCCGGATGAGGAATCGAAATTTGGATTATTTTTAATAAATAAAATATTCAAAGGAACGGAACCGCATAATGTAAGGAATGAATACAATTGCATTTACAATTAACATTCGTAAGACAAAATTATTATTGCAACTTTTGCATCAAAAATTTTAATTATAAAAATGATAGAAATTAATGTAATGTATGTGTGTACTTGAAAAAAAACATGATATTGTTTTTTTTAAAGAAATTGTAATATATGTGCTTTTATTCTGAGCATTTGAACAATTTTTTTTAATAAGAAGTTACATCATGCAGGAATTTCTGTATATTTTATCTTCATTTAATTGGCGCCATAATCTTCCATGCCAGCTTCGATGTACTTTATCAGTTTTAATAATTAATGCGCCTTTTCATATTTTGAGTTGCAAGAATGCATATAATTGAGTTTAATTAAACAAGGATGGATCTTAGTGTATTCTAAAAGTGGCTAAATCACGTCATGATTCTAAATTTTTTAATTATGTATATTAAATTTGGTTAAATTTGTTCGTTAGATTGCAGGAGAACTTTAATTAGTTAGGATCCCATCTCTCTACATTATACATTTTTACATTTTATTTTTTCATCCCCCCCATATCTAGTACCGCATCCAAGATTCTGTCGTCGATTAATTATTTGAGTTCATAAATAAGAATTTGTTGATCCAGTGGAATACCTTCTTAATTAATCTTGCACTTTTGCTTTAAAGTGGGCAATTGTGTCTGTGGACTCGCATTCCAAAGAAAAAACCTTCCCAATGGCAGTCTTTATAAAAATCTTCATTGAACTTGGGAGATCTCTGATACTTAATTAAAGAAAGAAAAACAAGTTAGTTTGCTGTTTTAATTAATTGGAAAACCAGCAGATTGAAGCTAATCGAACAGAATATTTGCTATATAGACATATAGTACAATGTTTTTAATATAGCAAAAACAAATCTTTTAATTGAAAAACTACAGTTAATAAAAATCACATTTATTCTTGGTAATTAGAGTAGCAAAGCAAGAAGAAGCAAATTCAACAGCAGGTAGCTCGTTACTAAAATCTATTAAGGGAAATAATTTTACTAATTAGGACCAAATGTTTTATATATTAAGGTTCAGCTTTATTAATTTGAAAGTTCTTGTCATTCTAATAATAAAAGCTGTCTGTATGGCCATTTTATATCAGTGCGTGTTTAGATTGTTTTTTACTATTTTCTTTGTACAGGGACAACATAGATATTGAACAGTTCATATCAATTAAATCATCAATAAATATTTTTTCTATGAACAAAATAAAATGTCTGCAATTAAGTACAATTTTTTCTTGTGCTATTAATTTAAAATGGAATGTCTTAAAACATTTGTCTCTGTTGAGGCTCCAGAATTATAAAAAAGGTCCTCTGTTTTTTGTTTTGAATTTTTTATATTTAATTATGCCTTAACTATATCGAAATATATAATTATGTATAACATATGTTTTTAATTAGAATTAGCATGTTAAAAATTGGTTGCAAGTGAATTTTTAATGAAATTTTGAAACTGTTGAAATTATGTCACAAATATTATGAATAGAGTTCATTATTTTCTGAATACTTTATATAAAACAAGCTATTATTTATATTTAATAATTATGTAAATTATTTAACATATAGAGAACAATTCTTGGCATGACGCATATTTGGATCATCTTGGCATGATGCATAAGTTACGGAGATGCATATTTAAATAAACAATAAGATTAATTTCCCTTCAACATGTTTATTTGGATCATCTTGGCATGATGACACCTAACATGCTATTTACCTAACATGTTACAGGGCATGCATCAAGGTTGTGACAACACTATTTTGAGAAGCTGAACCTATCTATATATAATGTCGAATGTCTTCTGATGTGGTATATTTGTTTTCCCTCACACCATAATTGTGTCTGTACCAATATACAAAATCAGTTTTTAAAAAATGAGATATTGGTGTGAACCAAAACCATATATATATATCCAGATTGATCCGGAACTGACATATATACTTCTTAATAATTGTAAGTACTTATTAATTAATTAGCTAATTTTATATATATATATATTGTTGTCCTTTTAGTAACGAGAGCTGGTGCTAGATATATTAATTAATTTGCTTTTGTATGCTGGCTAGTTTTAATTATTGTACCTCTAATTACATATATATATATATATATATATATATAGAGTACGGCTAACGCGCTTCCTCTAGCATTTCGGCCGAGGTGCTTCCGGGGGCATATCTTGCAATTTGATGTTCAAACAACAAATTCAAACCGTTAGATGTTCAATCTATATTAAAATGTACTTGGAGACCAAATTTTACATTTTTTGGAATTTTTTTACTATTTATTAAGATGGTTTGAAAATCGCTGTTTTCCAATGGTGCAGAATTTTAATAAAAACAGCGATTTTCAAACCATCTTAATAAATAGTAAAAAAATTCCAAAAAATGTAAAATTTGGTCTCCAAGCACATTTTAATATAGATTGAACATCTAACGGTTTGAATTTGTTGTTTGAACATCAAATTGCAAGATATGCCCCCGGAAGCACCTCGGCCGAAATGCTAGAGGAAGCGCGTTAGCCATACTCTATATATATATATATATATATATATATATATATATATATATATAGATTAATTACAGTATTTTGGATTAGTTGTATAGCTTTAATTCCAATTAAATAAAAGCATGGTTTTTGCCATATAATTAATTATCTACATAATTAATTAATTAATTTTCAGAGAACACGGTGTTGGCTGACGTCGATCAGCCTTGATCGAAAGAAGGATCAGCATGGAAAATTTGGACAATGCAGGAGAGTAAGTTTAATAATTACATGCATCCTTACATGCATAGAAACTTTTAAAATTATGTATATGCTGCATTAATTATTTCAATTATCTGAATGAATATCCTGCTTATACACTTCAGAATTGAAAGGCCAGAAAGAGCTGGAATTACTTCAGAATCCGAAGCTCGTTGATCAAGACATTCCTGGCGTTCTAATATGACAACGATATGTTTCTCAAGGTCCGGCAAAGTTTAACTATGAAGCTATGCCATAATTTAACTATATATGAACTAAATATGAAGCTAGTGGTATTAAATGAAATTAAACCAAGAGTATCCAACAGCAGCTCGATCGTTACAAGGGCAAGAATGAACACTTAAAAGGAGTATGTCAATTGTCAGCTAATGTTTTATAGTTGAATCTTCAATTATTTACTTGGAGTGGCCTTTCTAATAGAGAAAGCTGTTTGTACAGCCTTTTTATATCACTATTGATTATAGAACTTTTTACTATAGGCTGTTATTTGCTTCACTTGCATGGGAGTTTAAGGCTTTTTTTTTATATAATTTTTTGTATATAGACAATTAGAGATGTAAAATCGTAATGTGATTAAAATGGTGGAGGATTTTTTTTATCATATGACATGAACATATTTTGTTTTCAAACGACGTGATTAAAATGGTGGAGGATTTTTTCGCTTGCAAGAGTGTGTAAAATTTTGTTCATTTACCTGATTTTTACTTGTTGTTTAATTGATGAGAAGATTAATTTCTTTAATAATTGTTAAATTTATAAAATTTTCCTTTGATCTAGTACTAATTAATATTCATTGTATAAAAGATCGCAAATCCATAATTATCTTAAAGCGGATCGGATGACAGAGCCCATCGGACTGAAAAGTGAGTTTGATGCCCATCGGACACACTATACTTCCGTAAATTGAACGGTTGGGATCTAAACTCAAAATTTGAGTTAACTCAAAATTGACAATATCAGAATTTTCATATTCAAAAAATATAATATAAGGGCCCTATCCCGCACTACTACAAAAAAGCTAATTCTACACTGCACATTGTACACGGTTTTTCTAATTTTATATAAAAACCGTGTGTCAAATATGAAATTGTGAAAGGCTAAAAAATATTGGGGAATTATACACGGACACTTAGTTATAAATCAGTGTATAATTGTTTGAGAGAGCTACACGGTTTATTAGGGATAAAAAATCCGTGTGGAAAGAAACCGTGTGGAAATGATTGAGAGAGTTACACGGATATTATACAAAAATCCGTGTATAAATTGCTACACGGATATTTAATTAAATAACCGTGTACAAATATTAAGAGAGCTACACGGTTTTTAGTTATATGTCCGTGTAGAATAGTTAGAGAGCTACACGGTTTTCTTATCAAATATCTGTGTATAAAGGGTAATGCTACACGGCTTTTTTTAATAAATAACCGTGTATAAATTGTCACAGAGCTACACGGATTGTTAAGTATAAATCCGTGTAGAAAAGCCGTGTAGGGTTTTATCCAATATAAATGAACCCCTTCTCTTCCAGAGACTTCTCCTTCCAGCGCCGTTTTGATCAACTAATATTCATATACACCAACCTGTAGTCTTGTGCCTTAAGCTTGTTGCCTGAATCAAGTGTGCCTTAAGCTTGAGCTGTCAGATATGTGTAATATCAAGTTGTGCCTGCATCAGTATGAAATGGTTTTCCAGAAGGCACTTGATCCTGTATAATATCAAGTTGAGCTCATTTGAGCCTTGTGATGGTTCAGTCCTGCGCATGCTTCACAAAAAAGGGCATAACTTTTGATCCGTCTGTCGGATCGGGCTGAAATTTTGACAGGAAATCCCGAAGCCAAAAACCAAGCTAACTTACTTTCCAGCCCGATCCGACCGTCGGATAGAGAGTTTTCGAACTTTCTTGACAATCTCAGAGTTTTTAGGGTCTTTTCGTGCATCATTTACTGTTTTGACTTTGCCAGTGTTTTTGCAACTATATTTCATCTACCTTTTCTTGTTACTAACTAATACCAAATTGTAGAATGTGCCAAAGGAACCGCATTACACCAATAAGCAGATCGACGATATCAGGTGTGTGTGGGCAAGGTGGTTTCTAATGGAATTTTGCAATGCTCAACATGGATTTCCATAATTTTGTATAATTTGGTGTATATGAATATTGTATAATTTATTGCATATGGATTTCTGGATAATCTGAAAAATATGAATTTCTTGCTAATCTGGAAAATATGGATTTATTGCTAATCTGGAAAATATGGATTTCTTGTTATATGAAATCTGGAAAATCTGGAATAGTTCTGTAACAAAACTGGCTAGCAAAACTGGAGGCTAGCCCAAAAACAAAAAATACAAAAAAAAAAAAAATGTTCTTTCTACACGGACATTTAACTAAAGTCCGTGTAGAAAATAAGATAGCTACACGGACATTTAGTTAAATGTCCGTGTAGAAAGAGGAGAGCTACACGGACATTTAACTAAATGTCCGTGTAGAAAGAGTCAAGCTACACGGTTTTTTAGTTAAAAGTCCGTGTACAAAATGAATCGTACACGGTTGTTTAGGTAATATCCGTGTAGCTCGGTAAGATGGAGAGCGACACATTCTGGGCTTTCTACACGGCTGTTTGTGTAGTTATCCGTGTAGAATCGTTGAAATTGCACACGGACAAATGTCCGTGTGTAGTTATTGAACTATTTATACACCCTCGATTTAAACACGGTAGGAAATCCGTGTAGCTCCTCCATTTTTGTCCGTGTATAATCTCCTTTTTTGTAGTAGTGCCGAGTGAATATTAAAATATATGTCATTCGATACACTAAAGTCGGCGCGCGTAGAGATGCATGAAAATGAAAACATATGTGGTAAGCGTCCAAATCTTTTATTTGTAGAATTTTAAAATATACAAAAGTAGTACGTTTATAGGAAATTTCAAATTTTAACAAATTAAGTTTGTGTATCCCACACTTAGTCTATGTTAAGATTCATAATTCTCAATAAACTTGCTACTTTTGTATTTTATTTAGGGGCCCGAGTGTTATATTTAGGGCAACTTTTCTGATTTTTAGAGCTAAGAGAATTTTTTTCTTCTAAATACCGTTTTTATCTTTCCACTTTTCTATCTAATCAATTAATAAGATCAAATAAAAAAAAAAACTAATAAAGGAAAGGATAAAGGAGAGTTCCTTTATATGAGAAAAATTGCACCCCAAAATCCTTCCTTTCTATGTGTCGTACCGATCAGGCAGGTTGACCTAACAACTTAAAAAAGTTGAGACGGCAAAATAAGATCAATTAAGAAATAAAAAGAATCAAGTTTGGGGGTATCTGGAATTATTTTAGCGTTTTATATTATTTCGAATAAAGGTCGACACATTGTTAATTTGTTTGCTTCCACACTAAAATGACATGCATTGTTTCGAAGAAAGGAAAATATAAATTGCAGGAAGAATTATTTGTGTCGGCTGGTAAAATTGTTAATTTGGTATACGAAAGTGAAAAAGAAAGAAACAAATTATTTGTGACATTCCTTTTTGCATGAATGCCATTTATCATTTTTTTGGATTTTTTTGATAAAATTACCACATGGTATAACACTGAGAGCTCTCTTGGGTCTTTTGGAGATGTCAGTTTCTTACAAAATTATGTTTTTTTTTTCTTCTTCCTTTACTTATCTTTATTTTTATTTTTTTTCTTCTTTTTACATTTTATTCAAACCAACCTAAATTAATAATTTTTAATTGATTGATTATTTGCTTAATGTTGGCAATGCTTTGAAAACCAGTTGCTGACTCTGCTAAGATAGGAGCTGATAATATTCTTTAATAACATTTGCAAGTTTCTATTTAGCTGGGCCTCTTTATGGCCAGTATAACTTACTGTCCAAGCCCAATTAAGTTATAACGGCCATCAAGTATATAAAATTTTAATCTTTTACATGTTCGATGTCTGATTTTGAATAACATTCATAGAAAGAAGATCCAACACAAAGTGTTAATTGGAGCCCAGGTCTTTAGCATATATATAAAGATGATCCAATGTCAGATTCTATTTGTTGTTAAATTTCATTTACTAGCCCATTGAATAAGCACTGAGAATTCACTTTTAAATAGACCTAAATAAAGGAAATTTTTTCCTCATATCTCAATATTATAATTTAGTGCTCAAATTAGGATATCGTGAATTAATCCATCATTTACGACGATTTTGCATTAATAGTGACTAAGATTATCTTGAGATATATAAAAAAATGAAAATGTTTATAGTTCCATAATTTTAGTACTAGCAGCATACCAATTACATGATCTCTTTGATTAACAATCATGACCCAACAAGTTTTGTGTGAAGCTTCACCTACAAATGTTGAAAGTTCTTGACCATTTAACAATTAGATTAATTAATAGTGTTTTTTTTTAATGGAACCAAAGGTAAAGAAATTCAATAACAAAATAGTTGAGATCATGGAGGAAATCAAATAGTCTTCGCACTAAATCTTATAATATTTTTTTCAAAATAATATTGGCATGCTCGGCAACCTAAATCTTTCAATTTACTTATGCAGTGCTTTGTTTTTTTTTTTATCCAAAAGATAAGTCTTGCATTTGTCAATAGTTTAACAGGTTTCATTTTTATTTAAATCATTATTGTAATTTTTGTTTCAACATAATACTAAATATGGACTCATGAATTATTTTTAAGATTATTCTAATATTTTTGTTGGAAAATAAGTAACTTTAAACATTAATTTTGATCGACATACAACAATTTATCATTAATAATTATATATTAAACGTTTAATCTATAATAAAAATCAGTTATTATGTATATCATGAGCAACTTTTGTTGATCAAACCAACTTTGAATGGAAGTGACAATTTTTTTTTAAACAAAAGAACAAATATTGTTTTCTCAAAACCCTCTAAATTAAAAAAAAGCAAAAATTATAATTTGTATTTTACTATTGGCGATAAATATATATCAATACTGATACGATCATTTTTCTAAAATATATTAATAAAGATATGATTTTCAACTCAGAAGTGGTTACATATAATGTTGATGCGAGATTAAAGGAAAACAATATCTTTCTATGACTTTGATAACATGTTATCAGAAACCATGTTATCTTTGTGTTTTTAAGCTGCTGCCCAATTCAGATATTCTTTTCACTGCATTTTTATTCTTCTGAACTTTAGACTTACTGATCACAATCAGGAATATCATAAGTTTTTATTAATTAATACAGAGCATATTAAAATTTAGAAGAAGAAAAACATACAAAATTTACAAAATTATGCCTGCAACTGGACACGTGTCCAATTGAATTGTTGAACTCATGCATCTCAAACTAGGCATAATATGGTTTAATTTTTAGAAAGAGGTGGGGAATTCATATCACCTAAGATAACTCAAATTTTGTGTTAGATCCAAACTGTTTGATCTGCTTTGGCACAAATATTAAAGAGGTCTTGTGCACTATCTGTCACAATCCTAATCCAGAGGTGTAACAATTCTACCGCGTCTATTTACCATTCAATATACGTAACATAAGGCATTGATCTTTTTATGCATTGCCAATAGCATCCATTATTTTTTCCACATCCCAATTTGTTTATAATAATTATCTGACATTTTACAATGGATGATGCTAGAAATATACTCTCTGCACCTTGTCAGATATAATAAACCCAAATCCCATACCTTTAGGTGGCCCTGCTATCAATTATAATCCCAAAAGCGTTTTTCTGTCTTCGTCTAACAAACCTGTGAATCCCAGAAGGGAAAATGGGTGAGAAATAATAAATTATTCCTCAGTGCTAATTGCCACCAGATTATTGAATTTGAAGGAAATCCATATTCAGAATAAAATATCCGAACGAGAAATTAACAGTTCATTTCATAATAACGAATGCAAATACTCAATAACAATATCTAATTGAACAACAAAAATTACATAAATAAATCATAACTCTAAGAATCTTATTAGGATAAATGGTTTGGGTCAAAATCTTTTAAACCATAAAGTCTAGTAATTTGCCGTTTTATGGTTTGGGTCAAAATCAATAACATGTATATGTCGTTTTATGGCTTATACTGTTCTAACTATCCTGATAATTTGCAATATTACAATGCCATCATTATCAGAAAGAAAATCAATGAGAAGACAGTACCACAGTTCATTAGTCTTACAGTCACAATTCACATTTACTCAATATCCCCTACCCAACCGGTATTGGGTTAGTTTGGGCCATTCACCATATGCGCATAAGGGTCCTGGAGTAAAGTCTAGTAGCTAGCTAGACTTTACGATATATTAATTTTTTTTCTCCACTATATGGAGGTTCAAGAATTACAGTATTCAATATTCAATCAATTCAATCACTATGGTCTCAATCAATCATTTACACTAAGAATCAATCAATCGATAAACAATATCAACATGACAGTCAACAGTCTTACCTGTAATTCAGTTTCAATTGTATTGGGCTATGCATATGATGCAACAGTTCAATCAATGCGGTCAATCAAATATTCAAAATGCACAGCGAGTTACGATTTAATTCCTAATCATGAATCTCAGACTAATCCAATAACTCCGCATCTGATATCATAGGGTAATCAAGCGAGATCACTAGCAATAGGTTCTTCTTGAACACTTGTCTCTTTCTTAATTATACCTATACCAGAATAATATATTTATATATTGATCAATACTTATCAAGATCAGTATACAAAACAATCTCTGTCCTTTAATATTAAAATCCCATATGTTATTCAGTAACTTCCTTTTATTTCCTTTTTATTTCATTTTGTTTTAGATTTAAGTTATTTAGTATAATTTTATTTTCTTAATCCTTTCTCTTAATTACATCCAATTTTTTTAGTTTCAACAATTACCCAACGGTCCAAGTGTGCAAATAAATCAAGGTCCAGGTTCAAGTCTAAGTTCAACCGTCAAACTCAATTTATTTTTACTTAACCTAATTTACTCATTAATGCTGAAGACCTATAGTTCAAATTAAATTTCATTCTCAAATTGCTTGTGACATTTATATATGTAATTTAATCAGTACCAATACCCCTCTGACAAGGGGATATTACTAACTCATAGAATTTTGTAAGTTTAACCCTTAAACCTTGAACTATACCATATAACTTAGTATAAGCACTAGTATATTAAATGTAACAATGCCAAGAAATGTAAATTTAATAGTCAAACAGTCCAACTCTATATTTTTACAAGAAATTTGGTACAATTAAGTATTGGTATCAACCTATGGTTTAAACCATACTTTCCCAAGCCCCCAAACCGGGTTCAGTACCGATCGGTACTAGCACATGCTATAGAAAAATTCAACAGTAACTCAACACTTGTGCTCATATATTGCCAGGGTTCCCAAGACTTCAATCTATTGAAAGAAGGAATTCCATGTGTGTTTGTAGACCATGAAGTAGAGGTTTAATAATTCATACTCTTATATAACAAGGAATTGGACTAGACTCGTATATATATAAGATTGGGAAAGCTTCCAGGCTCCAGCTATTACGCAAGCTTTCTAGTTTAGTTCAACAGTTCAAATAATACTTAAGCTTGCTTAAAGCTAAACTTTCTTACAACTCATAATTCAAATAAAAGAATAACAACAGAAAGAGAGGTATATACCAAGTAGCTATGTATGCTATGTGCAGTGGAATAGAGAAAGAGCAATCACACATCAAAGAAATTCAAAAAGCTTGACTGGCACGGATTCTTCTCAGGTAACCTCACACAGAACATATAAGAGAGGGAGGAAGAAAACATTGAGAGAGAAACAATTAACCAAGCAGGAGAGACACTAGATATGAGTATAATAGATAGCAAGTAGTCAATGAGTAACACGCTGGAACAACAGGTTTTTGCCACGCAAGGAGAGAGAACAATACAATTAAATAGAGATGGGAATTTAGGATGACATTGGGTCCCACTTACAAGATTCATTCTTAATTTGTTACTTTTTTTTCATAAAGTATTCCAATTAATTTATTCCCGTACATTTACATTTTTATTAAATTCCCTATTTTATTTTCAGATTTTATAAGTTTCTAAAATTTCAAAGAAATTTCAAATTAATATTATACGTCCGCAATTAACTACAAATTAAATTAATTGATCATCTTATTGATATGTTCACAAACAAAAGAAATTTCTTGTTGTTTAAAATGTTACAAAAAAAATTCCTAAAAAAAATTCACTCAAAGTTTCCTATATAGTCTCAGTTATTAATATGATAATTATATTTTTCATAATGTTACACTACCTCAGGCCGAATTGGTCAGCCTTTTCTTTTGCCAAAGTACTCTTATTTCCAGGTTCCTAAAACAAGAAGAATTGAATTTTCGTTATTAATATGTGAGTAAACCAAGTGCAGTAAATTCTTTTTTTTTTTACTAGAAAAAAATATGTTCGCATGATAGTGGTAGTATATAAATGTCAATATGCTAGAGACTGTCTTTTAGAGTTTCATCTTATGTGATGGTGCTCTGAGAATAAATAAAAATCAATAAATTAATCGTTTCATTATTAAAAAATATCATAATAATTTTGCGGTTCTTGATAATACATGAAATAATACAGTAATCATACTCTTTATTTATAAACAAATATATAAACTATAAAAAATAAAACAATGTATGTTTTCTGTCCATTTCTTTCACTTCTTTGTCTGTAAATTAATAATAGTTGTCTATTTGTTAATTGAAATTTTATATTTGTAAAAAAAAAATTTATACAAACATATATAGAAATTGAGTTGGGCTACGTATGGTACTTTTAAAAGTAAAGATGTTGTTTTACTTTCTGTCTATATTTATATTTTGAAGTCCAAACAGTCGATCCAAATCATTAATTCCATATTCGTTTAGTGAATTTACTGGAACCAGGTTTCTATACTAGCAAGTTTCCTATTTGCTCGATCGCCTTGTGGTTTTTGCTGCCAACATGGTTTAATTTTACATAATCCATCCGAGTTGCTAATTAAAAGATTCTTTTACAATTTATATTATATTCTGAATTTTATTTGTGTTTCAGGCTTAATTATATAATTATATCTAATTAACATTTAGGATATATTTTCATATTTGTACCTATTACATAAATTATTTACAATATTTTGTTTTCCTTAATGACCGGCCATAAGTTCAAGTTAAATATTTTATCAAGTAGAAAATTTAGTTTGAGATTTTTTATACCAAATAAGGTGAGAATTAATTTATCATCAAGTATAAGCACATTTTGAAAAAGGTACAACCACATGTGAAGTGGATATAAAAAAAATGTAAACAAGGAGGTGGAGTTATTACTCCTTGATGGATTTATTTCTCTTTGTCAAGCTAATTGCATCTGAATCCGAGAAACGCTTGACACACTAAGTAGAAATCATGGAGATTGATATTTTTCAACCCTAACGAAATCTGAACAACCCTAACGAAATTCAACCCAGAAAGAGTTATTTTCGCATGTAAGGCCCTCAAGATTCGGAAAGTTTGAAGCACAGCTCTTATAAACTTACAGAATACCTCTGCTTAAGAAATTGAATTCTTCCCTTAAAAGTTATGCCCGTTTTACATTTAAAATTTCATTTGCACTTTCTGTTAGATTTCATTCGTCTGTATATTCTCCTTCTTCTTTTTTATCGGTCCGATTCAAAAAGTCTTCACCAACCTACTTCACATTATTAGTTATGATTTCTGTAACACAGTTTTATGGATCAATATCCGTTAACAAAATTCAAATAGTTAATCTAAATAGTTCAACATCATTGAAATATAAAAATATACTTTTAGATCAAATTTTATATTTTTAGAATCTTTTTACTATTATTTTAGACATTGAGAAGTGCATCTAAATTGGAGTTGTAGGAAAAATATAAAGTATTGCCGAAATTATCCAAATTGCATTATTTACTTTATTTTTTTCACCGAACTCGTTTGTTTGTTCCATTTTTCTCGGCTTGTGGTTTTTCTGCCGACATGCATGCTTTAGTTTTTCATATAATTCATGCGATTTACTAAGTTGGTCAAGCATTTCTCTTAGTATATTATATATGTTCATGAATTCTACTTTGAATAACATTAAAACTGTCCATGCATTCATATAATTCATGCCGACATGCTTTAGTTTTTAACCATGTTTCAAAATTGTCTATTTTACCATCAAAACATTAAAATTAAGTTTCCATAAGAAATGAAACACCTTATATTTACCCAATTAATTTTCATATAATTAGAATTCACTTAATTTTTTTATTCTCCTCTTGTTGAAGATTAAAATTATAATTCCACATGCATTCTCTAACTATTAAAAACACATTTCCGTTCCTTAATTTCAGCACCTTGTCACAATTTTTCTTCATTTAACTAGCATATACAAATTATTTTATTCGTTTTAATAGGAGTATAGAGTATAGACACTAGTGGAAAAACTGGAATCAGGATCGGCCTAATAGTATCGGCTATATGAAACAACCGATTCTAATATCTATCTGGATCGGTTTTTTTTAGAAAACCGATCCTAAAAACTATTCAGATCGGGTTTTATGGTTAACCGATCCTAATTTATGAACAATTAGAATCGGTTTTTTATTAGAACCGATCCTGATACTATCAGGATCGGTTTTTACAAACAACCGATCCTAATGGAACACATATTAGGATCAGTTATTTCTTAAAAACCGATCCTGATAGTATCAGGATCGGTTCTAACAAACAACCGATTCTAATTCTTTTTTTTTTTAATGTTGGTTCTGAAAAAAAAAAATCAGGATCGGTTGTTACAACACAACCGATCCTGATACTTATTTTTTTATTTTTATTTTTTTTAATGTTGGTTCTGAAAAAAAAAAAAGTATCAGGATCGGTTCTGTAAACAAAACCGATCCTGATAATTTTTTTTTTTTTTTTCAGAACCAAAAAAAAAAGAGTATCAGAATCGGTTCTGTGGACAGAACCGATCCTGATACTGTTTTTTTTTTTTTTTTTTTCAGATCCAAAATTTAAAAAAAAAAAAAAAAAAAAAAAAAAAAACAGTATCAGGATCGGTTCTGTCCACAGAACCGATCCTGATACTGTTTTTTTTTTTTTTTTTTCAGATCCAAAATTTAAAAAAAAAAAAAAAAAAAAAAAAAAAAAACAGTATCAGGATCGGTTCTGTTCACAGAACCGATCCTGATACTGTTTTTTTTTTTTTTTTTTCAGATCCAAAATTAAAAAAAAAAAAAAAAAAAAAAAACAGTATCAGGATCGGTTCTGTGGACAGAACCGATCCTGATACTGTTTTTTTTTTTTTTTTTTTCAGATCCAAAATTTAAAAAAAAAAAAAAAAAAAAAAAGTATCAGGATCGGTTCTGTCCACAGAACCGATCCTGATACTGTTTTTTTTTTTTTTTTTTCAGATCCAAAATTAAAAAAAAAAAAAAAAAAAAAAAAAAAAAAAAAAAGTATCAGGATCGGTTCTGTCCACAGAACCGATCCTGATACTGTTTTTTTTTTTTTTTTTTTCAGATCCAAAATTTAAAAAAAAAAAAAAAAAAAAAAAAAAAGTATCAGGATCGGTTCTGTCCACAGAACCGATCCTGATACTGTTTTTTTTTTTTTTTTTCAGATCCAAAATTAAAAAAAAAAAAAAAAAAAGAGTATCAGAATCGGTTCTGTGGACAGAACCGATCCTGATACTTTTTTTTTTTTTTTTCCAGAACCAACATTAAAAAAAAAAAGTATCAGGATCGGTTTTTTCAACACAACCGATCCTGATTTTTTTTCCCTTTCAGAAACAACTTAAAAAAAGGTATCAGGATCGGTTTTTTTGAAATAACCGATCCTAATGCTAATTTGACGCTAGGGTTTAATTCTGTTTCGCGCCTTTGTACTTACAAAAACAATCAGGATCGGTTATTTCGAAATAACCGATCCTGATAACTCCTGCTTAGTTCTTATTTTAATTTCGCGCCTCTCATTTTCAACTTAGCATTTTTCTCTCTCTCTGTGTCTCCGTCTCTCCCTCTCAAATTCTCAGACCTCCGTGTCTCTGCTCTCTCTGTCTCCGTCTCGTCTCTCCCTCTCCTCCGTGTCTCTCTCTCTGTCTCCGTCTCTCCCTCTCAAAGCCGAGCCTCTCGAACCTCTCGAACCTCCGTGTCAATTTTTAATTTTTTGTATTGTTTCAAAAATTAATTAATGGTGTTTGTATATTGTTTTTCAGTTTTGATGACATCTCGCTCAAGTTACTTAATCATCCGGCCGATCAACTATCACGGTATTAGCTTTATCTAATTTTCTCATTATTATACTTCTAAAACACATTTTTTTTGTTGTATTTTCAATTTATTTATTTGTCTTTTTTCATTTGAGCAAGGCTTTTTGAAACTATCTTTTTATTTATCTTAATTATCCGACCGATCAACTATATTTTTTCATTTGTATTTTCAATTTTATTTTGCTATTGTACCAAATTTCTTCAACTATTGTACTTCTTTTTGTATTTCATGAATTTTATTTTGTGTTCTTAATTGGTTTTGGGCTCCAATAAATCAATGGTAAATAAAAAAAAAAAATTTATGCTGGCCAGCAAATATATATGGAAGCTGGCCAAATAAAAAAAAATATTTTTTTTAGATCCAATATAACATCAGGATCGGTTGTTTGAAACAACCGATCCTGATAGTATAACATCAGGATCGGTTGTTTCAAAAAAACTGATCCTGATTCTTTTTTTTTTTTTCAGAACCAACATTTAAAAAAAAAAAAAGGTATCAGGATCGGTTATTTCAAAACAACCGATCCTGATTTTTTTTTTTCAAAACAACATTATTAAAAAAAAAAAAAAAAAAAAAAAAAAAAAAAAAAAAAGATCAGGATCGGTTTTTTCAACAAAACCGATCCTGATAGTAACTATCAGGGTCGGTTGTTTCAAACAAACTGATCTTGATAGTTACTATCAGGATCAGTTGTTTTGAAACAACCGACCCTGATAGTTACTATCAGGATCGGTTTTGTTGAAACAACCGATCCTGATAGTAACTATCAGGATCGGTTATTTAACCGATCCAGATTATTGTAAGTATCAGTATCGCCTCCATCAGGATCGGTTGCATTCCGATACTAATATGCATATATAACCGATCCTGATTCCATATTTTCCACTAGTGAGAATTTTCTTTTTGTTAGTTTAATTATAAGAGAGGTGACGTAAAATCATAACTTTGGTCTTCATTTGATTTATAATGATGAAATAGTTACTTCTATGTAAAAATATTCAAATTAAATAGTGAATTCTATGTAAGATTATTCAAATTAAATTAGCAGAGAGACAACAGGTTCACTTTAAAATTTAAATAGACGGTATAAATAAAGAAAATTTTCTCATATCTCAATATTGTAATTTAGTGCTCAAAATAGCAATACTCATCTTAAAGAGTGAGTAATAAGGTATCGTGAATCCATCATTTACGACTATTTTGCATTGAGAATGGTAAGATGATCATGAGATGCAGAAGAAATAAAAAAAAATTAAATGTTGATAGTACATTAGTACGTACCATAAATTTTATCACCAGGAGCATACCTATTACATGTTCTCTTTGATTAACTAGCATGAGCCACCAAGTTTTGTGTGAAACTTCACCTATAAATCTTGAAAGTTCTTTACCATTTACCAACTAATTTATTTAATTATATTTCCTGAATGTAACCAAAACTTTCGTAATGTTTTAATAAAATAATTGAGATAATGGAAGAAACTAACAATTAATCTCAAAATACCTTTTTGTTAAAAAGTTGATTACAAAGCACCCATCAAGAAGCAATATTATAAGAAATTTATTACTCTAAAGCTTAATTTCTTCATTTGAGTTTCTTCTAAGTTTGAAAAGAATAATTATTTAGCTAATGAAAACAATCATTATTGTAATTTTTGTTTTGATATAATATTAATAATGAATTAGTGAATTATTTTAATAATTTTATTACATTATAAATGAGAATATGAACGATTCTTATGTTTCCATTGAAAAATAAGTAATTTTTAAATATATTAATGAGAAATATTAATAATTTGAGAAATTTTGATGAATACAAATCAATTAATCATTGATAATTATTATATATTAAATTTTAAAGCTACTATGAATATCAGTTATTCTGTATTTGATGAGTATTTTTTGTTGATCAATCCAACATAGAACTAAAAGTCACAATTTTTTTTTTAACAGAGGACAGATTATTCTTTTCAAAACCTTCTAAATATAAAAAGAAGTAAATATTCGAAAGGCTAATTAAATTGAATATCACATGTCCGTATATTTATTTTGTATTTCATTATTGGTGATTATAGATAAGTAAATATCGATATCGATACTGATCATACGATCATATTTCTAGAAGATATAAGTACTATGATTTTAAATTCAGAAGTGATTAAAGGAAAACAATAGTTTTTATTAAAGGACAAAATTACTCAAAAGCGGAATTAAAGGAAAAGAAGTGCAAAATGCATGTTTTGT
Source organism: Carex kokanica (assembly GCA_025461125.1). Classification (NCBI taxonomy): domain Eukaryota; kingdom Viridiplantae; phylum Streptophyta; class Magnoliopsida; order Poales; family Cyperaceae; genus Carex; species Carex kokanica. The sequence goes on along the minus strand of JAJGRX010000122.1, from coordinate 2,894,479 downwards.
AAATTATTTCTAATAGAACGGATACTAATTCTTTTCACTGCATTTTTGTTCTTTTTCTAACTTTTTCCTTACTGACCACAACTATGAATAACAGGAATTCTTATCTATCTATCCGGCATTTTTTCTGTTTTAAAAATATTAAATATATCAAATTAAAAAATAATTATGAAATTTACAAAATTATGGCTACAACTGAACACATGTCAAATTAGAATTGTTGAACTTATGCTATTAAAACTAGGCATAATATGGTTAAATTTAAAAAATGGGGTTTTCAGTTTTGAATTCTTCGCTTTTCCACGAAAATATCTCTTGACTTCTTCTGCTAGAAAGCATGTCACTTTAATTTTAACTTTAACAATTGGAATTTTGGCCTTATTTAGTGATACTTTGTGGTTCTAGACCGACCAAGTACGGTACTAATAATTGACAATTGTTAGTTGATTCGGACCATATGAAGACTGAAGTCATCTTCACGAGTCCCTCATTCAGCCATCTGAAGGTTCAAATAAAAATTCAAAGAAATCAAAAGCTCAACATAAGAAAAGAAGAAGGCACACAGAAGAAAAAGGAGAAGCGAAGTTCGCCTCAAAAACTCAATTCCTTTCACACTAAAAAGACATAGGAAGGCGAGGAGAACGCGTTGGCACGATAAATTTGACCGTTGGTAATTAGAACTGAGGAGAGAACCGACAAGTCCCTGTATGTCAAACCTTCCTTTTGAGAAATCATAGAAGTCAATTGGACCCATGAAACAGGATCCGACTCTGCTGCTTTAAAAAAAGCAGGATTCTGCTTTTCCGATTCCAACTATTCAAAAAAAATTATTCACGTATCTCGATAAATAAATATTTTTATGCACAAATTTTAACGAATTTGAATGATTGGAATCGGAAAAGCAAGACCCTACTTTTCTTAGAGGAAAGCAGCAGAGTCCATTCCCACGAAACAAGGTGATTAAAACCAGTTCGAAAAACAGGCCGAAATATAGAAGTTGGATTTTGAGAAGGCCTGTATGGAAGCCCAATAGGCTATATAGAAATCTGAAGAAGCCCAACAAAATTTAACCCAGAAATCAGTTTCACATTAAGGCCCTAAAGATTCGGAAAGTCTTAAGCACATCCCTGTGATACCCCTTGCGGTTTTTTTTTTTTTTTTGCTTCGAAAACAGCAGGGTTGCGCTGAATTTTCCCCTTAAAAATTTTCACTTCATAGGTACTATTTTCTTGAAAATATGTGGTATTCGCCAATATCGGGGTCTCCCGTTTTACATTTAAAATTTCAATTACACTTTTTGTTAGATTCATTCGTCTGTATATTCTCCTTCTTCTTTTTATCAGTCCAATACAAAAAGTTTTCACCAACCTACTACGCATTATTAGTTATGATTTCTGTAACACAGTTTTATATTTCAATATCTCTGTTTACAAAATTCAAATAGTTAATCATAACCGTTTAACATGATCACCATATGAAAATATACTTGTGGATCAAATTTTACATATTTATAATCTTTTTACTATTATTTTAGACATGTAGAAAATCAACTAATTTAAATATTCTAGTCCATTCAAAAGTAGTTATGTTCTAGACCATTCTAGACTATTTTTCTTTTTTTGGATTTTTAGTAAACACTTTTTTTTTATGATCCATAAATTTTGAAAAAATTGTGATTTTCAAAGTTCTAGAAAAACAGTATAAATTTCCAAAACAAAAAATGTGAAACTTGATCTCCAAGCACTTGCATTACACACAGATTAACAGCATTTAGGCTTGTCTTGTGCTTCTCATTGTATTCAAATGGAAATAAGAACTTTACAAGGAATAATAAATCCATCCAGGAGAAATAAATTCTTAGTTTTTTTAATATTTTCTGAAATAGGAGGGCACAATAGGGTATTATCTTACTACTCTTTCCAAGTGAAACTCAATTCAATTTCCAAACACATTTAGGCTGCTCAAAAATGAATTTCCTGACCAAAAACTTAACAACATCTCCGCCAAGAGTTTCATCCAAAGCTAAATACAATCATAAAATGCTCTTCCTCAGTCACAGAGAAGCACCTATACTAATTGTGGAGGGGCAACAACAAATTAAAAGCACACCAAAAACAAAACTAGTTGTCGAGGGGCAACACCAAATTAAAAGCACACCAAAAACATTCACAATACAAAAAACCATTTTTGGAACTTAAAGCAAGTAAATTAGGATTAAGCAACCTCCTAGCTTTACAAAACTACACACCTCTTCAGTCTTTCTTCAACTTGCATATACACATAAACAATCGTTTTAAACTTCTCCAAAATTTAGTTCTAATATTAGATGTTTGAGGAATGTCATGATGAAGGAGCTTCTCATTGATACCGGTTGAAGTTTCATAATCTTCTTGCTCTGAGAATCGTCTGGTATATTCTAGTAAGGAGCATACCTCTACCAAAGTATCCAAATTCCGTATAATCAGTCCGAATATTATCAATTCAGGATGGTACTGCAAATTAAAAATGGGTGTTTTCATGAATTTTATTGACCATCTTTGTCTCTTTTGCATGATAATAGTAGTTCAGGATTGAGCTGTACATAATTTAATAATGGGCATTACTTTTCTTGAACTTATTGGCCATCTTTACTCTTTGACATTATTTTGGAGCAATATCCACTTGTTGTATCTAGCCTTCTATCTTTCAAGATAAAAATATAATTTGGAGAAATTAAGGAAAATAATAGTGTAATAACTAAGAAGTGATCCTAATTATTTAAACTATCATAGAGAATGAATTCAGTGCATACCTTGCTCCAATCGGAACCGGTGTTGATGATAGTATTTTTTTTACGATCCCAATAGAAATGCGGAGATCTTGTATGTGCAAGTACTGAATAAAATTTCTTGTAATCACACAAGCGTTCTTTCAAGAAATCAATTTCAAAGCTGCAGTTTGTTGAATTTTGTAGTCCATTCTGGATTCTAAGCCATACATCGTCTGTCACATTGTCTTCAGAAATAGTACCATCTTTGTAAAGTTGGAGCAACAAATGTAAGAATACTTGAGCATGCTCGTCTTCCCATCCATATTTGTATCGTACATCACAATAATGATGGTAATAAGATTCATCTTCATACAGCTTTTCAATTCTTCAGGCATGTACAAGCAGGATATTCAGATTCATAAAGAAATAACAAATCAGGATTTGGCGTTTAAGGCAAAATTACGATTGCATTTCTTGCATAAAAAATTTCAATTGTATAACACGTCTATTGCTGTCTCACTCCATCCAACATTAATTTCAACAAAATTTTAGATAATTCTTAAAGTTACACATGGGGGAGATTTGCACATTTATACACAAACAAGTTCTATGGCAGCTTCTTTGTACATTTCAAAGGTTCTTTATATCAATTTTAACAATTAACACGCTTTTACATTTCAAATGCAGCTAGCTAGCATATATATCATTTTGAGTTTCAAGGAAGCATGTAATTGAGCTTAAACAAGGGTGACTTACTCTCCTGCCGGCATTTTTTCCAAAGAAAAAACCTTCACAGTCCACAAACTCTTTACAACAATCTTTATTATTATTATTCTACTTTGTATTGGAGATCTCTTATAATAAGTTTAAGAAGGAAAAATATGTCAGTTTACTGTTTTTAATTGAAAAGCCAGAAGCTAATTAAAGACAACATACCAGAAACCATGCTTTTATTAATGGGAAAGCTACAGCTAAGTTTAGAGTGGTACATTAATTATGGGTGATGCTATTTCGAGAGAAAAAATTGCAATGAAGAATGTTTAAAAAAAGAATGCATGTCTACTAAATACACGTCTAATTATGGGTGGTGATATCTCTCCTATGAAAATATTTCTTATTGAATTATTTGCTATATCTATTAATTAATACTAATTGATTTCTATTTGATCTGAAATCAATGTAATTTATCAGGAATTCAACACTCTCCCTCCAGTTTGATTAGAGCATCTACATCCCTGAAACTCTTAGAGTTTCTAATCTGATGTGGCAGTTGCTAAACCAGTTTCAGGGATGTAGATGAATTTCTTATTTAGCTAAACTCTAATAGTTTCAGGAATGTAGATGCTCTTACCTCTTTCACCACTTAAATGATAAAAAAAATAAACAATGTTGGTTTGCTGCAGTCGGGAAACGATATGCAAAGAAGGATCAATTTGGTTGGTTTATAAAAAAAAGGGGATGCAAAGAAGGAGCATTAGCATAATTAGTTAATTACCATTCAATTAATAATATATATAATCCATTGTAGTTAAAAAAACATGTTCCAATATATAACTTTTTTCTTTGAGGAGGGATCCGATCGATTACACCAATTTTGAGTTACTACAAAGTTACCCTTCTAATTTTCTACATTTTCAAAGTCCAAATCATCGATTCAAACCGTTCAACATAATTATCTAAATAAAATATGCTTGCAAATCAAATTTTACATTTTTTTGAACTTTTTTTGCTATTTATTAAGATGGGTACAAATTTCAATGGTCTGAATTTGACTAATTTTTATTAAATACTTAATAAATAATAAAAAAAAATTTAAAATATAAAATTTGATCTGCAAGCACATTTTATTTAGATAATTATGTTGACGGTTTGAATCGACGATTTAAACTTTGAAAATGTCAAAATGAGAAAGATAATTTTGTGGTAACTCAAAATGGTAATCGGATCTCTCTATCCTTTTCTTTTTGTTAACTACCGTGAAATTCGTTCTTGGGCCCCGCTCTCAATGCTGGATTAAAACAAAAGGTGTGCCGAGATTTTTATTAATACCCTAAAAAAAAAAATAATAATAAAAATACCCTCATTTTGAAAAAAAATTTAAAAATGCCCTAACCGCCCCATGATGGGGCGGTTCACTCCCTCAACCAAACCGCCCCATCACTGGGCGGTTCACCCCCCATACCCAACCGCCCAATGATGGGGCGGTTCAAGCCCGAAATTTTTTTTCCCTTAACCCCCCCTCTGGTCCCTTCCCCCCCCCTCTAACCCACCCGCCCCCCCCACCCTTCCTCCTACCCGACCCGACAGCCACCCCCCCCGCCCCCCCCCCAGCCCAGCCCCGCCCAGCCCCGCCCACCCCCGGCCTCCCCTCTCCCCGGCCACCCTACCCCCGGCCTCCCATTCCCCGCCCCCTACCCGGTCTCTCCTCCTCTCTACCCGGCCGCCCATCCCCTCCCCCACCCCGCCACCACCACCCGAACCAGCCCCCCCCCCCCACCTCAGCCCCTCTCTCCCTCTCTCGGCCAAAGTCTCTTCCTCTCTCGGCCACCTCTCTCGGCCACCCTCTCTCCCTCTCTCGGCCACCCTCTCTCTCTCTCTCTCGGCCAACTTTCTCTCGATCAGATTTTTTCTGGTACGTTTACGTAAATTATTAATTTATTTTTTTGTAGAATTAAGAGGATTTAGTTTGGAAATTGAATTGCCGTGTGCGGGTTGTTGATTTTCCCGATGCGATGAAGTTGATAAAAATTAGAGTTTATGGTTCAGTTTGGAAATTGAATTGCCGTGTGCGGGTTGTTGATTTTCTCGACGCGAGTAAGTTAAATTAGGGTTTATAAATTAAATTAGGGTTTAGGTTTTATAAATTAAATTAGGGTTTATAAATTAAATTAGGGTTTAGGTTTTATAAATTAAATTATGGTTTATAAATTAAATTATGATTTATAAATTAAATTAGGGTTTATAAATTAGGGTTTATAAATTAAATTAGGGTTTAGGTTTTATAAATTAAATTAGGATTTATAAATTAAATTAGGGTTTATAAATTAGGGTTTATAAATTAAATTAGGGTTTAGGTTTTTAAATTAGGGTTTATGGTTTATAAATTAGAGTTAGGATTTATAAATTAAATTAGGGTTTATAAATTATGGTTTATAAATTAAATTAGGGTTTAGGTTTTATAAATTAAATTAGGGTTTATAAATTAGGGTTTATAAATTAAATTAGGGTTTATAAATTAAATTAGGATTTATAAATTAAATTAGGATTTATAAATTAAATTAGGATTTATAAATTAAATTAGGATTTATAAATTAAATTAGGGTTTAGGTTTTATAAAATAAATTAGGGTTTATAAATTAGGGTTTATAAATTAGAGTTAGGATTTATAAATTAAATTAGGGTTTATAAATTAAATTAAGGTTTAGGTTTTACAAATTAGGGTTTAGGTTTTATAAATTTAAGTTATTTGCAAATTGTGCACTGCAGATACTATGGAGAGGGGCGGTAGTTCGTCCAGTACAGAGGCTCCCAGTGCATCCGGTGCAGAGCCTCTCGGTGCAGACCACGCTACACATGCAGCTGATACATTCAGCCCTCTTCTGTGGATTCCACACGTTCAGCACAGGGTCGCGCTCGCATCTACGGAGGTAAGTTGTTTTTTAAGCAATTCAGTTCAAATTACAGATTTTTAATATGGCATATAGTAAGTTGCTCAGACTGAAATTATTGTTAAATACAGGACGAGACGATGTTGACCGTGAGACATCGCACCTCCGGGATACCGTACGTCGGTCATCCTCTGATGGAGCAGTGCATTATGAATCTCGGATTGTACCAGCTTGCTACCATGCCACAGTTCCCAGAGCTTGGAGAGGCTGAGACCACCAAGTTGCACAAGTAAGTTACAATTACTTAATTGATCTCCTACCGTTACTTGTTCAGTTCTGCACTTGATTAACATTCTTTTTTTAATTTAAATGTACTGCAGGACTAAACACAATAAGCCCAACGTCGACTGGAGCACGCGCCACGCAGAGCATTACCTCCAAGCACAGTCTCCACAGTTTCACATGTGGCAGCCTCCTACGGCCGATGATGTCACACTGGGCGCAGGGCCTGGAGGATTGAGGTACTTAGTCTGGTACCAGAGGTGGGGCATGCCCTCGGTATACCTCATGGGCCATTGGGGTGAGACCCTTCGACGGAGGCTTTCTCGTGCAGGGTCGAGTGGTTATATGTCTTTCGGACCGATGCAGGCTCGCCAGGTAATTACTTACGAAACTAACATATTTAAAGCATTAAATGTTTATTTAGTTTTTCCTAAAAAATTAATAAATACACTTTGTGCAGATTCTTACCGGTATCAGAGGAGTGGCACACAGCTTGGTGTACATGGCACGAGATGGTTGGCGAGCAGTGGGATGTACAATGCTCCAGCACACTGCTCCTATGGTGGAGGACTCCGGCTTTGACGGCCGCCTCGTTGGCATGTTGCATGACAGTGGGGAGAACATAAACTGGCGCGAGATAGAGCCCACACCACTAGATCCGGATCAGCCCAGAGTCGCTATATACGGTGATGAGATGCCGCCACCTCCTCCAGGTAATTTGATTTTGTCGTACACAGTCATTTCTCGGTACAAAAACTATTCTAATTAATTTGTCTTCAATTATGCAGTGGATGAATCAGGTTGGGGCTTCCACGAATGGGTGTTGAATAACAATGCGTGGAGCGCTTACTACAATGAGTATGGAGTTCCGGTGCAGGTTGGACAGGTAGCAAAAATTTATTATTTATTCAACTTACTACTTATTTGTATGTAGCAAAACTAACATTGTTTCCATTAAGGGTGGAGCTCCCCCACGATATTCCACTCCGGAGTTCACTATGGATGACTTTATCGGAGATTATGCCGGGGATGAGAGACGGAGCCTCCACATGCCACGATATCCGGAGGCCAGACAGCACGATGACGAGGCCAGTGGGAGTGGAGCACAGCATGCAGATGCATATGCATCTGCTATATTTGGCACACCGCCTCCTCCGCCTACGTATCCATCGACCTGGGAGCCATGGGAGGTGCCTACTATTCCGCCTATCCCCCCACTGGTGGAGGATCCGTGGGCCGAGGCGGATACAGCCGCACAGGAGGAGGAGGTTCACGTCAGGCGTGTACAGCCGCCTAGGGACCGTCATCCACCTCGTAGGTTGGATCTCTCTGGTCGTCGCCCTCGCCCTCGACGTTAGGTTTTTTTATGTTTTGTAGTTTGATAGGTTTCTACTATTATGTATTCGGTCTGGACTGTTTTGCATGAGTTGTGGACATTTATTTTACGTAGTTTGAATTTTTTTTTTTGACTTCCGATTTAGATTACATATTTTTCACTGTTTATCACGTTAGCCAAATCGACAATCAGTACAACAGCCGTATAACCGCATCAAAACTCAATTCACTTTTATTGAAAATTACAATAAAAAAAATTAAGCACTTTCCTTCATTTTTATATAAAATCTACAATAAAAAAATATATATCAATATATATTTCCTTACAATAATATATATCTTAGTAAACCAAAATATATCTTAAACAATATATACATCTTAAAAAAATATATACCAATATGTATTTCCTTATAAATATATATATCTTAAAAAAATATATATATATCTTAACATGAAGGAAAAATATATATCTTAACAATATATATATCTTAAAAAAGAAAAATATATCTAAACAATATATACATCTTAAAATATATATACATCAATATAATGTCCTTATAAAAATATATAAAATCTGAAAAAAAAAAAAAAATACTGAACCGCCCTATCTCTGGGCGGTTTTTTTGGAGGAGGTGGACCGCCCAGAAATAGGGCGGTTTTCTACCATCAGTGGACCGCCCCATTATGGGGCGGTTAGGGTATTTTTAAAAAAAATTTAAAACTGAGGGTATTTTTATTATTTTTTTTTTTTAGGGTATTAATAAAAATCTCGGAAAGGTGTGCAATTTGTATACAACAATGTACGGTAACTTGCAGAGAAATAAAAAACAAAATGAAAAGAGAGCATTTGTGAGTTTCTATATAGCTCGGCCACTTTATGCCCAGTATAACTTACTGTGCAAGCCCATTTAAGTTCTAACGCCAGAAAATATACAAAATATTTTTTTTTTACAAATTTGATGTTACCATTATGAATAACATTCCCAGTAAGATATATAAATCAAATGAGAATAGTTTTAATTATTAAATCATACTATATCCTCTTTGTTTTTATGTAAATCATTGCTATATCTTGACTTTCAATTAATTCTTTTCATCCAAATTAAGGTTAAGTGTTCCTAAATTATTTCGTAGTACGGTCCATATGCCAAATTATTTGTTAGCTTAATCTATCTGTTTGAGCTGTTGGCCTATCTTAACAACACTACTGTATATAAATTATTAACTGAGTTGTCTGTCAATCACTCACTTCCCTTACATTTGAGTTCATTAGTTTTCTCCAATTTCTCAATTAATTAATTAATAGTTATATTTATGAATAAAAATGAACATACAATTTGTCTAAATAGCAAATTATTATCAGTACACAAGCTAATCTTTACAACAACTGCAATTCTAAAATTAATTGTACACACCCAATACGGGCATTCAAGCATCATCAATTTTTTGCATACCTTTTTTCCTTTTTGAGATAATTAATGTGAAAATTTTAATGACAATATCACTTGATTTAAATGTTATATATATAATGATCTTGTTATTATATTGACAATATCACTTGATTTAATGACAATATCGCTTGATTTAAATTTTTTGCATACCTTTTTTTTTTTCTTTTTGAGATAATTAATGTGAAAATTTTAATGAAAATATCACTTGATTTAAATGTTATAATATATAGAATGATCTTGATTTAAAACGCATTCGAATAAATCACATAAATTATTTTATTATTTGACCTATATTAATGAATTATTTAAATTATTAATGTGTTAATAAAAAATGTTCCGTTACTGATATGTCAACTACTTGTATTTATGCCTAAGGGCTTTGTCTCAAGAAAAAAAAAAACTCCATTAATTAGTGTTATGATAAATATTATTTCTCTTTTCTAGATTTATTTAATTGAATTTTTATTAGTAAAGTAATTTAGGAATGCAAAATTTGTGTGACATCATTTATTATAAATTTTGTCAAATATATAAATTTTACCAAAATAAATTTGTTTCAAGTAAATATGAAATTAAAAAAAAATTAAGAATTTAAGTTTACAGGATCATATAGAAAAATAATATTCCCCTCCCTGTAAATAAAAAGCAGGTGTGGAATAGAAATCTATTTCCGGACCTTCTAAAAATATTTAATTAATGCTTTTGTAAAAATAACAAATTTATTTTTAAAGAAAATTCAAAACCGCCTCCAGTTCCTACGCCACCGACCTCTCTCTTCCTATTTAAAAGCACTATTGCGCTTCTCATTTCTTAAATATGTAAATTTTACAGAAAGAGAGAGAGTGAGAAGATCTGATCATTGAAACAAAAGGTATTCTTAATTTTAGTTATTGCGTTCTACAACATTAGTTTTCTGTTTTCTTTTTCTTTAAACCCTAGTTAATCTTCTTAGTAGGTTGCGCCTTTTGAATCCTTGGTAAAAATCTGTTTTTTTTTTAAGCATAAATTATATCTCACGATTCATTAAAGCATATTTAATGAGTCATCATATTAATTTTATGTAAAGCAGTTCGGTTATTCTATAAATTCTCCATTGACATCTTGTTTGGATGGAGAGTAGAGGAAGGGAGGGGAGGTGAAAATAGAAGGGAATGGAATGGAAAGAAAGATTAACATATTTAATTTTTCTGTGTTTGGATGATTAATGAGCGAAAATAAATTTAACTTTTCTTCTCCTCTTATTTCTTGTTTGGTTAATTAAAATTTAATTAGAAGGTTAATGAAAATTCGGTGGCTGCTGTAGGATTTGTAATAAAGAAACTTGAATTAAAATCATATAGGTAAGATATAAGGTTGAGCATTTGTGTCATTTTTTTTTAAATATTTGCAACAAAAAAAAAATTTCAACTGTTACATCCCAAATCAGAAAGGAAATACAATCATGCAAGATTAAATCTTTTCCCTCCTGTACCGTTCACTTCCGACATAATTTTGTTTAGCAAATACGATTCGAAAAAAAAAATTATTTTCTTTTCATTCCCTCCCTTCCTCTACTCTCCATCTAACAAGGTGTTAGTTTCACAATGTATTGTACGCATTTAAAATCTATTAAATTTATTTTTACTTAAATAGTTCTACAGTAGAAAAACTAATAATATAAACAAAATTCAATAACCAGTAGAATCTTTGTTCTGTTGTTCGTTTCTTATTTTCATTTGACAAGCCTTTTTAAAAATTGTACTATAAATTAGTTCTTTTTTTCATTTTTTTCTTCTTATTAATCTAATTGTGCAATTATTTTAATGATTTAAATAACTAAATGCAGATCAAATGAAGGTCCCAATGTCAAATTCATTTGATGCACTTTTTAATGAAGATTGTGGTGATGATGTAATCAACAATGCTGTTGAACAATTGACGCAATTGAAGCAGGCATCATCAAACGGGTTTAAATCCGACAAAACCAAGGAAGATCACCTAGAAAAGTCGTTGTTTTGTGCGATACTGACTCGTCTGACTATGGGTGTTGATATTGTGAGAGACCCTCCACCTCTAGCCAAATTCAATGATGAAACACGGTCGTCCTTAGAACGACAAAGCAAATAAGCCAAGCAAGGCGAGAACTCGTCGGATGAATCTGATGATGAGGAATGCGCAATAGACGTAACCAATCTCTTCATTACGAAGCCCAGTCAGCAAGAAATATTCCTATGTGGAGTCTGTGACACGGCTAAAAGAGCACCTCGGGTACTAATATGCTCAAAGTGTGGGACATGGCCTCCAAACCATCTCCTTCGCAATTCGCAAAAACTCGAACTAGGAGAAACCATCTGGGTCCAAAACAGAGAAGACTCAAAATTAGGGAACAAGCTCTCGGATACCTATATCGTTAAGCACACCCTCATGAACAATACCTATCTGCTTGTCAAAAACTCCGATCATAAAATCACAAAACCCACAAATATTTGAGGCTTGCTCGGTGAATCGAGTACCTGGATTACTCAAGAAGAAGGGACACTAATATTCCCTGCTCATCTCTCCTCTTGTATTAAGCATGTATATGTTCTAATCCTCCAATGGCTGTAATTTAATTGACTGAATTTTAAACGGATAAGATCAAAAAATTCTGCAATTGTAATTTTATGTGGCAATATATTGGCATTTATTATGTTCAAGTCTGTATTTAGTTCTTTGAACACTCGCTATACTAATTTTTCTCCTTACAATTTCTTCATATGAATGCTTCTATAAAATTTCCAAAAAAAAAAAAAGAAGAAAAGGGTTCCAATATCTCATGTCTTTCATACCTCATATTTTATATCTTCGTTTTCATGCAAAGTCAAAATTGTCGATCTAAACCTCTTAACATGATATTCATACTAAAATATATATGTTTGGGGATGAAATTTTATAGTTTTTAGAAAAAATTTACCATTTTTTAAGATAGGTATAAAAAGAATGATTAATTATTGGAACAATGATTTCCTACCCATCTAAAAAAATAGTAAAATGTTTCCAAAAATTATAAAAATTGGTCTTCAGACATATTTTAGTATGAATTACGATTCGGATTGACAATTTTGACATTGAAAACAAAGATATAAAATATGAGATATGATGAGGTATGAAAGGCACGAGGTATTGGAACCCTCATAAAAAAAGAATGATGCTATAGAAGCAATTAATTGATAACTAGTATCGTACCCGTGCATTACAAATGAAAACATATTATAACATTGAATAGAATATGAAAGAACTTTTTTATTGACATTAACTTATTTAACTAATACGGACATCTATTTTGTAAATGTAGCCTATTTTTTGTTTTTTTGTTTTGCTAATTTGAGCATGGTACTGATGCTCCATTATTTTTGTATTATTCTGATTAAAAAAATCCAAAGTTCAATAACTTTAATACAGAAAAGAATTCAAAAACCAATTTTGAGATGGGGTAAACTTCAAGTTACTATACCCAGTTCTAATGAATTCGCAAATATTAACAGCATCTCCAATATATCATCACAGTTTTAGTTAATATCTTTTGACCACCAAAACACTTGCTGTCATCTTTTTTTATGTCAAACGCAGAAGTGGCTGTAATTGAAGTTCTTAATTAAATTATAAAACGATTTAGATATATTATTAATTTTCTCTGCAGATCGGAAAGATATATATGTTTCTTGGTAATTAGAGATTTCAGGAGTATAAATTTGCTTTTGTATGTTATTTCCTTTCGATATATGTGTATAACATCAGGTGTTCCTTGGAACCTGATTTTGAAAAAAAACATGGAAATTTCAAAATTCCAGGGTCTTCCTTGTGCGATCTGCAAAAGAAAAAGAAAATGAAAATTGCTCCTAATATATCTGCAAATTGTTTTCTTACATGTTGCTATATGCTTTTAAGCCATCACTGACAAAGGAAGCATATGGATTTTATCTACAGATCAGAAAGATATGATAATTTCTATTTTCATGGCGGTGGAGTGAAATGTATAGAAACAAAATTGGAAAATATATTCCAGATTTTCTCCACAAGTTTGGAAATATCAGATAATTTTTATTTTTATTGTCGAAAATATAGCAAGTGGTGCAGTAGATAGCTGAAGAGGAGAAATAAGGAATCGGAGAAAAATATCGCGAAAAACCGGATATTATTAAATTTTAATTGTAACATATCGTGTGGCAGTATGTGTGGCGAGTATGTTTTTAACTAAATTTAGACTTCTACACATAAAAAAATACATTTAATCAAAAGAAGACATATTATATAATTGGAGGGATGATATTAAATTCGATTTTTCAATCGTAATTGTTGATGGATAAGGACATCTAGGTGCTTAATATAAGAATGGAGATATTTATGTCTTTCTTTTTTATATTATTGATTAGAACAAATAATAAAGTAATTAACATGTTTGCTCACTAAATATTGATTATCTTCATATTTAACGTAGATGTAAAGACAAAATAATTCATATCATTAATGAATAAAGAGAAATTATAAAAAGACAAATATTGTTAAAGATGAAAATATTTGATTTTATTTGCTTCTATTTTTTTGTATTTTATGTTTGAGTTTTGAACTCGTAACAAAGCACGGGTAAAATACTAGTATCTACCAAGAACCTTATTGCTTAACAACACCGACGAAAAACTGAATTCGTATCCTCTGCATTAACGAAACATGCGATAATAGATCTGGATTGTCCAATTGAGATCTGCACTAATATTAAAGGCGTGGACCTGATTGACTCCTATCCTAATCAGATAGCCAAGATATATGGAATAAACTCAAAAGATTCTTTTTGAGTTAGCTTGCTAGGAAAAGATGGTACCGCGAGATAAATCGAGTCCAAAAAACACACAAGAGAAAGCAAACACAGAGATTAGATGGTTCGGTCGAGCCTACTCTATCAGAAAACAAACGATCGACAAACTTCACTATTAAACAAGACATTACAAAATATTACAAGAGTGTTCCAATTATTAGCACAAATTATCTCTCTCTCTGTTTAGCACAAGAAAGCCGCCACAACCATACCCCTCAATCAGCGCAGGTTAACCAAGAAATAGAAGAGACAGGAAGAAAATGGGCCAGAGGCCTATAAAACCCAACAGTAGCTTCTACCAAGATCTCAAAATTAATAATAATAATAATAATAATAATTACAAGATGCACTCCAAATAAGTAGATTGAGAATGCACCAGTTTTAGGAATCGAAACAAAATTGTAATTGTAATGTGAAAAGGATGATGATAGATTAAGAGAACTTTAGTTAATATTATTATAATTAGAATTGTATGAACAATTGGGGAAAATGGAGGTGTACGTTTCAATTTTGATGGAAAAAGGTAATTTAATGTTTTGATGGTACGAAATAGACAATTATAAAAGTTTTGATGAACATATAGTCCGATTAGCATGACATCGGTGTCATATGACACCAACTTCAAAAATTATTGGATATACTTCAAATAACGAATTCAAACCGTTCAAACCGATTTATTTTATGAGTGATACATTTTACATGCAAAAAAAAAAAATATTCGAGTTATTTTAGTATCAAGTCAAGCGGTCAAAAATGTTGAAAAATATATGCATTAAAATTAACAAAAAAACTCACATAATTGATATTAAATAAATTTGAAAAATTATAAATTTTGTATGTAAACGCAAACTAATAAAGTAAATCAGTTTGAACGGTTTAAATTCACAGTTTGAAGTCAATTTAATAAATTTTAAAATTAGTATTATATAAATTGAAATGACAGTATGTCCTACTAACCATGCATACTCTTTAATAACATATCACATTATCACGGTCCATCTAAGTGCATTTATATCGGATGATATACCCGGCCCATAAATTCTACCCAGTTGTGTACATGTCAAGGAATATTAATTAATAACTCTACAACTTTATGATTATTGCATATTTTCATCTGCACTTCAATTGTGCTTATATTTTTTTTTTCATTTGGAAATGTATTTATATCTGATGATAAATTTATATTAATAAACATCTCACCTTACCTTGATCGAAATTTCATCTGCACTTAATTTGATTAAGTTTGTATTATCATTTCTTTACAAAAAAAGCCGTGATTTTTATTAATATCCAAAGTTAATTACAAAATAATAAAAATATCTAGAGCCGCTGGCTTTTGTTAAAAATGCTCAAATCGGTCATTTAATGGCCGGCCCATATTTAAATAGGAAACCGGCCATTAAATGGCCAGTCCTTGATTTAATTTAATTTTTTTTTAGAGACAAATAGCTAAAATACTGAAATATAACACTAAAAAATCGATTTTTTTAAAAAAATTTGTCAAATTACTTTTTTGATAGCATATTTATACAAATACGCTAAATACTTGAAATTATGTTAATTTATGCTTATTACACTAAATTACTTGAAATTATGTTAATTTTTTTTAAGAGACAAAAGCTAAAATGCTGAAATATAACACTAAAAAACATAATTTTTTTTAAATATTTGTTAGATTACTTTTTTTATATATAATTAGCATATTTATACTAAAATATGCTAAATTACTTGAAATTATATTAATTTATGCTATATTACACTAAATTACGCTAAATTACAATAATTATGTAGAATTATGCTAAAATATGGTAATTACGCTAAATTACGTATGAATAGGGATGATATCTTCACTGAGAAGGTGAAAAACGACGACGAAACTTCAAATGGTCATAAAACGGCGCTTGAGTATCCGATTTCAGCAAATGACCACTTTTCAGAAAGCTTGTGAAAATACGCATATATCAGTGCCTATGATACCAAATTTTGAAATTTAGAATCGCCAAAAAATAAAGAAAAGAGCCTCAAAACTTCAGTTGAAGTTTCCGATTATGATTTTTATTTCCATTGTTCAATCTACGTAGCTCAGTAAATTAGTTATATAATGAACTTGTAGAATATAAATTTTTATTATTTTTATTATTTTTGAAATTTTTATACTATTTTTTCTGATTTATGAAAGATGGCACAAAATCAGCCCTATTCATACGTAATTTAGCGTAATTTACTGTATTTTAGCATAATTCTACATAATTATTGTAATTTAGCATCATTTAGTGTAATTCAGCATAAATTAAAATAATTTCAAGTAATTTAGAGTATTTTAGTATAAATATGCTATTATATATCAAAAAATAATCTAACAAATATTTTAAAAAAATTCGATTTTTTAGTGTTATATTTCAGCATTTTAGCTATTTGTCTCTTAAAAAAAAAAATTAATAAACATAATTTCAAGTAATTTAGTGTAAATCAGCATAAATTAACATAATTTCAAGTAATTTTGCGTATTTTAGTATAAATATGCTATCAAAAAAGTAATTTGACAAATATTTAAAAAAATTCGAATTTTTAGTGTTATATTTCAGCATTTTAGCTATTTGTTTTAAAAAAAAAATTAAATCAAGGACCGGTCATTTAATGACCGGTTTCCTATTTAAATAAGGACCAGCCATTAAATGGCCGTGATAAGGCCATAAGTAAAAGCCTCAAAAAGCCCTCCCAAAAGCCCACTTAAGTAAAAAGCCCAATAAAAGATGCGTTCAGCCTGCTAACTTCATTCAAAAAAAAGGCCAGCAATAAAAACCCAGTCGGTTGTCCGGGACCAAAGAGAAATCCCGAAACCGGCTAACCGACAGGAAGGCCTATAATACGGAAGAAAATCTCTGGAATGGGGGACCGGAAAAAAGAGAAAAAGGACCTACGAAAAGATAGAGAGAATGATACAGAAAATCCAGAGAATTAAGAGTCAAAGGCCTAATTAAGAAGAAAGGATTACCGCGTTCTGATCGGGCATAACTTAGGACGTATCATCCACCGTGGGGCTGACTACCTTCCCACAGCCCAGGCCGAGTAACAAACCCAATGACAACCCAGCACAGACCAACCGAATCCAGCGCCAGTACACCACTTCTTAATAGGCAGTTGATCCCCCCAAACGGGAATAATGGGAGATCTCGAATAATTCGAAATGAGCGGGCGGACCCCAGTTTGGGGATGCCCTACAATCTAATGACAAACTTGAACTACGAACAGTTCAATGCGTATACCCCCCAATTTGTCACGATCGAAATTGCCAATCCGGGGCCCTCAACCCCAGTAGTGGCTGACCACGGGTGCGCAAATCCGAGCCCTGCTCAAGCTCTTCCCGGGCCATCCTACCTCTATAACCCACAACATGTATACACCACGCCCTCGGGGCATGCCTACCCTCGGACAAACCCGGGACAAGGACCTGTATACTCAGCACCCAACGAGGGAAGGCGGATTCATGAGCGGCCGATTCCCGACCCCGTATGCCCACAAACGGCGAATCAGATCCCACCGCAGAGTCGTCGGAACCTAGAAGCCGAGTTCGAAACAGCCCGCAGAAACCCGCGATCGAACGCAGGTGAGAGACCTGACCAAAGGACCCGTCAGGAAAATCCACAGCCTTCATTTCCAGGAAGACGGGGCCCAATGAGCCAAGGCGAACCATCTAGGCGAGAAGAAAGGCGGGAGGCCCCCCTCCGAGACAACCCGAACCTTTGGAACATGGAAACAATCCGAGAAATGATTCGGCTGGGAGTCGCCCAACAGATGGCCGAGCTCGAAGCCAAACGGGTGGGGAACCACACGAGCTCGGTCAATATCAATGAGGGGCCATTAGCCCCGGAAATATACGACGCGGTCATGACCGACTACAAGTCTCAACCCCTACCCAGTTTCAGAGGAAGTGGAGATGACAAAGACCCTCAGCATTTTGTGTTCGGGTTTCATGAACGGCTCCGTCTCCAAGGCGCAACCGATGCCGTAATGTGCCGTGTGTTTACCACATGTTTGGCGGGAGAGGCCTGGGAATGGTATATGAGGTTGCCGAAGGGATCAATTAGAACATTTAAGGAATTGACCGATAAATTCACGGCGCGGTATTCTACGGTAAAATCACCTCAAGTCACCTGCGAAACCCTCCTTGATCTAAGACAGGAACGAAGAGAAAGTACCCGCGCTTTCATCCAGAGATTCGTGCAGAAGTCGCGATAAGTCCAGAATCTAAACGAAGAGGTAGCATTGGCGGCCATCCGAAGAGGACTTAGGTCTGACGGCCCTGCTACCCTGCGATTCGACGCTCACCAGAAAGAATTCGAAAATTTAAGGGAATTCTTGGTGTTTGCGGAAAGATACATTCAAGCCGAGGAAGACACAGGTGGCCCTGGCCCCGCGAGAACACCTTCTCCTCCGAAGACAAGGGGTTACAAGCGCCCCCGCAATAACCCCCCCCGAACAGAAGGCCAGCCACAAAGGGGCGATTATCGGCGAAATGACAACTCGCCGGGGAAGGGGAAAGGCCGGTCTGAGCAAAGAATTGAGCGATATCAACCACATTATACCAGCTATGCCCCATTCACAAAGTTACTATATGAAGTTTTCGAGATTGCCCGGGAACAAAACAAATTCCCGAGACCCCTGAATAGGGGGATATTCGAAGAAAAAGATCCAGATAAGCATTGTTATTTCCACAAATTTAATGGTCACCCAACCGTCGACTGCCCTCAACTGCAGGATATCCTCGAAAGATTCGCGAGGCAGGGAAAATTAACCCCATACATACGCAGGGATTTCTACAAAGCCCACGCTTCTACCTATGGCGGAACTGACCACGGTGTTACTTATCCTAATTTCCCAAGAAAAGAATATCCTAATAACCGCAATCGCCAACCCCTGGAGCAAGCCTATCGCCGACAAGGACGGCAACCCAACCGGGAGAGAACCCCCTTGATTAATGTTATCAGTGGGGGTATAGCATCAGGAGGAGACTCACATAAGCAGCGGCGAAGCTATTTAAGGGGTCCCACAGAGAAGGCAGTCATGACCGTAGAATCTTCCCCGAGAAATAAGAGACCTAGAACGGAAGAAATCATCTCGTTCTCCGAAGACGACATGGGCAACGTCCAAGGGCCCCATGACGATGCCATTGTATTGCGATTAAAAATCAACAACCATCGCTTGGAACGTGTCCTGGTCGATACGGGGAGCTCCGCGGACATATTATACCTACCTGCCTTTAGACAAATGGGGTACGAAGTGTCTGATCTGGGACCCGTTCGCACCCCGTTGAGAGGATTCACGGGAGATACTTTACAGCCCGAAGGATACATTCGAATGAGGGTAAATTTCGGAACTCACCCCAAGACAATCTCCGTCATGACCGAGTTCCTGGTCGTCGACATTCCCTCGGCATACAACGTGATCCTGGGAAGGACCACGCTTAACAAAATTGGGGCAATAATCTCCTCGGTCCACTTAAAAATAAAATTCCTCACGAGCGAGGGAGTAGGGGAGGAATGCGGATACCAGGGAAAAGCCCGGGAATGTTACGCGCTATCCCTCAAGGGGAGTTGCGCGGTACATCAGGTCGAGACTCGCCCCCGGGGGCACAGCACCGAGAGAATCGGAGGAATCAACCGATCCACAACCGGGGAAGAAACAGTATGGGGGTTACCAGCCACAGACGAACAAACGTCGCCATTAGAACCAACCGACGAAATTGAGCAGATAAACGTCGGGGGAGGAAGAGTGGTCAATATCGGGAAAGCAATACTGGGGGCACCAAGAAGCGACCTCATTACCTTTCTCCAAGCAAACCAAGCCGTATTTGCCTGGTCGGCCGCCGATATGACTGGCATCCCCCGAAGCATAGCTGAGCATAAACTACACGTAAAGCCCGGCGCTAAACCAGTACGACAAAGAAAAAGAGCCATTGGACTCGAAAGACAAAGGGCGGTACAAACAGAGGTTGAAAAGTTACTCAAAGAAGGGTCCATCCGGGAGATAACCTGCCCGGAGTGGACCTCCAATACGGTGCTGGTCAAAAAATCGAACGGGGAGTGGCGAATGTGCATAGACTTCTCCGACTTAAACAAGGCTTGCCCAATAGATCCGTTCCCGTTGCCAAAAATCGATCAATTAGTAGATTCCACCTCCGGACATGCATACCTCAGTTTTATGGATGCATTCTCGGGGTACCACCAAATCAAGATGAGTCCAGAGGATGAGGGCAAAACCGCTTTTATTACTGATCGCGGGTTGTATTGCTACCGAGTCATGCCCTTCGGGCTCCGAAACGCGGGAGCTTCCTACCAAAGAATGGTAAATGGGGTGTTTGGCCACCAACTTGGCAGGAATATGGAAGTCTACGTCGATGATATGCTGGTCAAAAGCATGTCGGAAACAAAGCACATCCGAGACCTCCGGGAAACCTTTGAGACACTTAACCGTGCCAATATGAAGCTCAACCCAAAAAAGAGCTTTTTTGGGCTTACGGGAGGGAAATTTTTGGGATTTATGGTCTCAAAGAGGGGGATCGAAATACATCCTTCCAAGTCACAGGCCATTATTGATATGACCCCCCCGAAAAACATAAAAGAGTTACAGGCATTAACGGGGCGTTTGGCAGCGCTCAATCGTTTCATCGCAAAATCCGGAGAAATATGTCTCCCATTTTTTAAAGCCATGCGGAAATCCAGTCGATTTGAATGGACGGAAGAATGCACCGAAGCTTTCGACCGAATCAAGGCATACTTCCTAAAGCCCCCATGCCTGAGCAGACCATTACCCGGGGACGAGCTTATCCTATATCTGGCAGCTACGGACCACGCCGTAAGCGCTGTCCTAGTTCGGGAGGGAGATGGTCAACAATCACCAATCTATTTTGTCTCACATGTGTTAAGAGATGCCGAAACCAGATACCCTCCCATCGAAAAAGTTGCATTCGCTCTCATCACGGTAGCGCGCAAGTTGAGACCGTACTTCCAAGCCCATGCTATCAAAGTAACAACAGAGGTCCCGCTTAAAAAAGCCCTGACCAATTTCAACTGCTCGGGACGATTACTGGCATGGGCGTTGGAGTTGTCCGAATTCAACATCACCTATCATCCCCGCACGGCTCTCAAATCACAAATCTTCGCAGATTTCATCGCAGAATATACAACCCCCTGCGCACCCCCTTCGCACAAATGGACAGTACATGTTGACGGAGCATCCTCCCGAAACGGTGCCGGGGCGGGAGTATCCTTGACCGGACCCAACGGGGAAATCCTGAACTATGCATTACATTTCGCTTTTCGAAGCACCAATAATGTGGCGGAGTACGAAGCTATAATAGCAGGGCTACGAATAGCCAGCGAAGTGGGCGCACGAGAAATATGCTTGCATAGCGATTCTCAGTTGGCTGTGCGCCAGATAAACGGTGAAATAAAAGTAATTGACGAAAAGCTGGCCCAATATTATCAACTACTCAACGAAATGAAGCGCTCTTTCGATAGAGTGGACATCACCCACATCACTCGCAACCACAATTGCCAGGCCGACGCCTTGTCTAAACTCGGCGCGGCCGGGAATCTCGACAAGGAACAACCAGTTATCGTTCTAAATATACCGGAACCTAGCGTCGCGCACCAGCCCTTGGAAGCACTTCCTATCGAGGATGGAAGAAACACCTGGTATACCCCTAATGTGGAAATTTCTTACAACCGGCACACTACCCGAGGATAAACTCGAAGCCAGACGACTCAGACGGATCGAACCCATGTATGCAATTTACGATAACCATCTATATAAGAAAGGGTATTCTAGGCCCTGGCAAAAATGCATCCGAGAAGAGGAGGCCCTCGCATTGCTAAATGAGACACACGCGGGACTTTGTGGCAGCCATCAGGGTGCCAAAACCCTCGCCAAACGAATCCTTCAGAGCCGGATTTTACTGGCCCACCATGAAAAAAGATACGACCAATCTCGTCAGAAAATGCAACAACTGCCAGTACCACAGCAAATTGTCAAAGATTCCCCCTTACGACAGAATATCGATTGCGGGAGCTTGGCCATTTGATCTATGGGGGATAGATATTGTAGGACCTTTCCAACCTACGGGGCCGCAGTACAAATGGATCATCGTGGCTGTGGAATATTTTACGAAATGGGTAGAAGCGGAGCCACTATCAACAATTAACTCTCGAGCAACCGAGAAATTCATTTGGAAAAACATCATTTGCCGGTTCGGGATCCCACACGCCCTCGTTTCGGATAACGGGACAAACTTCAGCTCAGCCCATACCATTACATTCTTAAAGAAATTAGGGATACAGAACAACTTTACCTCGGTCAGCCACCCGGCAAGTAACGGTCTGGCCGAGGTTACGAATAGAACCATACTGGAAGGACTCAAACGAAAGATGGAAGATAAGAACAATTGGTCAGTGGTATTAGATGAAGTATTATGGGCATATCGGACGACACCGAGAGAAGCCACCCAACAGTCCCCATACTCGTTAGTATACGGAATGGAGGCGATGACCCCGCTGGAATCTATCAACCCCTCACTCCGCAGATCCTTATATAACCAGGAAACAAATGCGGACGCCAAAAATCTAGAGCTTGAGTTGGTGGATGAGGTTAGGGAGGAGGCACGACAAACCATGGCCCGATATCAAAGCCGAGTTAAGCGGGCTTTTGATAAACAAGTGCGTCCACGCGGATTCCTTGAGGGAGATTTAGTCCTTCGACGGATAGCGGAAGGAACTGGTCGGCACGTACCGAAGTTAGGACGAGCATGGGATGGACCGTTTCGCATCAAGCGGGTGTACGGCAACGGAGCTCACAAGTTGGAATATTTGGGAGGCGATGAGGTGAAAAGAACGTGGAATTCATGCCACCTACGCAAGTTTTATATCTAGAAGGAAAGGGGCGAGCCTCCATTACGTTTTTTCCTTTTTACCTTTGCCTTATTTTCACTTCGGGTGTCAACAAATACTTTTTGTAAATGACACTTAGGCCTGGGCCTTTTATGAAATTTTATGAAGTTTCACATCACATTGATTCCTTCTCATCCATTCCACATAAAAATAAATTAAATATGTCTAGATAATGACGAAACAAAAGGATAGAGCAAAAACGGGTGTCGGTGTCACTAAAAAATTCAGGGGCATAACAAAGTCATGGGGGACCATATGGGGGACCACACCATAAAACAATAATAATAATAACCCACCTGTCCGCACCTACAAATATCACCTACTACGCATCAGACTATAAATACCCCCGCACTCAGAGTCAGAGGGGAAAGGTTGCCCTATCTTCATCTTTAGCAAATCACACTCAGCAACCCTATCTTCCTCTTTAGCAAATCACACTCAGCAACCCTATCTTCCTCTTTAGCAAATCGCACTCAGCAATCTGAAAACGCCACCAATTAATTATTTCAAAACAAAACAATTCCAAACAACATACACCAAATAGCCCATAAAAATTGGGGGATCTTAAATATCGATGGAAGGGCAACAAAAGAGGAGTACAGCCCGCCGAGCAGCCGCTGGAATACACGAGAGTATCCGGGAGGGCTTTACTTACCCGACCCCGACGATATCATGGAACGCGAAGTTCACAAGAAAATCGGAACTACGTAACTCGAAAATCGAAATAGGGGCTCACTATCCGGATTGACAAGTAAAGCAATAAATTGAAAGGGTCCCTTTGCAAAAAGACGTATGATCACTCCGGACTAGAAGCGGATCGATCTGTTTTCTCGTCTCAAAGTAAACACCAACCGTGTTACAAAAGCTAAGGTACATTTAATAATATTACGAAGACAGCAAAAATAAGAGCCAAAAACACGAAAGCACTAGCAAAAATTTAAAGCCAATAGTTCACTTACAAATTTATTCGTTACCTCCCATAGTTCGGGAGCCAAAACAAAAACAAAAACCTACAACTATAATATTTGTCTCCCCACATTCCGGGAACCAAACACCAAAAAATTCATCCCTACAAATTTACAACAACTAAAACACATACATTTCGACGGATCTACCAGTCATATTAAGGAAGACATATGCTTTAGTTATCCCCGTCGTCGGAGTCATCTTCGGGGTTATCTTCGTCGTCAGAATCATCCTGGGGAAGGGGTATGTCGGCCGGCCAGTTATTTCTATCCCAGACATAACGAAGACGGCGGGTCGGTAGAGTTTGCAGCTTTTTCGGCTCACTAACCTCCAGGCCGTCGGAATCGAATAACCGATCAGTATCCACATCCCAAACAAACCCCGGGAGCACTTGCTGTTGGTGTTCACCTCGTTCCATATCGACACGCCCGAAACCCAAGTCCTCGGGAAGGAAGGGAAAAGCCCTACTCAGGTCACGTAATACATCATAAACAACGGACCTAAGCATCCCGATACAGCTAGTCACAGCGGCCGTCTTGAAGGCATGACTCCCTAAAAATCTCGAGACCGCTTGAGAGGGGGCTTCCTTGAGCTCCTTTTCTAGCCTTTTCGATTTTTCCTCAAAAAAGGCGCCCCGGGCATTCGCGGTGTCCAGCTTCGACTCCAAGGCGCTCACCTTCTGTAACAGGTCCGCATTACGTGCCGCGGAATCCGAGAAGGCCCGAGCAGCAATAGCCTCTGAGGCCACGAGGTCTTCTTTCTCTTCCTCCAACTTTACCAGGTTGGCACGAGAGGTGCTCAACTCGGTCCTTAATTGCCTCGCCTCATCCCTTGCTTCTTCTCTCACGGTTCTCAACTTCCCCAGGAGACTATTTTTCTGACCCTCCATCTCCCGCAACTGACCCTTCAACGTTTCAATTTCCTCCGTAGCAGCGCTCTTCTCTAGCTCGAGACGCGTCAACTCGGATACGTCTTCCATAGAAGGGATTTCTTTCCCTTTATGCTTTCGCATATAATCACCACATTGAACAACAGTTGCGCACGCTTGAAGAAGATAGGCTGCTAATTCTTCCCCGCCTTTCTCGGCTCGTCTCTTTACCTTCTTCTTCAAAAAAGGGGGAGTTATGGCTCGCAGGGCCTCAAAAGCAAAACGCCCGAACCCGGGGGGTTTCTCCTCAGCACTCAAAACCTCTGAACTTCCGGGCAGTAACAACACACAACTGTCCGGATGATCGGCGGGATAGCCTTGTTTCCAAAGCCTCCCACGAGCTTTCGATGCAGGGGATTTCTCGCTCTCACTTCTTTCTCGGGCCGGACCCTTCATCTTACGATCAACCCGATCAGGCGACTTGTCCACTGACTCAATCGTCCCGGGTGGTCTCACAATGGCAGCCGCGGCATGAGCCGAACCCATTACGCTAGGGCCGGAGGAACGAGGGGGAGTGTCCCCAACAAGAACATTCTCGACCGAGAGTTCAGTTTCAACAGGAGCCTCGGGCTCGGCGGCACCCGCGGAGAGCACAGGCATAGTACCAGCACCAACCTCTTCCGGTAAAGCCGTCATCACGACGGCTTGGGACGGGGCCAGCGCGGTAACACCCCCGTCATCACATCCAGCAGAAACCGACACGGCCTTATTGCCCGATTTCTTTCTCCTCTTCGGGCCTTCGGCCAAGGGGGCTTTACCGCTTACAACGGCATCGGCTTTTCTTTTCTGAAGAGCATCCCCGGTCACGGCCACCTTCCGGGAAGCACGTCGCTCCTTGGTAATCAAATCAGAGCCACCACCTATTGTAGACTTGCCCTTTCCCGGGGGAGGTACGTCCGCGGGACCAGCGGCGGAATCAGCCGCATCATCATCTAAGGGATCAAGTTCTCCCGTCCTCAGCGACCTAGCCCGAACATTGGTGGAATTGAACGCGAGATGCATGGTCCCGACACCTGTAAAAAAAAAAAAAAAAAAAAAAAAGGACCAGACAAATTTAGCAACAAAGGAATCCCCGAACCCGAAAAGAAATGCAGTACGATAAAGATATAAAGAAACTAACGCGAAATTAGGCTCTCGATTTTTTCAATAGCCACCACATCTACATCGGTCTTCGTCTCGGTAAACGAAGGGATCCCTTCCTTCACCAGGGATCTCCAGGTTTCAGAAATCGAGGACAAAGAAGGAATAATTTTGAAGTTTGGCAAATATACCCAGCCTTCATTCCAATACTCTACTTTGCTGAGAGGCTGATTTTTCCCGTTCTCCGGAGTAAAAATCTCCAAATTTTTCGCCATCTTCTTCTTAAAGGAATAGAAGTCTGACGTCACGGCAAGGGAGAAGTAATGAAGCAAAAGAGGTACGCTCGGCCCGAAACCTCTTAATTCTTCGAACTCAGTAAACAAGCGTTCGAAACTTGTAATATAGCACCACGACGCAGGAGATAACTGCGCCGGGGGTGCCTTCAGATAGTCCAACAATTTTATTTGAAAATCCGTAAGGGGCAGCCGGAAGCCGCACGAAGGCATCCGGTGATATATACACATACCCTTGGCAGAGTCATGAGCACGGCAATCAATGGTCGGAGGAACGAGACGGAAGACGTCCGAAGTATAAAATTGTCTAGACACCGACCGGATCAGTTCTCTCGGAAACTTTGCCAAGAGCCATGTTGGGTCGGTACACAAATTTAATCTCGGGACTATACCGGCTACTTTGGGAAATGCCGTAATAGAGTCATCATGAGGACGGTACTGTGCCTTTTTGTTCGGTCGATTACCCTTTTTAGGACCCTGGGAAATGGGGTTCGAAGCCCCTTTTGAACAACCCGGGCCTTCACTATCAAAGACCTCATGACTACTCGAGGAACCTAAATCCCCGGTATCCTGTTCACCCGGATGGATCCCCTCACTGATATTCTGATCCATAGCCGTGTTCGGGCCCGAGGCCTGAGTACCCATGGTTTCCTGAGGATATTCCGAAATAAGGGAACTCCCGGGAATTATCATGGCAAGAGGATCGGCGAGGGTATCTCCGAAAATATCTTGTTGGCTAGTCATAACGTCGGTCAGCAGATTACCTAAGGATTCCTATAAATTCGTAAAAACGACGGATTAAACATACTCTTGGCCAAGGATACCATACCGGAAGATCATCAGGGCCTGGAAAACTAAACTAACCCGACAGGATTGGTCGGACTTAATAGCTAAAAACAACACTGGACTTTGCGAAATATAATAACCAGGATAAAAACTTACCTTCCGAGGAAATGGAAACACCGGACAGAAGTTAAAACGCTAAAACACCTCGACAAACTACGCCAGAAACAGGAGATCACCGACAACAGTGCGCGAAAATGACGGGTTTTACAGGACGCGGTGAAAAAACAAAGACTATATATAGGCACCCGTAAAAGGAAGTAAAATCATAACACGCGGAACCGACTTATGCACAGGGTATACGTGGCACAGCCTGCAGCGCCAAAAACCAAAACCCGTAAGAGGAAGTACAAAGTCGGGTCATTAAAAAATGCGACGGATTTCGAAACGACGCCATAAAAACAAATGCACCGACTCAAAACACAAAGATATATATGTTTATATACATGCTTCATCCTGTGGAGACCCTCGGAGGAAACTTGGTCCGCATACCTCTATAAAAGGCATGGTGTAAAGCACCTTATAAAAAAAAAAAAAAAAACCCTTCCAGACACTAAGAGCCATGAAACCCATGGCAACCTCATCTAAGGGCGCTGAAGCTCCCGAACCACGAACTAAGACCTCCATCGGAATACTGAAACACCAAGCACAGCACCTTTTCGCACACTTCCCGCCCGAAGATGTTGCTAACTTCTTGGAAGGCCGCAATCCGGAGCTCCATACACTCCTCGATCACATGATAAACGGTTTCCCGAAAGAGGAATACGAGCAAGAAAATAACGAGATCCAACAAGGTACACAGGGACCTCAGGGGTCACCAGTGGCACGCACCTTCTGCTCTCAGTGTAGACAACCGGGTAACCAAGCAGCCATGTTCATCTGCAACGATTGCAAAGAGGTGTTTCATCCAATATGCATCCGCGATTGTTCACCGGTGGCACACGAAGATCCGCGATACAAGTATTACGTATGTCCTCCCTGCGCGAAAGACAGGGCACGAAATAAAAGGACATGCTCAACCTGCGCAAGGGATCGCACAAAACACAGGGAAGTATGCCCAACATGCGGAAAAAGCAGGGCCAGAAACATCACAAAATAACAGATACAGAAAGCATCGCTGTCTGGCTTCCGGAAGACCTCATAGCAACAATCCCTCCGTTTGTTTTCAAAAGCTTGTACCAGGAAAACCTTTTTATTTTCTATGTTCAGTAGTTCATTAAAAAAAAATATATATATATATATGTTTATTTCTACCTTCCTATTTATTTCTGCGAAGAATCCGAGAAGTACAACTCGTTAAAACAACATTTGAATCCGAGAAGTACAACTCGTTAAAACAGCATTTGAATCCGAGAAGTACAACTCGTTAAAACAGCATTTGAATCCGAGAAGTACAACTCGTTAAAACAGCATTTGAATCCGAGAAGTACAACTCGTTAAAACAGCATTTGAATCCGAGAAGTACAACTCGTTAAAACAACATTTGAATCCGAGAAGTACAACTCGTTAAAACAACATTTGAATCCGAGAAGTACAACTCGTTAAAACAACACTTGAATCCGAGAAGTACAACTCGTTAAAACAACACTTAAAACCGAGAAAGTACAGCTCACACCAAAGTCGGAGACATACCACCCGTCAGGGTAACACAAATGCCCGAAAAATATAATTTATCCAAAGTAGCCCTGTGATCTGGAAAGAAACCATAAAACCCGTAAATTAATGGTTAGCCTGAACCCGTATGCTTTAACCAAACATCCATACCCTTGTAATGATTCAGTACCACAACCCGAGACATCATCGCCCGGACGTCCGGATCATACGTCCGGAATCATAGGAGCACCTATGAAAAAGAGAGCATCCTACAAAATATATACTATATGGTCAAGTCAAAACTGACAAAAGCTGGAAAAATCTGCAACAGGCGCTGCTGCGTCCCTCCGTTACATATATCAGGGGCCCACCAAATTGAATATAACACGATAAATACCCCCTCTATAAATACCTGGGTATGGTTTTCTCCTAACAACACACGTTTCATTTTTCCGACCAAAATTCTTAACAACTCACGCCATGCCTTTTCCACGAACCAAAAGATTAGCTAACAAAAATAAACAACCCATAGGTAACCCTGGGGGTTCAAGTGTACCACCACAAGATAACCATCCGTATGCCCCCCCCGGAATGCCGCGCCGCCTATCCCCGGAAGATAGGATTATATTGGAAAAAATCTTTCCTAATTCATTAGACTTTATGCTTCAAAATGAAAATACCTGCCTCGGAGAGCTCATCGATAATGCCCTGCGAATTAATCGATGGGCGGGCACGAATGACCAAACCATTCGCGATGACATCGATTGGGAGGAGCTCGAACGTAGCAGCTCTGATGAGGCCGAAATTGCAAAGGCGATCCCAAAACCCAGATTATCCGACTGTTACGGAGTCCCACTTGCCGTCTGTTTCGTCTGCCGCACAACAGACGCGAGTACTCGCTTAACTACATGCGAGACCTGTGGTAAAAAGGCACATACTGCATGCTTACCCTGGACCGCTCTGCAGGATCCTTGCGGATCAGGACATGCCCACTGGCAATGTCCGGACCACGCCCTACTCCCCCGGATTGAGGGCTAAGGCAACGCCCCCCGTGCCACCCGCTTCAAGCCTCCCCAATATCACTCAGAAACGACACCACACCCGGTGTTGTTTTTCTCAACATAAGAGCCGCAATATGAGAACCCTTCTTTTTGACCAACGGCCACGATAGAGGCTGTTATTACTCTAGATTATTTGTATTAAGGGCCAAAAATCATCCTCGGGAGTTAGAAAATATGTACTCAAAAAAAAAAATGGGGAAGAAAGTTTCTTTTCGTTTTTTTTTCTTCTTCTTCACTGCTTCCGGATGTTACCCTCCTATGAGTACTTAAAATATATGATAAACGTTACTATAGAATATATGCGTTCTTTGTTATTTTTCTTGAACAACAAATTCTTATTTCGCGTTACGGAACATTCACACGCCGGGACCTCCCAACACACTACCATCCGAAGCAAAACTCCAAGCTCAAATTTAATGAACACCACTCCCAATACCGCCAGAATAACTTCCCAACGACGCTTTGAAAACACAAATCATCAAAACAGACGTTAATTCGCGCGCCAGCCATAAATACGATAAAACCGGCAATATTCAGAACCTGCTCCAAGAAATCTCCTATAAATAACCCAACCCCACGAAAACCAATCAAGTCGTCCTTTCTCCTCCATCAGTAATTTCCAAAAAACAAAAAAAAACCCATCATTTCACCATGCCCCCCAGACGCAGTTCTGACAAAAGCAAACGAACTATCCCCTCGGAAGGACGTACCAGCCACCCAAGGCTCACAAATGGCCCCGGTCGAATCTTAACCCCTTCCGAGAAATCAACATTACAGAAACACTTTTCCGACGACAAGATAGAATGGATGCTTTCCAACGAAGATTCTTCTGTTCGACAGATGATTGACCAAACCTTAGCAAACCCAACCATCACATACCGCACATGCAGCGACTGCTACGAAGTAGACACCAAGGAAGGAATGGCTAAGTGTCGGGTGTGCTATGAATGGTTTCACCCGCAGTGTCAAGGAAAACAGCCCCGCCAAGGCAGAAATGACCCCAACTTCTTTTTCTGGACATGCCTTAGCCACCAACGCGAATATCGCCCCCCGAGAAAGACAAAAGCGGCCCTCACAGCAGACGCACATTTCGAAGATAGCGATCGCGAAGTCATCGCCTAAAAAAAAAAAAAAAAAAAAGAAAAAAAAAAAAAAAAAAAAGAGAGAGTGAAGAAAAATAGGAAGACGGACAAAAACAAATACAAGAGCCTCCATTCATTGATAAATTTTGTTTATGAAAACTATTGCTTAAAATTATTATGGAAGCTATCTAAATATATGAATGAATAAATTATTAACGTTTCCTTGTTTCTTTTTTGTCGAAAAAATCAATAAACAACGAGTTGCCAGTAGAACTCGGGGGCTAACTACACGAAGTCCACCCAAATCCGTCAAAAATTCCAAATCAGAATCCGCCGCATAAATTATTAAGGTCAGCACCGAGGCAAACGAATAAAAACTCGGGGGCTCACGCGTCGCAACCAAACCTGGGTGTACTCAAAACTCAAGAACCAAAATCTCCCAGAAAGGAGGTCCTACAAATTAAATTAACAAAAGACAAAAATACTCCGAAAGTAAAGTATTAAAACAAAAACTGCCAGCTTTTCAGGAAATAAACAAATGTCGAAACCGAAAAAATCAATATGATATATTTCGGCTTCGGGGGCTAATGATAAGGCCATAAGTAAAAGCCTCAAAAAGCCCTCCCAAAAGCCCACTTAAGTAAAAAGCCCAATAAAAGATGCGTTCAGCCTGCTAACTTCATTCAAAAAAAGGCCAGCAATAAAAACCCAGTCGGTTGTCCGGGACCAAAGAGAAATCCCGAAACCGGCTAACCGACAGGAAGGCCTATAAATACGGAGGAAAATCTCTGGAAGGGGGGACCGGAAAAAAGAGAAAAAGGACCTACGAAAAGATAGAGAGAAGGATACAGAAAATCCAGAGAATTAAGAGTCAAAGGCCTAATTAAGAAGAAAGGATTACCGCGTTCTGATCGGGCATAACTTAGGACGTATCACAAATGATATACAATATCCATGCAACAACGGATATTAATAAAATGATAAATGATAATGAAAAGTAAGTATAATATTATTCTGTTAAATAAAAGTGTCACAGGAAGAAGTTTCTCCTTTCTCATGGTGAGGGCCCGCACATAAATCATGTCATCATGAGAAGATTAAGATTATCTCTAATTTTGAAGTTTTATCATGCTCTCTTTGGCAATCAAAATTATCATCTTTCAACAACTATTGTAAATAATTGTATTGCACAAATTATTCATGATAACCTCATAATTGATATAATTTATTTAGCAATATATATGACATTATGACCCTGTAAAATAATTAAATCATTAAAAATATCAATAACATGATTTCAATTTTTAGATGTGTGTGTATATATAGAGAGAGGTTGGCTAATATCAAAACGTTTATTCCTAAGCTGTGAAACAAATGCTTTGGTTTTTACATTTTCAAAGTTTAAACAATCGATCCAAACCGTTCAATATTCAATCTATATTAAAATATTTTTGGAGACCAAATTTTACATTTTTTTAAATTTTTTTTACTATTTATTAAGTCAGTTTTAAAATCGTTGTTTTTAATGATCCAGAAATTTTTCACTATTTATTAAAATCAGCGATTTTAAAACTGACTTAATAAATAATAAAAAAAATTCAAAAAAAATGTAAAATTTGGTCTCCAAGCACATTTTCATATAGAGAGCACATCTAAAGGTTTGGATCGACCGTTTGGACTTTGAAAATCGAAAAACCAATTAGTTGCACCACGGCTCCAGAATAAACATTTTGATAGTATAGAGAGAGAGAGGGGGGGGTTGGCTACTCTACTGATATAAGTATATGATAGTATATGCTTATCAATCATTTTTGTGTTTTTAAAGTTCAAATAGTCGATCTAAAGCGCTCACATGTTCTCCATATTAAAATGTGCTTGGATGCCAAATTTTACATTTTTTTTAAAAAAATTTACTATTTTTATAAAAAAAATTCAAAATAGTGTTTCAATATGCTATAAAAATTCTGAAAAATAATAAAAAAATTCTAAAAAATAGTGGTTTTAAAAAATTCTAATAAAATAGTAAAAAATTTCCAAAAAAAAAGTAAAATTTGGTCTCCAAGCACATTTTAATATGGAGAACATGTTGAGCACTTCAGATTAATTATTTAGACTTTGAAAACACAAAAATGACTTATAAGCATATGCCCTCATATACTTATATAAGTAGAGTAGCCAACCTATATATATATATAGAGAGAGAGAGATAGAGAGAGAGAGGTTAGCTAATATCAAAACGTTTGTTCCTAGGCCATGGAACAAACGCTTCGGTTTTTACATTTTCAAAGTTCAAACAGTCGATCCAAACAGATCAATATTCAATCTATATTAAAATTTACTTGGAGACCAAATTTTATATTTTGTTGAATTTTTTTACTATTTAATAAGTCAGTTTTAAAATCACTGATTTTAATAAATAGTGAAAATTTTCTCCAAAAAATATAAAATTTAACATTATGCCAAATTCGAAGAATAATTCTCCGAAAAATAAATCTTTGAGTCCTGAAAATAATTCTCCGAAAAGTAAGCCTGAATTCGGAGAATTGAAAACCATTGGCAATTTGGATGCTGAATGTTAAATTTTATAAAAGAAATTTGAATATTAATAAAAATTTCTGTGAATTCTCACAACCTTGCAAAGAGTGATCAATGGAGATTATTGGGGACATATCACCACCAATTGACACTCGTTTAATTTTTACATGAGCAAAAATCCGAAGGGAACAAAGGAAGAGAAAAGGTCAAATAGTAGCAGGTCTGTACCAATGTAGCATGTACAAAGCAAACGCAAAAAAAGGAAAAAAAAAAAAAAAGATGTAAACCATTGGGTATTGACCGGTACGGATCGGCTACATTCACACAAAACAATAACCTTAAGAGAACAAAAAAATACATCATTATAGAAACATAGAAGTTTATTTATCCATTTCAGATCTTAAAGATGGAATAAACCACATATAATTCATGTTCCTTATCCTGCTGTTATTTCTTCTTTGTTGAACTAGAAATCTTACATAATTGATCGGGTCATTTACAGGTGTTGTTCTACCAGTAAGGAATGATACTCACAGGTTGCATGACCTTGATGCAAATTTCATCATATTAATACTTTTTTTTTTAATAATAGTGGATTAAATCCACCGACTTTCATTAATAAAAACCAGACAAACAATGAAGTACCTACAAACAGCACATAACCATCCAAGTACATATCAGTATCTACTTAACAAACTACCATCACACTTAGCTACACACCTGACCACTAACAATAACAATTCATTGGTTAGTGCTTACTGTACTTGCAGATAGCAACTGTTGGAATTCATTTCTTTTACCAGGCGGCAAAGGAAAACATGTATGGCCTGGAACCGTATGCCTGTATTACCAGTTAGGTTCTGTACCTGTTTGTACCACTACTAATCAGATGCTCAGTTTGTTTATTATTGTTTTTTTTCTAGGCTCCTTTTGTATCCATGGAAGAAGCACCAATAAGATTACAATCCGTTCGCACTACAGTTCCAAAATCTGCAACCGCAATCCGGGGTCCTAAACTATTCTCATTCCTAATCGCATATATACGAATGCATTTCATGTTTACGAGTCGTCAAGTTACATTAAGACCATTCAAATTTCTCATCTGGTCCAGTACAAATCTTTATCATCTCAGGCCTTCCATCATATATATTAAGATGGAAAGCATTGCTAATTTTTTTCTATAAAGCTGAGATCAACCAATTACAATGTAAAACTTTTTAAGCAAATATGACATTTTTCAATTTTAGAATTTATTCGATGATCTCTGTAATATAAGAATACGAAAAAGCAAATAACATATTCCACACTATTCGTGTTTGATAAAACTAAAGAAATGTATAAGAAGTAATATAATGACTAATTGTTACAGGCCCAACAGCAATTTCTCAAAACTTGAGGACCACAGGTTGATAATGTGATACAACCTTTTGAAGTTTTGACCAATAATATAATTTCGTTTGCATACACTTCACTAAGGAACTCTTTAAAATTCACGAGTCTAGCGAAATGGAAATACAATATACAATTTCAAAAGTATACATACATTCTGTTTTATCTCCTCTGCCAAAAATGGAAAACAAAAATATAATAAAAATGGAATGGAACCAAGTAGTGGTTTTTCTCTCAAAACAAATTATATACATGCACTCATTAGTGTGAATATTATCCCGCCAATTTTGAAATAATTCCTTCAGTCCAAAGTGCCAAATTGGTGATAATAGTAATTATTAATTAACCTGACAATAACCAAGATGAAAAATCAAATAAGCTCTATTAGATTACCATTATTTGCAAAAGGCATGCCTCCACTTGGGCTCATCAAGGAGGACCATGGAGAAGACCGCCATGGTTTCCCGGCTTGTACAGAAAAATTATCCACTAGAAAACCCTCCTCGCTTTTCTCTTTACCAAAATGGCATTGCCTTTCATTTAGATCATCCTCAAAGATAACCCATTCTTCAGACATGACTGCCCTGCCCTCTTCTCCCTGAGTCTGTTCCACTGGAGTCTCAATTAGTTGTGCTCCTGGACTGACCTCCAAATATTCCAGTTCTTGTTGAACTGGACTCTCAATTTCTCTCCTCTCCTCTTCTTTTTCAGCCTCACCCAAAAGCAACATCTCAAGATCCTGTATGTCTTCTTCTGGAATCTTCTCCACTTCAGGCAACTCAGCTGCATTCAAAACCCCCAAACTGCGACACAATTCAAAATAAGCCGAAAGTTGTGAGCTTTGCTTAGTCGCCTTCCTTAAGACCCTCACTCCAACAATCCCTCTTCTCATCTTGGATTCAGGTGAGAGATTACCACACTCATTTAAGCAAAATTCCAACTTCGGATTATGATCTGACCCGAAAACGTTGACGAGGAATAATGCAACCCCTTTACAAATCTGACTGTACACCTCAAAGATCTCGATTAGCACACAGTTCATCGCCTCAAGCACAAGCCCAACCTCCATCCCATTGCCATAAGGCCTGATCTGCATAAGCAAATCGAGCAACAACTGCAATTTATACACTCGATCAAGCAGCTGGTCTTCATCAGTCAGGTCATACTCCAACCCCGCAAAAACCGACCGGCTATCTAGAAAATTGAAGTATGCACGGACAAAAGCCGAGAAAGCCGACGCCTTGGCCGGAGATGAGGACCGGTCTTTGAATTCTGACAAATCAAAAGGGAGGCGACCGACCTTGGAATCAACAGGTTCAGAATCTGATCGCATGAGAATGCCGTGGATGAGCATGAGAGTTTTGAGAGCGACGGGCCAGGAGCGGGTACGGGCGGCACGGCGTGCAAGGGCCCACATGACAGGGAGGAGGAAGGACGGAGAGGTTCGGGCCCACGCAAAGACGCGCGCTGCGTTTTTGTAGTCGACGGAGCGGTCGTCGTGGCTAGTGGCGCGAATGACAGCAGCCTCAAGCTCCGCATTGCGGAAGCGGGACGAGCCTGTGATGATGCGGGTCAGATAGAGGCTCTGGCGGTCCTTAATTGCCGCGGCCGCGCGACGCCACCACTCGCGCGGTGACGTCATGGAAGGGGAGGTGGGGTCGTTGGAACCTATGTTGGAAAAATTGGGGTGTTTAATGGCAAAACGTAATGGGCCGAAAATGGAGGAACGTGGGAGGCACCAAGCTCGGAGCGAGGGAAAGATGGTTGTAATGGGGTGGTGAGAGAGAGAGAGCTGGGTCAAAGAGGTTGAATACTTGAATTAGATCGACGAGAAGGGAGGGAAAACGGTTGAGGAAGGAGAGCGACGCGGGATCCTGGTTTCTGTGGAATGTTCTATGTGGGTTATGGTGTTGTGTTCTACTGACAGTATATTTTTCGCGTGGTCCCAAATAGTCTCCGAGTCGGTGGTATTTGCCCGCTATAGGATGTTTGATGGATGTGCCCTTGGAGACGCAACGTCGAAGGATCTTCTGCGGCGCTTCCTAAGATGCTTTGTAGTTGCTAGACAATATCCAGAACTTCTTCAAATGTGAATATTTTTTTTTTTTTGCCAAATCAAATGTGAATAAAAGTCGGTGCTCTGTAGGACCTTCCTGTCGGTAACATGTAACTGATTTTTTTTTTTTTGGTAAATAGCCCGTGGGCACATGTAACATATAACTGATTGTTATTGTATATTCTTCGACTCCGGATCCTCTGAAGTAACTCATATTTTGAGTTTAGATCCGAACAATCAGAATTCGGTATGATGGAATGTATTGAATCCTGTAATATGCGTGCTAAAGCTGAGGATACACCCAAGTCAAAAAATCAATGACGAACCTTACTCATTGATCGATCATTTTCTTTTTTGTCTTTTTTTTTGTTTTTTTGTTTTTGTTTTTGACACTTCGCACTTTATTTCATCGAAGTTCCGTATGTGACATTTATCGAAATCCAAGTGTGAGGTGTCAAAAAAGTATTTGACATTTAGTAATATAAATATAACATAAAACTTGGATTTCAGCATAAATAGAATTTGGATAAAACTATAAAAAAAACATAAATAGTAAAGAGAAATTTCAGCATCAAGTATGCAACTGAATATGGACGCTGAATCTTACGTCTTCATATGTTGTATACCAGAGTAGAACTAAGGTGCTCTTAAGCTCACAAAGCCCTTTGTGAGCTTAACTCAAAAACCTATCGGATTGACTTGAAACGATATTTTCAAACTGTTAGATGTTCAATCTATATTAAAATGTGCTTGGAGACCAAATTTTTCATTTTTTTTCATTTTTTTACTATTTATTAAGCTGATTTTATTAAATTTCTGGAGCATTGAA
This sequence comes from Carex kokanica, assembly GCA_025461125.1. Classification (NCBI taxonomy): domain Eukaryota; kingdom Viridiplantae; phylum Streptophyta; class Magnoliopsida; order Poales; family Cyperaceae; genus Carex; species Carex kokanica. The sequence continues at coordinate 2,856,626 of JAJGRX010000122.1, read as the reverse complement.
AAACAGCTGTTTTCAAACCAGTTTAATAAATAGTAAAAAAATAAAAAATTTGGTCTCCAAGCACATTTTAATATAGATTGAACATCTAACGGTTTGAAAATGTGGTTTAAAGTCAATCCGATAGGTTTTTGAGTTAAGCTTACGGTTTGGCTTTGGTGAGCTTAAGAGCACCTTAGTTCTACTCTGTATACCAAACTTCAAGGAAATACTTTTTGGCAAAATTTGAACCGTTAACATTATTGTGTATTTTTGTTTGGTATAATTTCACAACTTTTCAGGTGCATATATCAAAGTGAATATGAACAATTCAAAATTTCATGTCAATTGATACACCATATGCTCGAAAAGAGAAACATGCATTTGTGAACAAGACATACCATTATAAATAAACCAAAAACAAACAAAAAATTCAAAGATGTCATAGGGTAAATGAGAATTAAGGTAGTTTTGAACTTATAATTTTTAATCAGAGGTGCACTAATATTTTTGTAGTAATTTAGTTAGAATTAACATGAAACTTATTAAACTAAATAATAATAACGTTATTAAACTAAATGATAATGCACATATGTTATTTGATTCAGTCAGAATGACTCATTTGCAATTACATTTTTTTCAATTTTTGGCCATTTTAATCTTAATATTCTCAGTTCAATGCTGAATAAAATCATATTCAAATAAACTTTATAATAAATATATCGATGATGACAATAACAAATATATTTGTATCAGCTCACGAAAAAAAAAATTCCAAGATTTAAAGTATCTAAATTAACGCGTGAATGCCAGCGACTAAATGTGTTACCAGATTCGGCTAATTAATTTATTTGTGTAAGCATCCAATTGGATGCTGGAAAATTGGAATTTGACTACTTTACGTAAATATAGAATATCGTTTCACATTTAAATTGAAACGCGGTTTACGAAAGCTCCCATATTCTGTCAAACTAATTAACAAATCTTAATTTTTCCAGCACTCAGATGTCAGATCCATTGATCCAACCATTTTTCAACGGCCGCCTGTGCATGTCGTTGGCACCCTAAATAAGTCTTTACAATAAATAAAATATATATAATATGACGTTCAGCTATTATAGTTACGAGTTATAGCATTTTTTTATTATAGCTTCACGTTTGGGTCTGAAAAAATTAATAGTACAGCTATAGCTAAAAAACTAAAATACTGATTATAATTATTTCGAAACCGTAGGGAATTCAGTCACTGGTACGAGACACGTCAAACACAGTGAGGAATTAACTTACCGGTACACCGGTACCAGCAGCTTTGTCAGATCAGAAGAGAGCTTAGTATTTCATTCTAGTTTTATTTAACAATTTGTATTTTCTTCTTTCTCAATTTCCTTGTTTTAGCTTTCTTTTCTTTTCACTACTCATCACTCATGAGTTGGACTTGTGTCTGTATTTTCAGTTACAAGTCTCTTGTAACAGTTAAATAAAATTAAATGGGGGCTTTGACCCCTATTTTTACTCAAAAAAAAATATATATTTCGAAACCGTTATGATTGTTTCAGGAATTTTTCATATCTTCATGCGAATTGAGTTTTTTTTTAACCTGGCTACAATAAAATAACGAGACTAAATTATATTTAGCCTTAAATTTACAAGTTGCAAGTATCGACAAAACTAATTAAATATTGTTGAATATGTGTTAATCCGAAAGAAGTCAAACCAAAAATTATTTAGAATAACAGTACTAATTTTAATGACGAATTAGAACATATTATTTTTATTTTCAGTGTTAAAGAGAATTATGTTGTATCATTAATCTAACATTGGAAACATTGGACTAATATGAAAAATAATTACATACTATCAATTTTATGCTTAATTAAAAGTGATCATGTGCAGTTTATAATTTATTAAGTATTAATATGTCATATAGGGTGTGGACCTTTACACCTTGTTTGGATGGAGTAGAGGAAGGGAAGGGAGGTGAAGAATAGAAGGGAATGAAATGGAATAGAAAAGAAAATTAACATATTTAAACTCTTCGTGTTTGGATGATTAATGAGAAAAAATAAATTTAACTTTACTTTCCGTTTTATTTCTTGTTTGGTTGATTAAAATTTAGAATGTTAATGAGAAATTTGGTGCATATTGTAAGTTTGTGACAAAGAAACTTGGATGAGAATTATATATGTAAGATATAGGGTTGGGAATTTGTGTCATTTTTTTGAAAATATTTGCAACAAATTTTTTATTTATATCCGTTACATCTCAAATTGGAAAGAAAATCGATTCTATTGATTATAATTATACAAAGTTAAATATTTCACCTCCTATACTCTTCATCTCTGACATAATTTTGTCAACTAAACAAGATTCGAGAGAAAATTTTCTTTTATTTCCATTCTCTCCCTTCCTCTACTCTTCATCCAAACAAGAGGTTAATTTGTAGACCTTAATGGGTAATATTCATTTTAATGATGGCCTGAATTGAATAATTATCATAATTGGACAGCCAAGAGGTTCTTTGGGCTGTATATAAATATTTGGTCCCCATAATACAAGGCATCATGAATTCGCTTATTCTTATCTCATTAAAAAAGAGTGTGAGAGAATTTTAGAGAAAGCAAAACAAAGGAGACTCTCTAAAAGATCTTATTATTTTGGAAGAACTGAATTGGTGGCGCTCTCATGCACAAAACAATTATGGATTAAGTACATTTATGCACCTCACAAGACAATTATGGATTAAGGTACACTTCTGCACCTCAGTTTATATTCAATACAAATGGTCATGTGGTAGCAGGCAATAGTATTCGTCGGTTCCAACAAATTAAGACTAAAAACTTTAATGTTACTACTTAGTTTCTGATACTTTAAATTCAATATTACCAAAACCTATGATGTTTGAGTACCATTGTGATTTAGGTGATTTTAGTAATTCTAAAGATATTTTGAATTGCGTTTTACGTATGATTAGTATCGTGCCCGTGCGTTGCAACGGAATATATAATAAGACAATAAAAATAAATTATCATACAAAATGATAATTTTTTATAATAAAAAAAACAAAATTAGAAATATATTCTAGATATAGAAATAATTAAGTGAATAAAAAATTGATTTGCATTGTGATCTGCCGTATAGAAAATATCAATTGGAGATGGAGAAATAAGGAAACAAATAATTATATCGCTAAATTTTAGAGTATGTTTAATTTTAATTGTAACGCATCGTGTGGTGGTATGTGTGGCGAGTATGTTTGTAACTAAATTTAAATTTCTACACATAAAACATATGCATTTAATCAAAAGAAATAGATTATGTGATTGGAGAGCTGAGATTAAATTCAAAAATTAATATTTCAATCGTAGTCGTTGGCGGATCGGATACCCAACGTGCTTAATAATGGAATGGAGATACTTGCCTTTTTCTTTAAGTTGAAAAAGTTCAAAAACTTTCAGAGTTTTCCTGAATTTATTTCGAAAATAGTGAAACTATGCTTTGAATATTTCTGATGCAAATATGAAATGTTAGCTAATATACTAGATCGCAAAAATGTCACCTATTACTTTTCTGGGCATAGAAAGCTTACTTGTGAAGAGTGAAATATTATTATTTATAAATTTTACAAGATATTGTGAAGTTGGAAGGACAAGTTACTTTTTGGAGATGAATTGCCATTTCAATTCTGCTCTGACCGCTATACTCGTTCATCTCGGATCCTGATCGGCCGTCAATGCATTAACTCAAGAGGATACGGATTCCGTTTATTGGCTATTCGTTTTAAAAAGGACAACTAAAGTAAGAAGAAGTGATAGGTTTAGAATAAAGTTTCTATAATATGAAAAAAGTATATCATTTAGTACAGCAGAAAATAATGTGCATGGCCAGATCAACGAGGTATTCTAAATTTATATTTTAATGAAGAGAAGGGTTCAAATGCCTTCATTTTTTGTAATGTGTCAATTTGCATACTTTGATCATCTTAGAAAAAAAAACATGATACAACCCACAAACCGACCTGATTATAACACAGGTATCGATAATATGTTTAATATTATATATATTTCTCTTTTACAATATTTTCATAGTTTTTAACATTTTTGTTTTTGTCTTTCTTAAAGAAAACTTAAAATTAAAATAGATAATTAAAACATAACAAATCTAAGTAATCTTATCAATCGTAATCGGTCATAGTGTGACTAACGTATCATAATCAATTTGTGTTATAACTATTAATATAAGTTTAATTACAATACGGTACGTGAAAATTTAATTTAATCACGTCATATGACTCAAATTACAGCGTGACAAATCATAATATGACTCGGCGTTACACAAATTTACATCTTATATAAAAGAAAAGATAAACATGGAAGATAGATCCAACAGACACTTTGAATATCAGGCCCGGTCTGATACACAAAAAAGTTGTCTTTCCCTCTCAGCAGGCTAGCCTACTTGTTACTAGGCCTCTCCTACTCCACGGACAGATCCATCTTTAGTATCTCTTCCGATTATCCAGAATCCATATCACCCCAGGTACCTGAGGTGCAAGTGTTAGATCTGGACCGTTCTTTTAACTTGGCATGAATCTCAAAGCAGATTTCTACAGTCACAATAGACACCGGATTGAGTTTGACTTGGCTAAAATTAATCTGAACTGTTCATTATTTTAAATTACATCTCAGGTACCTGGGGGAACACAAACCCGATTATCCATCTATCAATTGCATGCACCTTGGTAAATAATCAAATTTGAAGAACTTGTCACTCTGTCAGTCTAAACAAACTAAAAGGAAGGATGGACCGTCGACGTAACTCGGAGGTAAGTCTCTTTCGATTCACGGCCAGTAGTTTTGGAAAATCACCCACTAATCGGATCATGGCCGGGTGATATATTTTCCAAACCATGGTAGCCTCAATGGAATTATAAGATTCTAATTTTAAGTAAAACACTTCACAAATAATAGAATAGGGGAGTTGAGAGAACCAGCATTTGATCTAATGGCAAAGACAATACTCTTCATGTGGGAGGTCGTAGGTTTGAAATCCGGAAGGAACAATCTTTTGTAGATATTAAATAGTTGAGTGGTTTGACTTCCAATCTTTACTAAAAAAAAATAGAGAAGTTGGACCCCTGCTGGTCACTCCCTCGCTCTGTTCGTCACAAACACGCTGTATCAGATTTAGAAAGTATAAATGCTAATTCTGACTTTTTCTTAATTTTTTCTTGGTTAAATGCAAGTTAAATGGAAGTTGTTTAAAAGTAGCACATTTCTTGTTGGGCTAATTACGGGAATAGTTGCAATAATGGACAAGTGAAAAGGAAAATAGTTTTCTATTTAATACTATTCCAAACATACTCCGAAAGCATGAACAGTGGAAGAAAATTTAGATACTAGCAGAGGCTGATCCAATAAGATCCGGAAGGCAAAAGCCCAAAACTGATCGCTGAAGCTCAGTTTAAAAAAAATCAATAGACCTGTTCAACTCTCAAATCCGCTAGGCTGAAACTGCTCTCTGACTCTCAAACCCAAAGCCCAAAACTGTTCTCTCAGAGTCTCTCTCACTCTTGAGTCCGCTCTCAACTCCGCTAGGAGCCTAGGCTAAACCTAATCGATCTCCGAGCTCTCAAGTCCGCTCGCCAATGCCTGAAGTGAGTCGTTGTCGCTTCTCTCTCTCTCAAGTCACTGAAGGTTGAAGGCAAAGGCGGACTCTCTCTCTCCTCTCCGCTGGCTCAGAAGAACGGTTATATTTTAAATTTAGCGTTAAATTCTGATTGGGGATTTGGTATCCATTAAATTAGCCATTTTCAGTATTGAACTATTAATCAATTTGGTTCATTTCTGTACTAATTAATTTGGTTCATACTTACCAAATAATTTGAATTGTAGTTTGGTTCGGTACTGTGCTACACTGATACCATTGCAAAAATTTGGTTGGCACTGTAATCTAGATTAGTAATTAAATGGTTGTAAATTTAAATATGTTTTTTTTCGATTTTTTTATTATTATGTTGACTGTTATTTATTTAGTATCCGATTAGCAAATGGATTTGAACCCGATGCCCCCACCAGTGTTTCCTACTGCGGGTCACAAGGAGTTTATTGGGTGGAATTCTTTTGTCTTGTATTGTATGGTAATTGTTATTGTTTGCTTGAGTGGCACTTGGACTGTTTACTTGTTTGCACCTGAGCCTGAGGTGTTAAATTAAACTCTGCAGTCATTTATTCAGAGCTTAGCACTCTTTGGTGCCCTTTGTCATTTTCATTTTTTGTTTCCTTTTTACAGACAGAAGGATCTTTTGGTTCTTTTTTCTGTTAGTAGCAGAAATTTAAGATGTATGTAGCTCGTTCTACAGCTCAATGCTCAGGTTTTCTTTACTTCTTTTATTTGTTTAAGAAATTTTTCAATTGGCTTGAAATTCATTTCATTGTAATCATATATTTTTTGCTTTTGACTTGGACTGTACAATCAATTATTTCCATGATAATTTATTTGAAGCATATTTTACTTAATATATTGCTCTTCTATTATTATATATGAAATATTCATAATTGCTTGCACTGGTCAGTTTGACCAGTAGATTAGGTATCAGCTCCTTTTCAGTTTTGATAACATTTGTTTTATTCTTGCCTATTAACTTTTAATTCATAATTCATTCTTGAATCCAACCATAGTTTGTAGAATTTTATTCCAAGTGCCCTGTCCATAAAAGATAAATCCAAAAAATTTGCATCGTACTGGATAGATGTAAATCAGATGGATTCAATACCAACATAGAGCAATGAGCATGTACGATTTGCATTGGGGGGGGGGGGAGGCGGGTAATTTATAAGATAAAAGTACAAGTAATTAAGCTGACTTGGACTTTATTTTTGCCGTTTCCAAAGTATTTGAATAGATATTCTAATACGAGTATTCCTTTGTAGGTTTGATTTTCTTTAACAGATGTCAAACACGTACCCCTATTGGGAAAGTAAGCAAGGTTAAACTCCCATTGATTAAGGTACGTGATATTTCAATCTTATATTGTCCTTTAATGTACAATTTGTTTGCCCTTCTGTTCTAATCATTGCAATTAGGTCTCAGCACCAATCATTCGGCAAACATTTCCATTGACTAGCTTGAAGGAGTGTGCAGCTACTGGCAGAGATGGCACTAATAATGTTTATTATGATGACAAATTTGATCCTGAGCCAGTTTGGTCAAGTCTGATAAAAGAAATTTTATGGTAAAAAACGTGCTCATTCTTTTTATTCTTTTTTTTTTTTTGTTTTATGGCCCAATTAATGATCAACTGAAGCAACTACACGATTAATGCTTAATCGACGCATAAATGTACATTAAATGGCAATTGTGGTAAATTCTTACTTGAAATGACTGTGAATTGTAGGTGCTTGAGAGAATTTTTTCAGTTTTTGGCTGAACAGCCTAGTCAATTGAAGTACATCGAATGGCCTAGCTTTCAAAGGATGGTATATGGATCCTTTAACTAACAAAAATGCCAAATTGAATTCACTTTGTAAACTTTAATTCCGCAACATAAATAAGAGTTGATAAAATTTTATTTATGACTGTATTATAATCAACAGATTTTTCACTTTTTTTTTTTTTTACTTTATTTTCCGCAGTTAAAAACAGCTACACTAACACTTGTTATTGTGGCCTTCCTCATTGTTGCATTGTGCTCTGTTGACTCAGCCTTGTGCTATATTATGGCTTGGCTTTCAAGAAAATCTGCATAGATCTATATCTAGGTAATATTCTGCATAAATTAGTTCATAAGCCTAGGTTAGGCTAATTAACCCGAGTTCCTGCAATGAGTCCCTGGACTCAACCAAATAATTAAGAAAATAAAACCAAGAATAAACTAGTGGTCAACTGGTGGAGGTGTGTCGAATAATACCAAGTTTTCCTTTAGCAGGTGCACTTTGGTGTTGCCAAGTATTGCAATATTGACTGATACTACGCATGATGGTTACACTTTTTCAGTATTATGTTCACTGGTTACCCAAATATGTTGACTACACTCGACAGTTGCCAAGTATTGCAATATTGACTGTACTGGGCAGCACATGTGTTGCAGTGGAGAGGATGAGTATCCATTTTGTATGACCCCATCGTAATACCCATTTCAATAAATTGCACACAGCAATGCGAACTATGGTAAGCTGTTAGATAACATAGTAAGTTACTAGCTGACAAATAAGCTGCTATAGCAAATAAAAATCTTCTAAATTGTCCTAAAATATTGTCTAATATTGACAGTTGTACTGACAAGGAGCTTCGCTCTTGGGGTGAAGGTCAATAATTCTTCTCTATAGCCAAAGAAACATAGAAGAAAGGGCAGCCAACCCCCTATCCTTTCTTTGACTTCGTTACTAGCATGATATATTTTGTATAAATTTTGATATTAAACAAATAACCTTGTAGTGTGACATTTTTTACCTAGAAAACTTCTATTACATGCTGTTTTGACTGTGTGCTTGAATATTGAAATTCTTGAATATTACATGCTGTTTCCCTAGAAAACTTCTATTGTTTTTATCTTTTGGCGGACCTTTGCCTGAGCTTTCCCATATCAGTAATGGCTTTCAACCAATTTTATAAACGAGGATTAGGGGTGTTCAACCGGTCGGTTTGGGTGAAACCGAACTTTTTTTGCCGAACCGCGGTTTGAACCGAATTTTGAAAATCCAACCGAACCGATTGAATTAAAATTTCAAACCAATCTAAAACCGAACCGATTAAATTAATTTAAACTTCGGTTTATTCGGTTGAACCTAATACAAACATTTCAAGTTACAAATAAACATTTCAAAACCGGTTGGTCTGGTTCAAACCGATTTGGATGATATTTTTGATAATCACACAAGTTGGTTTTTGATAAACCGATTCATTATAAACCACACAAAATAAGCTGATCCATTTTTTATTAAACCGGTTGGTTCGGTTAAAACCAATTTGGAGATCTCAAAACCGAACCGCACCATTTAAACTGAACTTTTCTTCAAAAATTAAACCGAACCATTTAAACTGAACAACTGATCCAATTAAACCGAAATTTGCCAGTTCGGTTTAAAACCGAATAAACCCATCCATTTGAACACCCCTAACGAGGATAATATCGCTCCATGCTACAATGTGTTGCTTCTTCAAGTCGTTTGATTTTCTCAAGATGTGTGCAGTGCAAAACATAATGATCAAGCAGCTAAGGGTTCACAACACCAAGTGATGTGCTGGAAAGAATGTCAACCACTTATATTTGACAATCTTGATAACACCAAATAGTTGTAGGTTAATTATAGATATATCTTTTATATAAAGTTATATATTGACCACTGATTTATTCCAATTGTCAATGGTCGACTAATTCTTCAAACTAGTACACAGCTCTCAAAGTATAGATGGCATATCTATAATTTTAGTTTTTTTTAATAACTGTTTTATCGGTTCTTATAGACGATAAATGAGTTTCTTATCAGCATAATCCATCGGATATTCAAAATTCAACCGGTTTTGGAATATTGCAGTTTAACTCATGAGTTTTTATTTTCTAAATACATCCATCATTTTAATGTAACTTGGAAAAAAAAAAATTAAGAGTTAAGTGTTTATTTCGATTCAAACATATGTTCTCAATTAATGTTCACTTTTATAGAAACAAGTGTGCATTTTAGCAGGATTCAAATAATTTTTTTTTATGGTTAACGGCAATTACTGGCAACATGTATATTGATTAAAAAAGAGTTTATTTACAAAATCTAAAATTCATATAATGACCACCCTCCTCTATACAACAAGGTGAACATTGTAAAAACTCTGAAAGCACACTTAGCTAAAATTTGTCACCCACTAAACCTACTTAGTTGCTATTCCTTCATCTCTCAATATCTAAAGCAGTATTGTTAATGAGACGATGAACCGCTCTTCATTTATTAAAAAATAGCTTCCGGTTTCTCTCCCTTCAGAGTGCCCATGCTTCCATTGTCCATATCACATTTCAATGGGACCTTTGCCATTATGACATTGCTTGTTTGGTCCAAAGCCAAACCTGTTGTATGTCATCCCTTCCTTGCCGTAGGATGTTGTAATGCGCCATCAATTCCCACTAAAATCTAATGGTGTACAGACGATGTACACACAATTCCACATAATATGGTATCTCATTTCTACCATGTTTGCCTCACATAAATGGCAGCCCTTCTGAATGATACATCCTATATAATAGGACCTGTTGGATCAGGATTTTCCTATCCAGCATCAACCGGATAAAAATCCTAACCTTCATCGGGACTTTAATTTTCCATAGAATGATCTAAGTGGAAGATAAAATACCCCTATTTTGCATTGCTCTATACACAGACGAGCATGAGAAATCCTCGGATGACGTCCACCTCTATTTTGTAGCTCCTCCAACCTTTTCCACCAAGCATTCGAAAAAAGGTCAGAGTTTTGCCAGATCCTTGAGAAAAATTTAATCAAATAATGTGTTTATAATGAAACTTACCTATACACAAATATTTGAAGTTCCATCGTGTAGTGTTTTAATCATGCACTATCAGGTGTTTATATCCAGTATGTATAATAGATGTTGTTCGGTAACATCTCATTTGGTCTTCTTTAGTTTTCTTAACTGTCTAATTAATCCTTTCAAACAAAGATTCTTTAAAACGGATTAAGACTATCTTAAACCTCCTCCTCTTGACTGAAATATTAGTGTCTATATAATATTTAATCTTGTAATGTGCACTACTTAAAATTGCATTGTTGGCATTTCTAATCAGTACTTCGCAGTTATTAATGAACATTTTTTTTTCATTAATAAAATAAAATAAAATATAAAAACTGAAGAAAACGAGGCCATCAATTGCATAGATATGGTTATACAAAAAAAAAACGCCGCTATATCAATGCAATTAGTAGTAGTGATATTGATTCCCCACAAGGGGAAAGGGATTTTGAGTCCTCCGCATAAAGCAGAACATTTTAAAAATCAAAAGAAGAATAGCGTACGAAAGAAAAAAAATCAAAAAGAGATGGAAGTCGGGCCGGAATCTAAAAAGTGTTTTGAAATTTAAAAGAAGAACATTTTAAGGATAGAAACCGTTTTTCTTTAAGTATTAAAAAATAAAGAATTAAATCCATAGCATTATTTTTTGCAAAATATTTAAAGCTTGCAAGGTCGTAATGAACAAAGATTCATTGTTTATTGCGAAGTAAAGGCTACTAAAATTGTTTGTGAGCGGAGTGTCTAATTTGACTCGTTGTATGTAAGCTATTGGGTTGTTCGGCAATAAGGATTAAACTTTCTTGAAGTTTAATTCTCTTTTTTTAGCTTCTTTAACTGCTTAATTATATCGAATATTGATTCCTTAACGCAGATTAAGATCACCTCATTTAACTTTCTTTTGTCTGGATCTTAATCCTCTGTTCGAACCTTAAGACACCTCTACCTCTTATTTTAGCTTATTTAGTTTTCATCCACTGATTAAGACAACTGAACATAGGTTCCATTAAGATTTATTGCAATGCTTGGACCGTAATGAATAATTGCAGCTCATAAACCGTAACTAATTATGAAGATCTTGTTAATTTTGGACATTTTGCAAAAATAGTGCTACAAATTTAATTTTTTATTTTCTAACGTTATGAATAAAATAATTGGGATAGATACATTAATTTAGAAAAATAAATAAATTATCCCGTGAGAAACAAAGAACAAAGGCAGGGGCAGACTCAGGAATTTGATCAGGGGTAGGCACAATGAATTAATCGAAGCAGCGGACTTGGCTAATGAATAAATTAGAGCAACAAATCTATTATTCTGAGCTAGGGGTAGACACAGTATTGGACCAGGGGTAGACACAAAAATAAAAATACACTGGGTCTAAAAAAATATTTTAATTCAGGAGTACGCACTTGCCTATCCCTGGGCCTTCATAGGTCCGCCCCTGAACAAAGGTGCAACATTAATTGCATACATTGGATCCCGCTCGAACCGTATCTATTTAAGTGCTTTTGTATTAAACATCGAGATCTATTAGTCGTAGAATCTAAGAGACAAAAAGGAGCCGTTGCTATTATAAAGATGAGAAGTGGACTGCACACAGGAAATACCGTGTGGCGATACATTTACATTCAGAAGCTACAAAAATTTGAAATAGTAATAATCTCTGACTCTGGGTCCCAACATATTTCGGGTCGAAACACAATTGTGCACTTCCGTATTGACACGGAGATCTGAACTAATTTTAAAACTAGAGGCTGGAGATGGTAATAATCTAGAAAGTCACACGGGAGCGGTTTCAATGTCAACTCCCTTTCTAAGAAGAGAGAGAGAATAGCGAGTGAGATAAAAGAGAAACGGCGTAAGGTTGGGATCTCTGCACACTTTATGGTACTTTTTCACTTTTCTCTGCTTCTCTTTATTCTCTCTTCCAATTTTTCACTTTTCAACCCTTCTCTTTCTGTTCGCTTCATCGAGAAGTTTGTCTTTTGTCGCTATCTACCAAGGGATTTTCATGGAGGTGTTACTCTTTTTAAATCTTGCTTTTCTTGCACTTCATATGCTGATATGCGATTCTTGCTCGCTAAGGTTGGGGAATAGTAATATCTTTAATTTATTTTTTTAGGAGAAAAAGGAGGAAGAGGATATTAAAGAACATGGGGAAGGTGAGAACGGTGTTAATGGCATCGTAGAAATGGATAATGGCGAAGTAATAGTTGAAACAGATGTAGATTTCAAACCGATTGAGCACCCGCCTGAGCCGCCAGATGAAGATCTGCCGATAAAATGCCCAATTCCTGATCCATTGTCTCTGATTGTAAGTGGTTCTATAATCCCTTCTTAATTTGGGAGCTCTTTGTTGTTTTAGGACTTCAAATTTGCTCTTGATAGAAGAGTACACAACTACAAATTGTTTAACCTGGTTCAGCGGCTCTCCAATTTTTCGTTGAAAATGCCAAACTAGAGGGTGCCCGTTTCCCAGAAATTTGGAAATATACTAAAGAAATATTTTGGCAATTAGACAAATGAACATTTCTTTGACAAATACTAGAAAAAGGCAGCCTCTGCTAAGATTTTTTTTTTTTTAAAAAAAGGAAAGACAAATACTAGAAGAAAATGTAGTGTTGAGCTACAGAGAGATATGGTATATCGATACATGCAATAGTTTAGTTGTAAAATCGAATTTTAAGGTCTATTGCAATGAATAGAGCTTCTTAGATATTTTTAAAACCGGCCCCATTGAACCCAAGTTCAAGCTTTACAATGGAATATGCAAGTTACAATTAAGAACAAGGGGTATATGAGAAGCCTGATCCTAACCTTTTTCTACATTTTGGATTCCGTAACTGGTCAAGTGTTTAGTGGTACAAGACCTGACCAGTATGTAATTGGTATCAAGTAATGAAGTGGTTGACATAACTTGTAATATCTTTATTTGTTTACTTAAGATTGATGAGGTGTTCGAAGAGCCATGCACAGATTCTTTGCAAACAATCGCAGATTTACTAGAACAAAAGGAACCAAGCACCGAGAAATCATCTGGTACAGATGATGAAATTGAGAAGCATCAGACCCCATTGCCAGAACATGCCACAGCAACTCATAAGAGCCCCCATCAAAAAATTTTGCAAGTGTTTAACCAATGCAAAGAGTTGCATGCTTGAGAATTTGACAAAGCTTTCATGCAGTTTGACTCTTGTCAAATTTCATCAGATTTATCACGTATAGTAATTGGAGGAAGTTGTTCTTTGTTATATTTTACCATTGTCGAGTTGCGTTTCTTTTCATTGGGGATGTAAATAGAAGTCAGGAAAATCTAAAGTTGAAAATATGATCATTGATTGCTTGCTGTCTTGCTTGCTTGTTGCTCCAACTTGTGCATAATTTTACCCTTTGAAATTTAAATCGCTGAATTGATTTGTTTTTCCATCTCAGCAATTAATACTGTCAGAATTAACAAGATCTGTCTTGAATTAAAATTAAGTGATATAATCAACTGTGACGTTCTTTTAGTCAATTGACCAACATATCAAGTCCTAAATTATTCAAGTTGCTTCAACTGCTGCAGCGGTGCTCTCCGAAATTCCCGATCAAGTCACAAATTAAGGGCTTCATCTATTGTACACGAGCATATGTCAACTTTTTAGCTCTCCTAGATTTTTTTTTCTTCCATGCACGCCCAGATTTTTAATATAAATTGACTCTGAACTACATTGAAGCTACAAAACTTACTGCTTATCCTTATATATCAATAAATAAAAGAAAAACTTAAAATAAAAAAGAGGAAAAATAGGGGAAAGGGGAATTATTCGACAAGAGAAATACACAAAGCCACAAGCATTCCTAGCAGCAAGGATGTCAACTGTATTGCTGTGCTTTTAATTGTGGTTTTCCCTGCGTTCATCTCAGGGATCACTCCAGCAACTGCTATATATATGAACCCACCAGCTGTAAAACCCTAAAATAACAAAAACAGAAATAAAACATTAGGAAAATACTTTAATTGGTTCCTGAAAATGAAGCCGAAACAAACCTTAACACGGTCATGCTCAAATTTAACAAATGCAAATTCTAACTAAAACATCCATAAAGATTGAAAAAACATAGAACCACATGCTGGTAAAGATCACTACAATCTCACACTAATTGTATATTTTTGCAGACCGGCTAAACCTCAAACCATAAACCCTAACTCTGCAAAGTCCTCATAAAAATAACATGCAAGTATTACGAAAATGACGCAATTTTACAAAAATTACCTCAATCAAAGATGAGTGCCCCGGATCTTTTCCTAACATCAGCGCCTGAAAAGAATTATGAAAAAGAAGTGCAGTAAGTCAATGATTGATCCAGACAGCAACATGAGCCCCGCACTAAGAGCTGATATTGTCAAACTTATAATGGAAATTTGCCTCTTCTTTAGTGATAATAAATTGAAGAAAAAGAAAAAAGAAGAAGTAAAGGTCACTTAAACCTAGGCATGGGCTTGGCCGCCTGGGGTTGCCCATGCCTAGGTCCACCCCTGAATTAGGTAACCATGATGTAAAAGTCTAAGCTACATAATTCAGGTAAGAAAGAGGAGGCCCTTTGCAAAATATACCAAATGCAGGAAAATATTGTGTAATATGGTTGGTTTGTGCAAAAATTAAATAGCATTGGGTAAAATCTGCCAGAAAAAATGGGAGGACAATAAAGAATAATACTATTAACTTACTAAAGCAGTTCCAGCTAATGCCACAAGTGCAGAGAGGAAGTTGAAAAAAAGAGCCTTGGTAACTGTAAACCCTGAGCGCACCAAGATCCCAAAATCACCAACCTACGTCACATTAGTAATCAATCTATCAACAAGTAGAATTTTATAGTTTTGTTGTGCGATGATGCATTAGAAACAAATATACATATAGTGCAAAAGAGCCTGTATATAATGTAGCAAATCCCGTTCAATATAAAGAACACATCATAGCGACCCCTATCTCTTTCCTAACATCATAGCAAAGTAAATGATAACCAACTCAGTTCTCTATTCAAACCCTATTTCAGTTGAATATAGAGATCATTATGACAGAACAAACCTTTTACAATGAAGTCACAAATGGAACTGCTATGACACATTATTTTGGTTATGGAGAATTACCACCTTTTCAAGGAAACAAAAGCACTTCTTCTTTTAGGTTTCACTACCTTGACCAGATCAAAACTATTGACTTTTTCCCCCATTAAGTATCGTATCTATCCCAAAATAATGAGAAATTAACAAAACATCTGGACAACAGTAATAAAACAGGCTGGTCATATGGTAATGACTAATGATACCTGCTAGCAATAGCAGGCATAGAGAGTGATGAAATTTAAACTTTAGAAATGTCATCAATGCAACTAGAAGTTACTTCAGCATCACACAGCTTAGGCTACCTGATGGGTAGGGCCACAATGGCTTCGGCTAATTGCACAGAGCCCATTACGGAATTACTTCATAGATTCTTCTCCCACACTAAGTATCACAGAATGCTTGATTGACGACCCACCAAAATTTGACCAATTTAGCAACCCACTAATAACAACTCTACCATTTCATTTCCAAATACCTAAAGATCATAATTCTTAACAACAATCCTAATTTCAACTATAGAAAAAGAAAACTAAAATGAAGATGGTCTTGAATAAAGAAACTATGAATGTGTCACTCAATCCTCTCAACCACCTTATCCTGTCTTTGTTAATCTCTCTACACTACTGCCTATTATTCCTTTCTACTCTCAACTTACACTCTCATGCATGCTAAGCGCAAATGAGATCAGCTCGGTCTCACTTTACTTTTCAGATCAGTTTGCTCTTGGATCGAATTTGAATGTAGAGAGGTACTGTCAAGTCAAATCCAAGCAGAATTGTAGTGTGACACAAGCTGAGCACTAAACATGCAACAGTACAAGTGCTATAGTTAATCCATTTTTTCACGATTAGCTTTGTAGTTTGACTATGAATGTTATTTTTTTACTTTAATAATTAATTATTCCAATGCTAAAGGCCGTCCACACGTGCAATTTCTTCTCATTATTTTAACTACTCTTATATATCAGTGTAACAATATTTCAGGGAAAAAAAACTCTTAGATTCTGATCTGAGTCACAAATTCATTCTAAGTTGTCTGATACTAACAAGCAGACTACAGAGCAATCTTAATTCGGTTTCAGTACCCCCACAGTATTTTAGATACAAGGTAGCAATGCATGCAGTAATTGTTCCATGATCTTCAATCAAGGCAAGTAAAATATGAAAATCGAGATGGACAATTAAAAATTTTGATTATGCAATGGAGATGATAAAAATTAGCAAAAAGAAAATCCAACCTCTTGGGGAAGTTCATGAGCTAGAAGAAACAATGTTCTGGACCAACCACCAACCGAGCCGTGCAGTAAAAAAGCACTTCCCAGCGCCATCCCGTCAGTGAAATTGTGCTACATAAATCAATCACAAACATTATTTTTTTTTTTAATTTTGGTTACTCAAATAGAAGCATTTAACAAAAAGTCTTTTCTGAAATGAAGATATGTTCTGCCTTTTATTGTGGCATTACCGATTCTTACAAATGCATAACCTAATTACGGGGATTGCAATGGGCAGCAGGCCAGGTTTCATGACAACCAAGCTTGACCCACCTTAGCAAAAATTTGGCCCATGCCAGGTCTCTTTATATTCTTTGACTATTGCTTCTTTCCAAGTATGTTTTTACCCAAACAAAAGTAAACTGTCAATATTCTTTATTTTACACAATTACTACCTACTAAGCAAATATAGAGAACACACTTCTTTGAAAACAAAAGAAATATTACTCTTGCTACTTAAGTTTATAATATTACTATAATATACAACAGGAAGGACCAGAACAGGATTCTGGAGGGTATGCCCCGACCCAGACTGACAGGAATCAGATGTGGCCAGATTGCCTGTGATAAAGGCAGGCTTGGCCTAGGTGGTCCAGATTGAAATTGATGTCCTTGATAAACATGGGATCTCATTTATAATGTGCATCTAGTACAAAGTTTTGATTAAAACGTGTTATATTGCCAGTCAGGAACCTGAACTAGACTTCTAAAGGGGTCTTCATTCTTCAATAATGGGCTTCATTAGAAAGCATTTTATTATATAGTTTAGTTAGACTTTTAACAACCTCATTCAACCTAAACTAATAAAATAAAGCAACATAACTGGATACAGCGAGGCAGATAACTGGATTAAAATCCAGTTGCACACATTTTTAGTCATAAGCATAAAAATCGCAAGACATTTTCATAAAAAATGCTGCAGTGAAATTAATTATTGAAACCATGAAACTTACGACACCATCAGAAAAGAGATTCAGGTAGCCAAAAACAAGGCTTGAAGATGAAGTCTCCTCTTTTTCTATTTCAGTTGATTTATTTGAGGATATATCATTGGTATTATTCACTGTTTCCAATGTCGAACTACTAGATTTTGCACCAGACGAGCCTCTCTGTTCAAATCAACAAATATTATTAGGTTTAGCACCAGATGAGCCTCTATGTTCAAATTAAAAAAAAAATTACTAGGACAGGAGAAACATTTCAACAAAACAACCACAGAGCTATCTCAAGCATAATGCTTCTTTCATAACACCTTTCTTTTTCTTTTTTGAATTTAGCCGGCAATTTGCCAGCTCGGCTTCTTTCACAACATCACTTGGTAGTTGGTACAATTTAAGTAAAAAGCAACACCAGTGTTTCCAGTTGCAGAGTGGAACCATATCCTTGTCTTGTTCTCTGACTTGGCATTTTAATTTTCAATTGCACAACTGAGTGTTAATGAAGGCTTAAGAGGGACTTGAACATTAAATTGCCCAAAAAGGTTAGCCAGAGCACCCAATAGGAAGGTCCATTTGTCAGTTAATACAATAGGAATTGCACTTCAATACCTTTTTTATTGTATTGTATAACAGGTCCTTAGAGAAAAAACACAAGAAATTAAACGAAGTACTTTACGAAGGGCTTTCGACTTGGTCTTTTCCCCATCAGTCATTTGCTTTTCAGTTATCTCCTGGTTTAAATTCTCTTTTGCATCATCGTGTTGCTTGTTATGAAGATGGTGGTGGTGATGGTGTGCATATCCAGAGTAGTGTTCGTCGACATATCTAACCACCTTCTCAACTACGAAAAATAGCACAATTCCAACTGCCACGACAAGATATTACTAGTAGGTTATAACCACACCGCATCTTAGATATACTAAGCAATAAAGCGTAAATGAAAAAATGAACTCACATAAGACAGATAGCCCGTTAGATAGGTCTTCCAGGGAATGGGCATGAGCATGCTCATGAGCATGATCTTTATGGCTATGATCATCATGAACATGTGCATGTGAATGCCCTCCACCTGAAACAGAAAAAAGATTTAGTATTAGTTATGTTCCAGTACTAAAGTTTAAATTGTAATGTCACAGAGTTGGTATTAGTAACAATATCAATCTTAATTATAAGTTTAGACACTGTCTAATACACTACAGGTATGGTCTTTGTTGGTACTCAGTACAGTATGGTACCCCTATTTCTTCATTTGAAAAATTTGGCCACACCTTTTTTCAACCAAGAACAAAATGTAGAATGAATATTGATTATAGATATTAAAGCCTCTTTAAACCCTCTGAAAAACAAGAAAGCACCAATATGATACTGGTACAACCAGTATACACTAAGAAACTCACTAAAATATTAAACCATGGCTAGATTAAATAATACCAAAAGCGTGTGGCAGTTGATGAAGAAAAGCATCTCCTAACATCGCTCCTGCCTACAACAATTGAAGTATTGAAATATGAAATGATACAAGTACTGCATATACACAGGATGACCCTTGCCAATGCTACCTGCCAGATCTCATTTTCCCTCCTTTCTACCTTGGGCTTTTGCAAACAAAACCCAACATATTGCAAGTAACAGCCAAATGGTAGAATGATGTGATCATATTTTCCTCTATTCTAATAGGCCACTTCAAAACACCCAAATTATACTAAAATTAAATCAGTAGTACTAAGATGCAAGTTTTGAGTTTGTCTATGAAAGATTTTTTCTTAAGATGACAAGCATTGGAAACTGAATCATATGGTTGAGGTAAGATGAAAAAAGAAGCTGACAATTAATTTGTCATTTAAAAAACTGAACTTTCTATCAATAACACCTGAAAAATTCAGCTTAGTTCTTTATATGAGAAATGTTGGATATTATATGCAGATCGGGTATGGTACCAGTGTAAGTCACAATCTTTGGCAAATTTTTGTTCATCATGTTCAAACTAGAAATATAATTGAGCTTTGGTTGATAGTGGTTCACTTTCACCAATCTTACCAAGTTTCCGCTAAAAGAAGGTTGTAGTAAGGTCAAAGTAGGTTCTGAAACCATCCCTTTGAGTGCGTAATTTCTACAATAATTGAAATGAAGAAAACAGTAATAAGACTTACACCAAACACTGCAAGACAGTCTACTATGGCCTTTGAGGGCTTCCCTTGGGCTTCACCGAAAAGAGAAGAAAAAAAGTTTAATTTAAGTCCATATGAAAGAAAAATTACAAAAGCGCAGATACAAAAAGGTACTTGCACTAGAGCCAATAACACTAGTAAATTAACAATTACCTAATCAGACTCCAATTTTATATCATTAGACAGCTCAATGCATATTTGCAGTTGCAAATTTGAAGTTTGACTTATATCTGAGATAATTACATGAAAAGTAACATTGAGAATAAAAATACAGAGCTGCAAATTTTGTACTCACAAAAAATAACTGGGAGTAGGACAAGGCAGATCAGCGATGCCATACTTACAAGCAGCGAGCAACCCATTGCTTTCATCCATATACCTTCAAGACTAACAGTTTAAGCAAAACAGTCCCAGACTTTTGACAAAAATTAATGCAATTTTTTTTTGGAAGAAATTAGCCACCATAATTGAGGACCAATTAAGCATTAAACTAAAGACTAAAGATGTAGCTCCAGCCACAATCAAGTAGCAGTGCCTAGTACTGTACCATAGGATGTGTACCCATACATACTGGTAGCTTAGTAATCCTTAACCCCGAGTAGACTGGATTGAATAAATTATTACCAGGTTTAGACTTTCCTCAGACTAATACAGTGGAAGGACCGCGAAGTCAAAATCTTTGCAATGGGAGAAGAAATACCTAGATGAGACGTATCTCCTTCAATTCCATGATAATGGTGACGATGCTCATGGTGTTGATGCGCATGCCCATGTCCGTGGTCATGATCATTGTCGAAGCTTTCCAGCGCCAGATCCATCTCCTCCGCTAGTTCTTCTGGAAGCTTCGGCACAGTCTGGATCTTCTCTTCCTTGTGGTGATGGTGATGGTCATGATCATGATCATGGCCATGGTCATGGTGGTGGTCGTGACCACATCCCGATGAGATTACAGTGGTGAAGAAGAGGGAGAAGAGAAGTAAGGAGAGTAAGGAGTGAGAGCGGCGGGAGAAGGTATAATCGGGGGCCATTGCGAGAATTGTTTTAATATTTTTGAGGGGTTTTATTCAGTAAAGGAGAAAGGGGAGGGTCTGACTTCTAAAAGTTTAAGAGGAAGACCGTTTGCAAGTGCCTTCTAGTGTGATGAAGACGACTAGGACGAAGAGGAGGAGGATTATTCCCACTATTACACCGAAGGTTACCACATCCATTTATTTAGAGACATCCTTCTCTCTTATTCCTCATTGGACATCCTTCTCTCAAGCTAATTGAAATAATTTTAAGAGAGCCAAACGAGTTGATCCAGTGAAGTGTTAGACCAGCGAAGAAAAAGAGAAAATGAAGAGGAAAGGAAGAGGAATTTACATCACCTGAAGTAACTCAATTTTGAGTTTAGATCTGGACCGTCAGATCTATTTCAGCACGAATATTAAAAATAACCCGTGCATCTACTCGAGCCGGATTGGCCCGGATCTGATCCAAGGGTCCACATCTAAAGTCAAAATTTGAGTTACTTCAGAGGTCCGCACTCGGGGAAAATCGAGAAAGAGGCAGAATTTCTCGAGAGACGCAGTGAACAGCGTACCTGTTCGGCAACCCTGCTTAAGCCTCTTTTATCTCTTAATCTTTCTTAATCTGACCGAACACCCACTCCTTAGTCCGGATTAGACACCTCCTTAGTTCCTGATTCTTAATCCATCCTACCAAGTAAGTATTTTCCTATGCTTAAGATGTTTGATAGCTATACGCTTGAGGCTATCATTATTCATGTCCTCTGTAGTTAGGTTATCTACATTGTTGGAAAGGTAAGGGTTTTCTACAGAAATATTGTGAAGTTATATGCAATTTTGACTTAAGTCTGCTCCCTATCAAACTAAATCTTCCGATGGTTTGCAGACCCTTGGATTGGCAACCAATAGGAGAATTGAAGGGAATTGAAGTCTTATTCCTGCCGAACAGAAATAAATAGAGTTGGAATTGGAGAGACAGAATAGTGCACTTTTCCCCTTTTCTCAACTTCAAGGAGATGCTGGAATTGAGAATTGGACCGGAAAAGGAATAGAAAATAACCTTTTTTACCCTTATTGTTAAGCATGATAGTGCACACATGCTTCATGCTTCGATTATAAGATAAAATGATTTTTTTTTTCAATTGTTAAATTCAGTCTATTTCTTTTCATGCATAATTTGAAATGAAATATAGTTCTAGTTAATTATATCCTAACAAATAGTTGCATGAATGAGATACCTTAGAAATTTTATGGTTCTGATGCATCCTTGTTGCTTTCTAAAGTGGCTTGTTCATATGTAAGAATCTTCTTATCTTGGCCAATAGCATTATTTTTCTCACTAAGTAAAAATGAAGAAACTCTGAACTGTTTATTTGGAACAATTTGCATGTTTGTTATTCTTAGAAGTGACATTCGTATTGGAATGAAGTATTTTTCCACAAACAATATATCTAAGTTGCAAGTAATGTACGTTGCTCCATAAGTTAGATATGGATCAGTTCATATCATTCAAGTAAATTGTATTTCCACTAAAACTATAAAACTTTCACTTCATAGCAAAATGTAGGAAATATTATGCACACACATATATATATATTTTTATATTAAACTCTCTTTGTTCTTTCAAAGGATAAGTTTCATGGATTCAAATATAAGTTCATCAAGCGCAAGGATGGGTGGCAATGGTAGAAAGAAGGGGATTGGTAAGGGTGCAAACGACCAATCTGAGCTAACAAATGAGAAGTATCAAGCACCACGATCTCCAGAATGTACTCGACAAGAGACTGAACTACTTATAATTCTAGTAGGTGAAAGGTCAAAAGCAAGGAATAACAGAAATGAAGGCAACCTTAACCCTTTTGCAGACGAGTGGAATTACATGGGAAGCCAATTTAACTATAGAAGTGCTCAAAACAAACATCACCTGCAAGTTCTGAAAAATAGATGGAAGACATGGAAAGCTGACGGTATTCCCGATGTGACTCCAGAAGCATGGGAAGAATACATCAAGGTGTGTACTTATAACAACACTTATTAATGAGTTCAAAAAGAAGCTAAGATGTCTAAAATTTTCAGATTTTCATAAAAAAGTGAGGCTATGGTACTATGCATAGCGCATATTGGCCCGCGCTATGCATAGTACCATGGCCTCACTCTTTAGAAAAAGTCTACTTCATTTCTTTTAAACGGTTCCTTAAACACTTTTTTATTCTAAAACACATATTAAAATTCTGGAATGTATGTTGGAACATGTAAGACTGTTGCTGGTACAAGTTTTGGGAAATGATTGGGTGAGAGGATGCTTCATGAATGAAGCAGATGGCATGTTAAGTGGCTATGTAGACCACAATTTTTCATCGTTACCGTGCAGGCTTACCACTTATGCAAACCTTGGTGGGTCTGGGTTGCACTGCCTTTCTCCTAATCCTCCTTTTATGCCATACCCATATGGTATGGGTAATGCTCCCTCTCACATCTTGCATCACGTAGCCTCTCAAACTTCACCACCTATGACTGCTTCACCCGTGGCCTATCCAAGAAACATGAATAATCCTCCCCATATCAATGTGAGTGGTGATGATCATAATACCCCTTGCACTCCAAGCTCTAACCCGCATCCACCTTCTGACTTCTACCACCCATGGACATGAAGATTGCAATTCTAGGTTTATTTTGTAATGAAGTTAGTTTATCTAGGAGTCGAACTAGATTTTGTTGACTAACAAGCAATAGAAAATATTTTGAGTTGTGGCATTTTAGTAACAAACAATAGAAAGTATTTTGTGGCATTTTGAGTTTTTAGATGACAAAGTGATATGGAACTACTACTTGGTTTAAATCAGTTTTTATCCCTGTTTTATATTTCTCAGTTCATTCTTTTTTTTTATGTGCTAGTTGTCAAATTTCATTAGGTTTTTATGTTTTTAGATGACAAAGTTACATGAAATTTATTTTTTTAGAAGAAAGGTGAGGATCAAGTTCTCAAATATAATTTGTTTAATTTACATGTAGTGCAGCGCCCTTTTTCTTTGTTTAATTTCCTTGTCTGATTTATTGGGAACCATCATGTAAAGTTATATGGAACTTAGCTGTTTAATGTTTATTTAATCTGTTTACTGTTGTTATACTAATTTAACATTTAATTAGAATATTTGGACTATATTGTCATTTTTATTTCATAATTTATTTATCATAATTTGTATTTAGTAGTATACTGATATGATTTATTCATATGTTAATATTCACAACGTGGTGCATCAATCAAAACTCAACAAGGTCATAAAAAGTCATTTTCTACTATTTTTGTATTTTAATAATTGTTCACTTTTACTATTCCAATTGTTGAGTTTACAAATAGGAAAACTGTATGCTCCAGTACTGGTATAGTGGTATTAGGCAAGTGTATAACACTTTCTAACATTGATGCTTTTCCAAAAAAAAAAATTCAACATGCGCATGTTTTTATTCTAAACTGGTAAGCAGAATTTCATCTTCTCTGGTTAGTACCCAACCACCACTTCCTCTACAAGTTGTTGTACTGTAGTTGTGCTTGTATGTTGATCTCTTGTACCAGTATCAGTACCAACTTATTCTCTTGACAGTTTTCAGTTATTGTTAATCATTTAACCTTTTTCTTGTCACTGTTAGCAAGCTTCAATTTCATCTCAGATTTTAAGATCCTTTTTTCTTTCCCTAAGCTTTCATTTCATCTCAGATTTTGGTACCGTATGTATTTTTATATACTGTATGTATATTTTCAAACAATAAATAAATACTTGTGTGCAGGTGTTGCAAACTTGTGTTATTCTAATTTTTATGAGTTTGTCACAGCAATTTTGTTATTTCTTTTGCAGCTGTCAGGGTTAATCTGAATTGAGCTGATTTTAATGGATGGATTTAGAGTGAATTGAGCTGTTAGGGTTAATTTCCCTTTTGCATTTGTTTATTTGTTTGTTGTAATAAATCATATATAATGTATTAGCTATTAAATTAAAATAATTTAAATTACCAAAATGGGTGTAATCTGTTGGAGAGAGTAAAATGAGAAGAAGGATATTTAAGTTTTTACATACTATAATATATATTTTACTTATACCAAGTTTTCATTCTTAATCCTACTATCTTATTGAACAAATACTTCTTAGTAAAGATTAAATTTTTAATCAAGAGGGTTGTCAAACACCCCCAATTCATGGCAGCCTTTTTAGTTGGGCCGCTACCTTAAGCGTCCATTTTTTCTTCAGACGGTTAAATTGTTTATAACGTAAAAAAATAAAAGATTCAGATTCAGATTCAAAGCAGCCTTTTTTGTTGGGCCGCTACCTTAAGCGTCCATTTTGTTTATAACGTAAAAAAAATAAAAGATAGTGAATTTGTCTAATTCGGTCGATAAAAACTTTAAAAAAATGATTCAAAAATAATTATTTTAAAATTATATATTTTTTCAAATTAGAAGTGAAATAGAGAAGAGTGAGGGATTGGTACTATTCATAGCGCGGATTGGTCCATACTATTAAATATTAATCTCTATATTTAAATTTCAAATAGTCGATTTGAACCGTTCAACACGACTTACATATGAAAATGTACCTGTAGATCAAATATTATATTTTTTTTACAAAAAAATTATTATTTTTTAAATAGGTAGAAAATCACTTGAACGGTTCAGATCATTTTTTTATAAAAATTGTAGACAATTCAGAAGTAGTGATTTCTACCCATCTACAAAAATAGTCAAAATAAATTTAAAAAAAATGTAAAATTTAGTCTGCATGTACATTTTCATATGATGGAGATCATATTGAACAGTTTAGATTGACTATTTGAACTTTAAAAACAAAGATATTGATAATACAATTAATTAAGAACTTTAAGTTTCCGAAAAAATATATAAATTACGCATTGGATTTAAGTTGTAAATAATTATGCAACCTAACTCGGTAAAAAAATTTCTTTTTTCTTTTTCCATAATAGTGGCAGCCAGTGCCAGAGGCCCAGAGCCCCCAGGTTTCATTGAACCACAATGAATTACATAAAATAAGCCAGGAGATAAGCTAGTTTATCCCTTTCCTAACCCAAGCCCAAAAAGGCCTAGATTCAAAACCCAAATGAGAAATAGCTAATCAACGCCCAGAACGGTACCATATCCCCATCCCATCTCTGGGAAACTTTATTGACAAAAAGAATTTGCAATTTTTACTTTCGCAACACTTTTCCAATGAAGTGTTCCAATAGTTAGTACCAACTACCAAGCAACAGAATAAAATAATTAAGTTGCATTGTTGCATGCAAACAAACAAACCCTGTTACAGGACAGGTTGGGTTTGTGTATTTTTGGATCAACCAGTTATACCTTTCTTCTTGGACATTTTTATACAATCAAACGTTCCTATAAATTTACACCCTTGGAAGCAAGTGACCTGTTGCCTAATTTTTTCTACTTTTCTATGCTTCTTTTTTCTGCATAGGGATTGATACATTTTACCACAAGCAATCTATACCATATTTCTATTGTACTGAGAATCACACCCTTTGTTAAGGCAGGGAACTGAATACGCCAATGCGAAATCCAAAGTTCAAATCAATTAGTACAATTAAAGAACCTATCCTGATGAGCACCAGATGAGTTGAACGGAGGCGAAAACAAACATATGAAATCAGTTTACAAATTCAAATTTACTTTAGAAAGTGAATAGATTTAAACCACATAACACATTAGTTAGATAAATAAAATACAGGCCCTCTACCACCAAAGAAAAAGAATTGAACCATATAGCACGCCTAAGATGCTAACAAAATAATAGATCAGAAGTATAACCAAACAAGGAAATACATCAGATGCTGATGCAAGCACTTAAATTTTACATACAAAACATCAGAAACTACAATCAAACAAAAAGCACAAATTGTTAAGATTACCAATCGCAATCAGTTTACAAGAGATAAAAATGATAGGTTAGCTACTGCAAGTTAGTCATCTATCCCTCTATTAGATGTCAAAACTACATTCAATCAATAATCTGAAACATTAATAAACATACCTCACTAACTTAAATTATACAGCGAACTAGTTATAATGTACATGCACACTAGCAATCTTCAATCAACATCATATACTCCCTAAACTTGAGCAGAGTAATGTCATCCTGTCAATAAGAAAAAGGTTTAAACTTGTCTTCACAAAAGATATATTTATTATTGAGGAAAAGAATTTTTCTCAAATGAAAAAAAATGATGTGGAGGTACATACTATCAAGCATCATCATAACATTAGATTACGTCGTAATGGGGATTCAGGTTCCGACCCACTAACCGAAGTAAAAGTCGAAACTGAATCATCCTTAGGTATGGCAACAAAGTTCAAAGGGGCTGTTGACAGCCTTCTCATCTCCCTGTTGAAGCTGTTGTACCGGCCAGAGTGGGATCGAGGTGTCATCAACTCAGGCGTGGCCCCACCATAGAAGGATTGCCGCCGTGGGCTCGGCGTCATGAACCCGTTACCATTACCCTGATGGGGCCCACTAGCACGCCTGTTGAAGCTATTGCTCCTTTTGGGGGTCGATTTGGAGCCAAACATGAGCTCCTTCTCTGTTTGTAGCATGCTTTGCAATTTCTTTTGATCCTGAAGTGGTAAATAATTATCTTTATTTTACAAAGGCATAATTTTTGTTGAATGAGAGGGGACAGTTAAAGTGCTGAGCTACTGGTTAAAAAAGGGATTTAGTACCCTGAAGCGGCGCTTTTCCTCCTCTTTTTCTTGTCGGCCAAGTTTGTATTCCTCCAAAAGACACACCAGTCGCACCTGGGAAATTGTTTATATAAAGTCTCACTTAACTTTTCATTTATTGTGCAAATAAAGATAACAGAAAGGCACACTTAAAGCAAAAAATAAAATTAGGTGCACATACCCCATCATACATGAATGGCGTGTTCTTCTCATCCTCCCATGCAAATGTCCTGCCTATGAGGTTGTCCACCATGCCTGCTCAAATGTCATCAGATTCATGACTATATTGATAGATAAGACTTGGATAGCATATACCAGTACTGAAACCATACTGGTATGAAATTGGCAGTTTCAGCTGATATTTAAGGTAATTTAAAGGATTATCCAGGTTGACCAGTGCTGTTGCGTAATTAGCAAGGGAGGCAGCATACAATGTGAATTTTATACCTGGAATTTTGGTGACGAGTACACGTGCTTTCTCTGCCCGTCTTAGATTGAGGTGAGATCCTCTACCTGCACTGTATCGGTTGTCGTCCTAAAAGTAAAGAACATATATTGAATGTTTCATATGAAGCATAGTATTGAATTCAAACTTACTTAAGACTTTATATCAGGTTTCTGTTTTAGGTTATAGATCAGGTCGACTTTGATGTGTTCATGTCATAGGATCTGAAAGCCCAATTTAAGTGTCTGTTTTGGTTTGTCAGGTCAAAGAGTTAAGTTATACAGTCAACTTATTATATTTCAAGCCAGGTGATATTTTGGCAGCTCCCCCAGTCCACTCTCCAGTATTTCATAGCAAGTGTTTCTAGGTCAATGGACCAGGTTTGAATTTTGATTTCTTAACCCACCTCTCAGGTCAGAGCAACAGAACCACATCCAGTTCTTAATTTATAGTTCTTTTCTTAAGAAAAGGCTTTTACAGATAATTGCCATATCTTTCTTGATATGTAAAATCAACAAAACAATAATGTAATGCTCATCCATTAAAGAGGTGACCCGCCCCGACCCAACTATACAGGTCAACAGGTTCAACGCAAATCCACTTCCCTTTCTTAGGAGATAAAAAAAAAAGTCATATACCTTGTTATACTCATCAAGCCAGGTTTCTTCGTCACAAGCCGCTAGCCATTTGTTGATGCGGTCCATTATATCTTTTCGGCTCATTGATTCCTCTCTTGCTTTCATTATAAGTGCCTCAAGATTTGCTAACAGCTCCGATGGATCTACAAGGCCTGTTGCATGTCAACCAATAGTATTATCAATAACTCAACCAGAACAATTTGATATATCTGATATATCCGCTGAAAAGGAGAAAATAAATTATCCCAGGCTCACAAGCAGTTGTGAGATTTCCTACATTAAATTATCAACCAAAATATCAAAATCACCACATTATGTTCTGTACAATTTCAACTCGGGTAGATTTTTAAAGACATTCTTTGATGGTATACCTAGGGCCAGCATCTTCATAAAGTGCTAGATATTATTTTCACTAGTATGTTCCATAATACAACAGATATTTGTTGATAACTTCTGCAGCTACTACTTTTTTAAAATATTCTTTTGAAGAAGAATTCACCAAGTAGCCTTTTTACTACTACAGTAATACCAATATACAACCCAAAAAGTCAAGTACTTGGCCAGTAAATTTAAATTTCTAGGTATAACTGCATAACTACGGAAATACAAAAAATAATGCCCTTAAATTCAAAATCTGTTGTAAACCTTAGACAACAGTCAAACATGGAAACAACTAGCTGCTTTAGATCAAATTAGAACATATAAATCTGAAAAATGGATTGGAATCCATTGACAATTAGGGCAACACTTTATCAAATTAAGTCAAAAAAAATTTAAAGATCGAAAAAATTTATCAACATATTGTTAAGCTTATAGATTGGTTGTGTATCAACTTTTATGCAATTTGAATGTCATTTGATATTATAAATGCGTTAAATATGTATTGTTGCAAGTTTCAAGTCATTTGATGAATGGTGAAACTTGCTTCAAATTCATTTTCATGTATATGACGTGCATAATGTATAGATTTCATTGCATTGAATTTCAAAATTATATATTATTTTTTTACAGTCGTGAAGATTGCCAGGTTAATACATAGTCAATAGATCCTAACCCCAAAAGGGGCATGCTGATACAGTTCTACAATTGCTAATGCAAAATATTAAGTTCTTACAAAGGCATGTTAATTGCCCTAAAGAAAGGTGCTCAAAAGTCAAAACTAGAATATAATTACCAGAATCTATCAAGGCATTGGTTTTCTCAGGGGCTGTGCTGGAGTCAGGCTCTATATGCGCTGCCTTACAAATATCTTCCAATTCTACCCTTCGCTTCATCACAAGCTCTTTCAATCGACTTGCTTTTAATTTTGTTAGCCTCTCCACCTCCGCCTCAGCCTAAGTCCAAATTAACAGAACATCCATATATACATTAATACTGGACCTACCAATAAGTAATTTTACCAGACACTGCTCCGATCTTATCAGATCTTCTCATCTAGGTCCCCTATTGTTTCTTACTGCTGTATAGCCCAATACTTGTCCCATGGTCCCAAAAACAAGAATGGGAAAGTATAGCATTTCAATATTTTAATGAATTACACTCGTACCAAATTGCTTTCATAGTGGCACATATGACAAGTAGAGATCAATATTTACAAGGGCCACAATGAAACTGCTCCTGCATAAAAGAAACCATTAAAGAAGGAAACCTGATCGAGTGTCTCCTGTGAAAGAGCCCCGCTGAAAGTTATAGCGTCCTCCGACGACTGGGCAATGCTTGTTAGTTTTGCATAACAGCCCCTCTCTTCTTGGGAGGTATCCATGAGCTTCCATAGTTTAAATAGCGCTTCCACCATTTCTCTCAGCTGCGCAAAGAAGATGCAATTTAAAATAATTATAGATTTGCAAACCAGAAAGCTCCCCAGAAAAAAGTACATGCAGGCTTCATTGCCCCTTAAATGATAAAGTTCAGGCCATAGAAAACATCAAGGAGTGCAGATTGAATTTGTATCCCATAACAGTTACCTTGATAACATCGTAAATAACTAAAAATGGCATATACTCAGATCTACTTTTAGGAAAATCAAGTGTGCCCCTGTTATCTGACATGAATGCCAAGCAAAATGAAATAAAATGTTGTGCATCTTATACACAGTGAGAATACTTCTACAAATAAATCCCTCAAGAACCTCCTTTCTGCAACACTTGTATAAAGAAAGGCAGAAAGTGATCTGAACATCTCTCCAACAACAATTTGAGAAATAGCGACATACAGAATATTGTTCATATTTTATGGTTGCACAAGTGAGGCTTCCAATTTTCAACAAGGTGTATGATAAGTTCAGGTTTGTAAAGGAATCCCAAAAATTTCCAAAATAAAACAGTACTAAAATCAAGATAACCTTTTGAATTCTTTGTTTTCTTTCTTCTTTGAGCCTCAAAACCACGTGAGAGAGGCCATCAATAGTGCTATTGCTAATGTTTGTTGATTGGTTGGGACCACCACTTCGGTGTAAACTTGGGTGCACCTGATGCACCGTCTCCGTGAAGTCTAAACCTAGAACTCCACAAAGGCAATGCACTTGGTTCACATACTCCAGCACCTTTTGAAGTCTATCTGACTGATTACACGAACAAAAAGTATGTAAGAAGCTGATGCTATATAGTAATTGCATATGATAATTTAGTTAAATAATGTTTCTGTACGCGTGTGTACGGGCCAAAATTCCAGTCTGTAGTGGTGAAATATTGGTATATACCATGACACATATGATAACTATTTTTCCAATCCAAAATATAAAGATACCAATAGGAAGCCAAGGAGTCAGAAAACCACAATGAACAAACTAAAATTCTTAAATCACTTTAACAGGCTGGTCCAATAGTAGGTGGGTAAGAGAAACATTACCTTCAGAGCCCACAAACCAATGGAAATACAGTAAGAAATAGCAAGACAAAAGGTACAATATATGAACAATGAAAAGATATCTCACTACCTTCTCCTTTTGAAGCGCCTTGAGCTCTGCTTGGTATTCATTAAGCCTCCGTACCGAGAAATCCTGTTCATCATTTACGGTGCTTCCACTTACTGTGACTTGCTGGGAATCCGAAAGCTCAGATCTGATAGTCTCAATCTGAGAGCGAATTTCAGAGAATTGCCGGACTCTCTCCTCCCGCCTCAGCCTTAGCGTCTCCAAAAGAGGTGTCACATTTGCAATTTGATCCCTGAGCGGCTTTGCCATGTTCTTCTCTTTCTAAAAATGAAAATGAAGGGGCAGTTTGAACTTTAATGCATTCTACGAGATTTGTTGTGAAGATTGGACATGTTGTAATTGTGATAAAGGGGATATTTAAGGTCAACTTGGTTGTGGTAGGCAAGTATGAAATGATAATCTTCTGATTTCCTTGTATATTTTATATTTACTTGCTTTTGCTTGTTTATTTGCGAATAACCTAATAAGATCTGGTCATTGCACCAACCAGATACTGCTGGTTATCATCTCTGCCAGAACATTTATTCTTCCCCACGTCAGAGTCATTACATTTCACATTCTCTTAAAGCTTTAAAATAAATATAAGAAGAATCCCTCTATTTGACCAAAATTAAAATGTGGTAACCTTATAGAGGACTATGCAAACAATCTCTTCAGTTAAACAAAAATTTACTTTCAACACTGTCTGGAGCAATAGGACCAGTTGCCAGAAAAAAAAAATCCCAGCATAAATTTACAATAGATATTTTAACCTGACCAAATTTTGCCCCTCAAACACATGTGCAAACAATTAAAATCCATTAATTTCACCAAAAAAAAAAAATCAGACATTAGGAACGAGAACCATATCTACACAAGCCACTCCATATTTTTACCAAAGTTTACCTTCAAGATTTTCCAAAGAAGAACTCAAAAATCAGTATTTCTGGGTGGCATTCATTGCAAAAAATATGCCATTCTGGTTTAGAAAATTACCATGGAGTGAAGACTGAGTTCCCCGAGAGAGGCCATTATGGATGCTATCTCAGCCTCTTTGGCCACAATCGATTGATGCAATTGTGTCCTTGTTCGGCTCGCCTCATCAACCTTTCGCCGATATACCTCAAGACATTCTCTCTCTATCTCCGTTAGTTTACTGTCTCTCTCTGCCTCACTCTCCCCTATATCAGCCCATATTTGCTGCTCAAATAAAACAAGTTGTAAGTGTTCGATTCAAAAATTGAGGCAGTTGCAGGATTGCTACATGTCTTGGTAGGTATATAACGATTCCACACCCCCTCCAGAAAAAAATAAAAAAATAAAAAATCCAAGCAAGCACAAAAATTAGTGCAGTTGGAAAGCTGGAGTGATTAAGATATGGAACCAGTTAATACCAATACGAGATCGACTTACTACACAATAACTTTGCTAAAAAAATGTATTTGTGCTAACTAACCTAAATTAAGGTCTAAAAACTCAATGAAAGCATTAAACC
The DNA here is from genome assembly GCA_025461125.1 of Carex kokanica. Lineage (NCBI taxonomy): Eukaryota > Viridiplantae > Streptophyta > Magnoliopsida > Poales > Cyperaceae > Carex > Carex kokanica. Next base: position 2,823,428 of record JAJGRX010000122.1, on the reverse strand, counting down.
AAACAAACAGCAAATAAAAGAGGTTTAATTACTAGTACAGGCTAAAGACCAAAACGACACTGTAACATAACTGAATGTATAGTACCCAATATGGAAATTAATATTCACAATTTCAGTCTGTATAAATGTGAACTAATTAAATATTAGTTCCAATTTTAGTAATATTTAATTAGTTCACGTTTAAATACAGAAATTCTTCTCACTATATTTATTCCTTCGAAATTGACCATTAGTTGGAGGAGTAGAAAGATAATTAGCTTAAATCAAGTTTAAAAATTAAAAAAAAAAAAAATCAAGTACTACAGAAGTAATGAATAGTATTTATTTGTTAAATAGCTAAGTTTAAATAACAATATAGGCACCTAGCTTGCTATCTGAAAAAATTAACATCCAATAGAACTTCCCTTGTACCTTTACCAAACAAATAACCTAATTAATAACTCAGAAATGAGTCGAGACGTATATACACCAATTAAAGGTATCCTTAAATTAGTGAGAATAGAAAGCAAAGTGAGTAGACATCTGATTAAACAAAAAAAAGGAACCATTGAAAATATCGAACAGGAAAGTACTTTATCGAAGCCTTCTTAATTTTTTGTTGAAATTCTTTATTCAATTTGTAAACCTGGAAAGTTATACGAGAGAAACCTCTTCTTCTCCGTTGAACTAGTAATCAACTAAGATAGAGAAAGAGAAAGACCTGAAGATCTTTAAGCAAAGCACGACATCTAGCCTCCATTGCCACACAGTTTATTCCTCCAAACTCAACACCGACACTAACCATTCCACGCCTCCACTACGGCCAAAACCCGCAAACCTAATAGAGAAATCAAAGATGAGGAGTATTGGAGAGGAAGAGGAACAGAAGCAAAGAATCAGGTTTTATTCCTTTAGTACCAGCCACCAAAAACACGGTAAAATAGCCCGTGAAAGAGAGAAAGAAAGAGAATCAGGAGGTTATACAGCGGACAAGACGAAGAGAGAGAAAGGGGAAACGAAAAGCATTTCGCTTTTCTACTAGCAGTCTATATTTTCTTTGGATTGAAGCGCAAAATTGCGAGATTTTAGAGAGATTTGGTGATATGGAAGGATATTCAAGGCTGTATTAGTACCAAAAAAAAAGTACGGTTTTCCGAGTACAAGAGAGAAGAGAGCGCAGAGAGAGGCAAAAGAGCAGACGATGTCAGTGTATAGTAAGAGCAGAGAAATCTGCGATTTGGGGGACCGGAATAGATGGATTTAGAAAACAACTAAATAAAAATTGATGAAATAATAATAACTGCTCTTTTATTTATGCGATATAGACTATACAACTACAGTATAGTATAGATAGTATAGTATAGTATTTGGTAGGGGCTAGTGACGAATGATCAAGGGAATGAATCCTTCAATTGTTTTGCGAGCACTTGAGTCGTCTATTGACTTTCCGATATAGTGATATTGTATCTGTTTGCGAAATAAAATGAAATGATACACACCTGTGTGGTTCTAGCTTATGGTCACGTTTGGTTTGAGAATATGTTAAAATTAAGGTCTTTATTTTTCACGAGTTAAAATTGAATAACTTACTCTTAAATTAAATATATATGAGTGAGAACAGGGTAAAATTACAGTCTATAAATTATGTAGCCTTGCGTAGAAAGAATAAGTTATTTTGTAAAGTTATACTTCGGCAGTGCTGATCAAGATTTATACTAACTTTATTATCATCGCAACCATTTTATTAATAATAATGGTAGTAGCAAATAATAGTATAAATAGTAATATAAATAATATAAAATGACGACGGCGTCCGACGATCAGACGATGATGTCAATGTTGATTACATTAAATAAATAAAATAATAATAAGTATTATTCCGTACATTGCTAATCAACTATTTGATTTATTTTCTAGTGTGATATTCTTTAATTCTTTTTTTAATTCTTAATACACATTTGACAATAATTGTTAATCATAACAATGCACAATTACCAATTGCAAAACGAGCTAAGCATAAGGGAAAGGGGACTAAGCCACCTCTATAAATTAAACATTTTTATTTTTGTTCTTTAAAATAAAATTACATGGCATCTATTCATTTAATCTCTCATCTCATTTTTTAGTTCCGTCTCTACGAATGAGTCCAAGTCGTTTAAAATGAACAAGAAATAGAAAAATCAGTGTTCTAAATAGCGCCGCTATAGCGTTTTTGGACCCCAAACGCTACGCTATGACATCAAAATGCGCTATTTGCGCTACGGCCGCTATAGCGCTCCGCTACAGCGCTATTTGCGCTATAAAATATGAGTTTTTTTTTTTTTAAGCAATTTATATGGGTGTTAAATAAAGATAAAAAAAAATCTCAAACCGAAATTGAATGTTTTGCTACTTGCTACAGATAAATCAATTTGAAATTGGGAATAGAAATTGAAATTTGAATAGAAAAAAAGTCCAAACCGAAATTAAAATTTGAATAGAAAAAAAAAGAAGATTATGTCATGAATTATGATGCTTAAGATATTTTTAATAGGAAAAATCGATAGTTTATGATATTACTATGGATATTTTGAACCGCAATTTGGACTTTGTACGGGTTCAATATGAATATTATAATTTCTTAATTACTTTGGTGTTATTTATTGTTCTATGAGACTTTAGATAATGTTGATATTTAGTACAAATATTGAATATACGAAATGTCAAAAAAAAACGCTATTTGGAATAGCTTCCGCTATAGCGACGCTATTCGCTATAGCTTTTTTTTTTCGCCGTCCCGCTACGACGCTATAAACGCTATTTAGAACCTTGAGAAATACACAAGATTAAACACTAAATTATTTAAATTGGACACTAAATCTGAACAATAAAGTACGTTGATCCAAACTTATCACTAACTCAGTTTAAACTGAACAGTAAGGAACACAAATTGAATATTGAAACATTTAAATTTAACAATAAAGAGCTTAAGAACATGTTGAATGCTAAAGTATTTTTACTATAAAACGCAAATGCTAAAACATTTAAATTGACTAATGAACCATTTAAACTCAGTGTTTTTAAGCATTTCTTCTTCAGTGCTCCGCATTTACCATAGCACGAATTATAATTGTTCGCGGTGTTGATTGGACAAACTATTTAATAACAATGATAGTAACGACGAATTATTTCAATACAACATTTTGAAAAGAAAATAACACTACACTATTTATAATTTTGCAAATAAAAAATTTTAATTTTTTTTTTAATTCTAAAGATGACCATTTTTCTTAAGCAAAATTATAATCTAGTCTTGCAAATTGTAATTTTTTTTTTTCTGAAATCCGGTGTCCATTGTAACTACAAGGGATCTGTTTTGATATTTGTGAACAATGATCTGAATTTATTAATTGTACCTTAGGTACCTGTGGTGAAGTGGATTCGAACAAATGTCTATATATGTCATTCATTTAGTAGTTCTTTGCAGTACACGTCTCAATGACCAACAACAAGCATAATCGCAATACATGATCAACGAGACTGTTCATTAGAAAAAGGTGATGAAAATGATGGCGGTATAAATGATTCAAGACAACCTACCAAATACCATAATTGAAAATGAAGCATGACGCGATTCACCGAAATTTTTAAATATAGCACAGTTCAAAAAAAAATATACCAAAACGGCACCGTTTGGCAGGAATTTCAAATTTAGCACGGCCGCAGATCAGCTGAGCGGCCCCAGAAATGGGGCCGCTCAGCTGATCTGCGGCCCCCTTTTTTCTTTTTTTCCTTTTTTTAGATCTGAGAAATAAAAATTCGAATTTTACGAAACTTTAAACGGCCATAAAACGGCGCTCGAGTGTCCGATTTCAGCAAATGACCACTTTTCGGAAAGCTTGTGAAAATGCGCATGCGTCCGAACTAGCTTTGCTAGATTTCCAAATTCAGAATCGCAAAAAAACAAAGGGAAGAGCCTCAAAACTTCAGTTGAAGTTTCCGATTAAAATTTTCATTTCTATTCTCAAATCTACGTAGCTCAGTAAATTAGTTATCTAATGAACTTGTAGAATAGAAATGAAAATGAAAATCTTAATCGGAAACTTCAACTGATTTACTGAGCGAATTTCATTAGATAACTAATTTACTGAGCTACGTAGATTTGAGAATAGAAATGAAAATCTTAATCGGAAACTTCAACTGAAGTTTTGAGGCTCTTCCCTTTGTTTTTTTTGCGATTCTGAATTTGGAAATCTAGCAAAGCTAGTTCGGACGCATGCGCATTTTCACAAGCTTTTCGAAAAGTGGTCATTTGCTGAAATCGGACACTCGAGCGCCGTTTTATGACCGTTTAAGGTTTCATAAAATTCAAATTTTTATTTCTCAGATCTAAAAAAAAAAAAAAAAAAAAAAAATGGGGCCGCTCAGCTGATCTACGGCCCCCAGGTCTAAAAAAAAAAAAAAAAAGGGCCGCAGATCAGCTGAGCGGCCCCAGAAATGGGGCCGCTCAGCTGATCTGCGGTCCCCAGTAAATGGGGCCGCTCAGCTGATCTGCGGTCCCCAGTAAATGGGGCCGCTCAGCTGATCTGCGACCGTGCTAAATTTGAAATTCCTGTCAAACGGTGCCGTTTTGATATATTTTTTTTTGAACTGTGCTATATTTAAAAAAATCGGCTTGATTCAAGACAACCTACCAAATATAACAATATGTAGGAACGAGCGTTGAAATTGATATTTCTCGATATTATGAAGCCTTCAAAAAATTTAACCATGTCGCATCATTTTAACTCTCGTATGTCCGATATTTTATTGTGATCTTTTTATATAGTTTAATTGGATGGTTCATATATATTATTTTTCTCACATCGATTAAAACGGTCGTTTAATGTGACTAAAGTAGGATATAACTCTTAAAAAGATACAGCTCTTTTTAAAATTTTTGCATAAATAATTACGTGACTAATCATGTTTTTTATCATTATGTCTTTAAATTTTTTTAAAAAGATATTTGTTGTGTTTAAAAATTTCTAAATGCAATTTTTTTTTTCTAAAAATTGTCTCATTTGAACATTAAATTATTTTTCAATAAATAATATTTTTTTTTCCGAGCGAAGTTTGAATAACAATCATATTATGTAAAAAGATATTTCGACTATATCATAATGTAATTGTAAAACTTTTGTTGTTTATTCATAAACAAATTTGTTACTGAAACAAAATAAGTTGGTTTAAATACTAATGTTTTAAAATTAGTTAGATTGTGTGAGTTTAATCTCAAATGTCCTCGTACTAGCAAATGTTATCCGTTTATTGAATGCTAGTTTGAGATTTTTTTCTTTTCTTCTATTAAGGTCAATTGCTCAGAGATGGGACGATAGCATTGTTAGATAGAAGAACAAGTTTTAGGATTGTTGTTACTTAAAGGTTGAGAATTTGAGCCTCTCTCACGATTTCGTATTTGCGAAGCTTTAAAAAAGAAAAAGAGGTCAATTTCTATCCATTTTATTATTGTAAGTAGTGACGGATTCAATAAATACTAATGGATTCAATTAGTCCTTATTCAATTTTGAAATTCTCTTAGTTAGATATAATTTTGCTATATAGTTTAGAATAAAATGTCATGAGTATAGTAAAATTAATTTCTATATTTTTTTTTGAAAATTTTATATGATAAATTTTAATATGTATTTGATTCTTACAGCTTAAAGTCTGTCTCCATTGTAAGAAATCATAAATTTAAAGAGTAGGATATTTTCATTTTAAGATTATTAATTCACAATTCGGGATGTAATTGTGAAAACGGAGCTCAGGATATATTTTCGAGTTGCTGCCGCAAACTTGCATTTAATTAGATCAACCATTCGAAATAATTTAGCCGAATTACTGTAAAATACAAAATTAGCACATCCAAACCTAGACCAAATGAGCCATATATTGAACACGCTCCGTACCAATATTTTATTTCCATTGCCGACCACGGGATTGTACCAGAAATGAAAAGTATCGTTTCTTTCCGAGCTTCAAGCTAAATCAACTTTAGTTTTTTTCAGTTGCAAGCGAAGTACGACATTCGCATGTTACATGTAATGTAGAACATTCTACTTCCTCGTGTACCATTTTTAAAAAATATACAACATATATCTATGGTATTTTATCTTAGTACTTTTTTAACTTAGTTTATATTTTTAAATGCTTACTAATATACAATTAGCACGTGTCCTAAATTATAACAGGGTTTAGCTCTGCTGTGTTTTCTTTTGGATATGAAATTATAATAAGAAAATTGACCTGAGTACAAAAATCGCATCAAGATTAATACTTTTTAATTGAAACCAATAGTAGCTTTAGTTTATGAAACAGGGAAGGACTTGAATTATTTCTTTAAGAAAAAAAAACAATTTGCTCGACAATATTTTTTATTGTAGCGAAAAACAAATATCATACTACTAGAAATTATATAATTTTAACCTTTACAGAAAGATTTTCACCCGAAATTTTTATTTTTAGTATTTTCTCAAAAAAAAAAAAAACCAAAACACCTTTATTTCTGAGAAATTTGATATCTACCCAGGCCGCTCTGGCATTCTGCGGCCCCAAAAACTGGAGTCCGCACAATGCCCCTGCGGCCCCAACTCTTTCCTTTTTTTGTCTACAGTAAAATTCTGAGATGTCTCAACTTTTGAGTGACCGACATGTAAGATGCCTATTTGAGGATAGCGCTGGGCCAATATTATATGTGCCTTGAGATCCGTGCACAACGTATTTTAACGGTTGCAATTTCTCAAACTTTGAGATATCTCAGAGGATGCAAATTCCAAGAGGTGTTTTCACGTGCTTTAATTCCAAATACGTTGTGTAGATTAGCATAAAAATACTTTGAGATATTTCTATTTTTATTTTCCTATATGATTCGAGATTCGTACTAATGTTGCGGACCCCACCCACGTGGCCCATTTTGCTTCTGTTAGACAAAAAAAAGGAAAAGTTGGGACGGCAGGGGCATTGTGCGGAGCCCTGATTGGGTCTTTGGGGCCGCACAATGCCCCTGCAGCCTGGGTAAGTTTCAAATTTTGACTAAATTGGAGTGTTTTTTTTTTTTTTGTGAATATGATAGAAATAAAAATTTCGGGATTTTCACAAATGCCAACTTCAGAGTGCACAGATAATTAGGGAATATTTCTCTAATTAAGTCATAAAAGCTCCAAAAAAGAATTTTAAGTTGGCATTAATCAAGCACATAGTAGCACGACTTTCAAATATCCTACAATTCGGATACTGTTTGATAATAATTATATACTTCAATGACCATCAAATTTAAATAGTCGAAACTTTTAAATTGTTCAACGAACAACAAACTGAATAATAAACCTCAACGTTCCCTTTTCACGACTTCAAATAAATGGACTTGCCTTAAATAAAGTTGGATTACAGATTTAAATTATATTTATAATATTTATCATAACTGTTCACCTAATTCAAGATCGGAAAACGACACTGTTGTTTTCCTTGGGCTTTCTCAGAAAGATTCTATTAGGGCTTGTTCGGCAAACATTGGGGGACGGGAATGGGAAAGGGATTCGGAAATTTTTGAAGTACCGATTACCGTGCGCATGGGACAGAAAACACAATCTCAGACTGATTTTTTTTTTCCACGCGCATAGTAATTGCGCCGAACAGGCCCTTATGTTTCAAAGACACCAAGTCAACAAACTTCATTGTTTATTTAATTGGTTATGTAGCTTTCGTAATTAGTTAACTAAAAAATTTAATAGCTTGTTTTTTTGACAGAAATTTTTTAATTTATTAAAATTTGGCCCGGACATTTTTAATTTGTTATCAAATGGTACCTCCGAAACGTTTTTATTTACCATCTTTGAAAAAAAAAGAAGATAAACTATTTAATCAGTTTTTTTTTAATTTACAAATTTACCAGGTTCGCAGGTTAAACTTACGAAACCTGCAGGTTGGTTTCGCAAGTTTAGTATGCGGGATCATTATCTGTAATTCATCTAGCGAGTTTAATATATTAAACTAACAGGTTGGTTCCGCAGGTTTAGTCTGTGAGACCATTCTGACATTTAATGCATGGAGGAATTACAGAGAATGGTCTCGCATACTAAACTTGCTATTTTTGCAGAATTAACATGCCAACCTGATAAATTCGAACATTTAAAAAAAAAAAACTGGTTATTTACTTATTTCGTTATTTTTATTTTCAAAGATGGTAAAAAAAATAAAAAAATTCGGATGGTGTCTTGTAACCCTTGTTACACTGAAATCAGACAATAATCATAGAGAAATTTGAATATATACCCATCACAACTTCTTTAATTAGATATTTACCCATCCAAAATTAAAAATTAGATATTTTTTCATCTAAACATAACCTATTTATTAATATACCCATTTGTAAATTTTTTTCACTAAAAGATATAAATTAATATTAATAAAAAGTTTAAGAGGCCATTTTACCCTTGATAATTGAGCGTTAAAAGTTAAAACCTCTGTTTCCTGCTCCATTTCCCATCTCCTGCTCCATTTCTCTGACTCCATTGCAAACAATTTTTGTGAGAGGAAGAAGAAAGGATAAAATTGGACGGAAGGTGGAGAATTGTTTCTGACAGAGGAGGGTCGTGAGAGATGGATCATGGATGAGGGTGTTGTTGCGTAGGATGGAGGAGTATTGCGCGGGAAGAGAAATGGTGAGGCGGGATGGATAATTCGCACGAGATGGAGGAGGGTTACGCAGCATGGAGGAGATTGCATGCTGAGAGTCGGAAGGATCGAGTGAGAAATGGAGCAGGAAACAGAGGTTTTAACTTTAACGCTCAATTATCAAGGATAAAATGGCCTCTTAAACTTTTTATTAATATTAATCTATATCTTTTAGTGAAAAAAATTACAAATGGGTATATTAATAAATAGGTCATGTTTAGATGGAGAAATATCTAATTAAAGAAGTTGTGATGGGTATATATCCAAATTTCTCATAATCATAAATTTTATTAGTTGAACTTTATGCCTCGGTACTCGTCTCTGTCTCGCAATGTGCACCTCGGCTTGGATTCCGGATCAGCTATTGACTCCAGAGCCTTGAATCTCTTTTGAACTAGAGAAAGAAGAAATAGAAAAAAGAGTTATGATCCAGCTAATTCGTTATCTACTATGATATATTTTTAAGATATTATATGCATTTCTTGTAAATCTAGTATGTATATTTTTTAAGGAAGTATTAAACAGGTTAAGTATTATATTTGATTATTTATGCGTTTGTTCACTAATTAATTTTGATAAACTACCAATATACATTTATTTTAAGTAATCACATACATCTTATGCATACAACATATAGGATCTCATATTCAAATAAAATTGTGAAATGTAATTAAAATATAAAAATAATAATATCATTGATGCCATTTTTTATTTTTTGAAAATTTATGAATGACTTAGATTTGAATTAAGATTAATCGAAAACGTAAAGTAACTTACATGATCTCAATTTTTAGGTCCGACGACAAGAGCTGGTCGGACCTGATCTAGAACTTTGTACAAACACAGTCATATCTAATACATTTCCATCCCCATATTGAACTACATGGCCATTCTCACAATTGTTGGTCAGCTATCTCTGTTTTTTTTCCTCTAATTAAGTTGTTCTACTCGATGAACTGCGGATTTAGTACAGTGGCACGAGTTGTTGTCTCTTTTCGGAAAGATACATGTTCAATTTTCGAAAAAATCATTTAAAAAATATTGAAGTGTACCGGGATCCTTTAATGCAATGTACTATTTTTATTATTACCATTAAACCAAACGATTTCATGGTAATTATTCAAATAAATTGAATCATAAATCCATTAAACTAACAATAATACTGAATCGTAATATTCGGTTCAGTTAGAGCCGATTCAAAACTCATTGCTACAAAAAATTTTGATTTTTAACTCTCTTTTCTTACATCATTTTTTTTATTCATATGCTAATATATCAGTAATAAGTAATTTTTTATTTAGTAAAGACAAATCCCGAAAATCAGCATTAATTTCTTGAGTTTGTTTTCTGTTTTAGTGGACCACATGAAATAAAGTTTCAACAAATTTGACTCGAAATTTTGTCTGTCGTATTTCCATTTTTTGTTTCGGACGGATTGACAAAATTTTACTTCAAATCTTTTATCCGAATTTTTTTTTTTGATAAAAAGTGAAAGTCTAACTTACTATTTTTTTGTTTAATGTCTACGAAGAACCTCCGAAGTTGGCTAATATACCACTGTTTGCATAGAACATTTCATTAAATCAAGTGAGTTTTTGTGTTTTTGAAGTTCAAATAGTCAATCTGAAGTGCTCAATGTGTTCTTCATTTTAAAATGTGATTGGAGACCAAATTTTATATTTTTTGAAATTTCTTTACTATTTTTTTTTAAATCACGGTTTTCAGATTTTTTATTTTTTATTTTTTTACCATATTAAAACAGTGATTTAAAAAAAATCCGAAAAGACAGTAAAAAAATCCACAAAAATTAAAAATTTGGTTTCCAGGTACATTTTAATATGGAGAACACGTTGAGCACTTCAAATCGTCTATTTAAACTTCAAAATCATAAAAACTCACTTGGTATAACAAACTGCTCTATGCCAACATTGGTATATTAGCTAACCTCAAGGATCTTCATTCAGATTTCGAATTAACAACTTCCTGCCACTAGATCAAATGTTGATTCTTTTTATTTGAATTTTGGTAATTGAAGTCACAAAATTTATCAATTACCGGAAATTCCAAGAGGTAAAAGAGTAGAAATTAGGTTGGCTTTTGATAAATTTTATTCAAAATCAGATTAAAATTGTCAGATCTCTGCGAAGTACGGACAATTTAAAATTTAATAAATTTAAACGGTCTCGTAAACCTAAACCGTCTAGGCTTTAAACAATTTAAGTTAAACTTTAAATATAACTTTGTTCAAAACCCTTCGATCATAATTCATAAACCCACCAAAAATAATAGCTCTGGTCTTTAGTTTAGTAGTGAGATCCGAGCCAAGAAAGATTTCGCTGGAATAATTTTGCTTCCTCTGTTGTTATTCTTTTTAGATAATATTTTTTGTTTCCTCGTCTTTTGACTATGTAGGTCATATTTTTCCTTGTTTATGAACTTGTATTCTGAGGATCAAATTTGCTTCTATTCTCAAAAAATAGGAGAACCTTTCTCTTCTCATTTTGTCTCTCTCTTCTAAAAGAGAGAAAAAGAACAAGGAGATGGACATAAAAATAGAAGATGAGGATCCCCTATTCTTTAAAAATTGGAGTAGATTTTGATCCTTATTCTAAACTGTAATTTGTAATCAAACAAAAAAAGATATACATACGAACCTCTGTACCACAGCTAGGTACTGACAATTACGAATTCACATCCTCCCCAAGTACCTGAAAATGGAATCTTTTACAATTAGTAAATCCGGACCGTTCTTTTTAACTCAGCACGAATCTCAAAGTCCAATAATACTGGGGAATCTTCTACGGTACCTGAGAGGATATTGATCCAACAATTACAAGCAACAAGCCTTGTGTTGTTTAATATTTATTAATACATAATTAGAAAATGAAATGATGATAGAAGAAAGTTTCCAGAAAATTAGTTTTTCAGGAGGACGCATCTCCGGCAATGATTGAAGGATCACCGCAATTGCTTTTGGATTTAGTCATTTGGAATGTTACTTTGAGAGAGAAGCTACCATAGACTTGTATTAACCTTTTATTTGTGTGTATTCTCTTCTCAATTATATATGTTTATTTATAAATTTTAGGGTAGGTTGTTGCCTGCTTTCCTACAATAAATTTACTTTAGTATATGAAGATAAATTCACAAAAATTATGATAGGTTACTCAGATATATCTTGAAAATGTAAAAATAATTTGTAAACGAGATAATGATACTTTAAAAAGAGAGAGCAAAAACTAGGAGTTATTTTTTTTTTTTTACAATTCAAAAAATTGTATCATGTAACATCTTACTTTTATTTCGTTATTACGTTACACCTGATAATTTTATCAAATCTATTATACTAACTTAAGAATATTATAATGTAATTAACAGAAGGAACCTTCTTTTTATTTCATCGGCAATGTGCTTTAATAGGAATTTATCGTATTGCATTGTTTTTTTTTTTTGAGGTAAAGATATTAACAATTGAAATTTTTATTTATGACAACGCACAGATAATAGATTCAAAAATTCAAAGTTCAAAATATTTAATTTGTGAATTGCGTAAAGTTAAAATAATACTGTTAATATCTTTATCCTATTTTTCAACTGTCTTAGAGGAAAAAAAAAAAAACTAAACTAAACGAAAGTAGTCATTGTAGTGTTTTTTGAAACCCTAGGCAGAGGCTGCCAAGGGGTCCGACTCTGCTGCTTTTCTAGCAGAAAATGAGGACCCTCCTCTTCCAAATCTAACGATTCAAAATTTTCATTCACGTATCTCGATAAAAAACTTGTTTCATGTACAAATCTCAATAAATTTTGAATTGTTGAATTTGGAAGAGAAGGGTCCTGCTTTTCTTCTAGAAAAGCAGCGGAGTCCGTTCCGCTGCCAAGGTAGTCATTGTAATGTTAAATCTTGAAACTTGGAAGTAGCGAGTAGCGACAAGGTAATGTTTCATCCGGAATTCATGTAACAGTTTGTTATGTACTTTTATGATGCATATATTTCCGGTCAGTGCTTTTAAATTCATTTATGTCGACAAAATTAATTATGTCGTGGCTATTTCTTTGAATAGATAGGTGGTTAGTTAAGAAGCTTGTTATTTAGACATTATTTTATTATCCTTGCCCTTCATAAATTAAAAGTTGCTCTGTCAAATCTTCACCCAAGTCTTTACCTAGTAAAGACGAGTATAAAAATTAAAGGAAAAGATTTTATTCTGATTTCTCTATTTTTATAAAAAAAATTTGTCGAACTCAGAAACTCAGATATTTTTTAGTTAATTTTTTTTTTATAATTCAGTATTTAATTTTGTAATTTTCTTTTTCTTTTTTTCCAATAAAAAAATTAGACCCGGTGGTTAAGCCATGGTGGTCATGGCGTCAGGTGAAGGGTCCCATCTAATAGACCACTCAACTGATTGTCAATAACTTTATGTACTTCATTTATTTATTTTAGTACTTATCCATCTCCTGCTTTAAATCCTGAAATATTCTATACATCAAGAAATTATTCCAGATGGTTGGTTGATGTTGATCTTGAGAACCAACTTAAAAACCAACTTTTGATTTTTCTTAAAAGAAGAAATGAACTTTGATGAACTCTCATTTGATTTGGAGATACGTCTATCTTTTTTAGTGCAGATTTTTTTTCAATTTTTTCGCTGTAAAATCCATATATAATTCACATTTTAGTTTTTAAACACACAAAATTCACTTTTCAGCAACAAAAATAAATCCCGTACTAAATGAAATTTGAATAATGTTTTTCAAGCTAGAGAAATTATTATCCTTGCTTACACTTATTTCTCGCTGATATTTCCATGAGTATGGGGGAACTTGTTTCCAGTTAGATATGTCAGATAATAGTACCCGGTAATTAAATCGTATAAATTGAGTTATATTATTCATTGTTCAGACTCTGCTTAAATAATTGGAGAATGGCTAAGCTTAAAACGTTTTTTCCATGGCCATGGAACAAACGACTCCGTTCTCCAATTTTCAAAGTTCAAACAACAAATCCAAACCATTAGATGTTCAATCTATATTAAAATGTGCTTGGAGACCAAATTTTACATTTTTTGAAATTTTTTTACTATTTATTAAGCTGGTTTGAAAATCGTTGTTTTTATTAAAATTCTGCACCATTGGAAAACAGCGATTTTCAAACCATCTTAATAAATAGTAAAAAAATTCCAAAAAAATGTAAAATTTGGTCTCCAAGCACATTTTAATATAGATTGAACATCTAACGATTTGGATTTGTTATTTGAACTTTGAAAATTGAAAAACAGAGTCGTTTGTTCCATGGTCATGGAAAAAACGTTTTGAGCTTAGCCATTCTCTAAATAATTGTACCCGGTTACTATTATTTTTCTGAAGTACAAGTACTTCGTTATGAATTCGTATAAATTCATGTAATTATGGATTGGAAAGTGGTTAGGTTACATGTGATCTGCCTGCCACGCTATACTAGAATTTTGTAGTGCATTGAATTAGGAGAGTACTATATTCAGGTCAATTATTACAAACTTGAGGGCTAAGGGGATTTTTTTCTGCGTTTCTTCTTTGATTAAGTTTTGATTGCATACAGAGGAGATCCAAGATGAGAATCAAAAAGCTAATTATGCTATTTAGGAATTGACAGTATATCATACTCTTACAATATGTTTTTATACCTAAACTAAACTGATATTTGTTTATTATTCTGGTAAATCAAAAGGCATTCAAGATGATTTTTATTTGATTTGTTATTTGGCACAAGTTCTTTTGTCTTTATACAAATTTTCTGAACATTAACAACTTATTGGTAAATTAGTGCAATTTCTACAAACTTTTTCCTGTGCATTTCATGCATCAAATCACATTTTTCAATTTCCTCGACACTGGTACAAATGTACAATCATAAAGTTTCGGTTGATGTAACTGAACATGCTATATGCCATAGGCTATCGCAAGAAGAAATCAGAGATGTTGACCAATATGAACAAATATGGAATACTGGCATACCGCCAAGGCAAATTCTCTGGATAAGTGTACTCCTAAATCCATTTGATATCCTCTTTGAATCTAATGCTCGACCTCCTAAAGGCCGTCCACTAAAGTTGATAATAAGAGAAAGGCAATTAGTTTTACGCAGCGAGATCCTTTTAGTTTTAAGTTTGTCGAGGCTTCCCGTCAATGCGGTTTGAGCAAATGACTAAATCATAGAAGTCACACACACAGAGATGATCAAGCAATGGATATTTGATTTAATTTGTAGAAGCTTTTTTATTTTCAATTTTTTTTTTGACAAACTATAGATGTTGTTATGAATAATTATTTGGTTTTTTTTTATATTTGACGATTTTTCCTCATTGATGTTGTTCTGAATAGGTATTTGGTTTTTTATATATTTGAGGATTTTTCATCATTGTTATGGTACAAGTGAGATAGGAAAAATGAAAGTGTACTTAGCTCAAATTAGTTATTGTGTGGAATTCGCATTTCAAGCATTTGAAATTGGGTATTTACTCAGTACATTTGTTTTATTCTCTTTGGCTTGAAGGAAAGAAGCTTCTAATAAGTGTCAGCTAATTATATGAGCACAATTATAAAGTATGCAATGAATTTAATAATTCTACTGTTTTACAGGATAAAAATGCAAATGTTTTGTTCTAAATATTGCGCATGAATTATTTAATTCATCAAGTTTAGGTCACGGTTAGATTTGCAGTTAGATATTGCGCATGAAGCAGAAAATTCAGCGAGTCTTTCTTGAAGAAATACTTTCCTTTATTAACATTTGTATTAATTGAGACATTTAAGAGAGAGAGTAAAAGACAACGAGACCAACCGCTAAACCTGTTATTTCCATCCCAACCGTTAGATTCGCACATGAAAAAGGCTTTTCATTGAGATTCGCATATGGAAAATTTTGAACAATTGAGATCGGAATAATAGATTCATGTTATTTTATTGGAATAACAGCAGATTTATTTCCTGCAAATTAACGGGATAAATGACAACGAGACCTTATCCGATTACCCTTATCCTGTCTTAATTACTGTTACGAATCTAATATACTTGCTCATTTCAAAATTCGTACAAACACAAAAAAGTTTCATTCAAGTGGTTGGATTACAAAACATTTTAGTGATGATGACATCACGCTAAATGCAAAATGTTAGATTTGCTTCTCTTTTCTTTTTATTTATTTCAATCGGATAATTTAAATATATTTTTTATACTCTCTCTTTTAAAAAAAAATAATGTGTACAAGGTACAATGAAATAATATGATACAACCCCCTTATAATATGTGCAGATTCTCATGCAATTAGTTATGTTGTTCTCCGTTGTACATGGTTATATTGCAATATGCAAGATGTTTAAATAAATTGTATTAATTTAAAGTTTATTTTTTCTTCAATAAATGTTTTCGATATGAAACCTGAAAAGTAGCTTTAGTGGTTTTAATATGTGAGTTTTTATTTATTACTTTCCTCATTTTCCATCATAGTCAGTCGGTCCCAGTTGGAATACTCAGGCCAAATCTGCAACACTGATGTCTTAGGAACTTAATACGAGTTATTCATGAAACTTTGGTACGAATTTGATATATTTTTTAGTATCTTTCTTCTTTTTTTTGGAAAGATATGAAGTCTCACTAGGGGTGTCAATGGTTACGATAAGGGTCGGGTGGAAGCATTTTCGTACCCATACCCGTTACAAATTGTTCTTTATTGTACTCTACCCTTACCCGCTACGAATTTCCTTACCCGTACTCTAGGGGTGAGTAAATCGCTCGTAACTCGTAACTCGCTCATAACTCGCTCGCTAAATGCTCATTAACAACTCGCTATAACTCGCTCATTAACAACTCGCTCATTTACTTAATGAGCCGAGCATGAGCATACCCCAACTCGCTCATAACTCGCTCATTAGCTCATTAAGAACTGAGTTACATAAATCCTGCCACATATAATTCCTTGATTCTTTTTTTTTGTAATGACCCAAGAAATAAGTTTGAAGCATGCATGCCATAGGATCGTTGGGTTAAAGAAAGAAGGTCCCAGAACCATCCGTAATATCCATTAACATATTAACTACAAGCCCAGACCCAGCTACTATAGCTTGAAGCCTTGAACGGGAGTGAATAATAATGAATATTATTTGGTTTTGAACTTTTAGCTGAAAATTTTGAAAAGTTTTCGGCGCGGCTACAAAATCTCATAACTCGTTCATTAACAGCATGCTCATTAACAACTCGCTCATTAACAACTCGCTCATAACTCGTTCATTAACAACTCGCTCATTAACAACTCGCTCATTAACAACTCGCTCATTAAGCTAATGAGCCGAGCATGAGCATACCCTAACTCGCTCATGCTCGCTCATTAATCAGCCCTACCGTACTCTATCCTTACCCATTATAGTGTAAATAACAGATAATACTAATATAATAATTTTTTTATTTACTAAATAAAATATTAAATTCATTTCGCACATATATACGTGTTTGAAAGATCTAAACTTTATTGGAATTTACTGTAATTTATTTACGTGTTTTAATGGTTAATTAAGTGTAGCACAACTATGAAGACTAGTTGGAGAATTAATATTCATTACTCATTAATATATATATTTTATAATTACCCGATAGGATAACGGGTACGGAATAAGCTTTACCTGTACCCTTACCCGTTTAGATAATAAAAAAATCTTTACCCGTACCAGTACCCGATAAGTTTACGAAAAAAAATATTCCCCATACCCATCTTATTGAATACGATACGGATCGGGTAAACGGATAAAAGGATGCCATTAACACCCCTAAGTCTCACCCATATTTGATATTTTATAGATTATTTCTTTCTGATATTTAGCGGAAAGTTAGTAATAGAGAATATGAGGTCAAGTAACCTTCATTTATTTTCAAAAATTTTAATTTTTGTTATTATACAAGATTTTTTATATAATTTAAGATAAAATGTTATTGATAATATACAATTGATTCTTACTTAGCATGTAAATGTTATATGATTATGTTCACTTTTAATTCTCATAGCTCGAAAATATGATTCTTTCAATACTGCTATCCCTGCTATTTAAGACAAAAAAGCAACATAAACCTTCTCAGGAAGAGGCTGCCTGATTGGTTCGCCCAACAATATATGAACTAGAGTGGAAAAAATGGCATGGCGGAGCCGGCTACGTGACAGAACGGCACGGCACGCGTGTCAGCTACGTGCCGTGCTCATCTTTTGAAACTTTGGTACGGCACGTAGTCACACGAATCATGTATAATTAGGACCATTAGATAATTTAATGGTGAATCTTGAATAAACTAACCTAAATTATGATTAAATGGTCATGGCACGTTAGGCACGGCGTGACCATTCGCGTGCCGTGACTACCCCTTGACATTTTGGTCACAGCATGGCACATGAAAAATTAACTTGATCACGGCACGACACTGCACGAGACCAAAGTCACAGTGTGTTAGTCACGGCACGGCACGTTTTTTCCACTCTGATTATGACCTCGCTCTTAATAATGTAGCATGGTATATTATAATGTTTAGTGTGTGTCAAGCTCGTTTTAAACTCTTGTACTGTTAGGCTTGTCCCTTTCTTCGATGATATTTTCCTTCACAACGGATCAACCAGTCTATATGTTTTTTTTAATCCAGTCTATATGATCCAGAGGGAAGCAGAGTAGGTCCGATGCCCATCGGACCTACCTTGGTTCGATGGGTGTGATGACCATTCGATCTCATCAAAATTCGTGTGCTCCGCATCAAAATCCGTGCAAATATATATCAATTTTCGTGCGCAAAGATCCTATGCTAATCGTACGGTGCTAGAGCTAATTGAACCTAAATGTAGGTCCGATGCCCATCGGACCTACACCTATCTCGATCCAGAGACAGAGTACCGCTTCAGCTTTCAGAGTACTGGCTATGATGCTATGATCAAATCAAAGGCACTTGGGCTTGAGAAAGTACAGATTTACTTATTCAATAAAAAAAGTACAGATTTATTATATAGCTCTACGGAGAATCAAATGTGAGCAGAGCCTATGACTAATATTTCTTTCAATTTACTTTTGAAGAAATCTAATTTTGTCCTTCCGAAGCATACAAGAATCCGTATAACCCGAGGTACCTAGGTGCAAGTGATAAATCCGGACCGTTATTTTGACTTGGCACGAATTCCAAAGCATACTCCTACAGTTTCAATAGACACCGGATTGAGTTTGGTCCAACTATGATTAATCTGGACCGTCCAGTTTTAAAATTGTACCTCAGGAACCTGGGGGGACACATACTCATCAAATAATGTACTCAGGCTAGCATGTCTCGATTTTTTTATTAATAAGAAAATAAAATAAAAAAATATTTAAAAATAGGTATAAAATCAGAAAATTTTGGAAATATACAAAGAACGTTATAGGCTATAATATCCAGGACACTGTAGTTGAACATTATAGTTTCTAACATTCAATTAATTTGATTGCTAATTAACTCAAAAAGAAAATACTGTAGCTAAAAGTTATAGTTTATAACGTTCAGCTACAATATTTTTTTTATAAACCTAATATTATTTCACTGTTCCTCGGTATATTTCAGGAATCGATTGCATGATGCACTGGCAGTATTCAAATTTCAATTTCATCGGATGGTCTATAAAGATCTCAATTTCAAAATATATGGATGAGACCATATATACCGACATTTTTATTAATATCCAAAATTAAATACAAATTACTAATTATATCCAGTTTAGCTGGGTATTTTTAAAAATACCCAAACTGGCCAAAAAATGGTCGGCTGGAATTAAAATTAGAACCGGCTAAAATTGGCCGATTGGGAATATTTTTTTTTTCTTTTTCAACCCTATAAATATCTCTTTTTTTCTCTTCTCCCTCTCACAACTCATTCAAAATCAAAGAAGATAAAGAGAGGAAGAGAGGAAGAGAGAAAGAGAAGGCGATTTTTCGGACGACAATAGGATGAACAATAGCAACCGATGTAGATTGTCCCATCGTGGCGTATCAAGAGGAGGGTCAATTAATGGTCGAGGTAAAATTGAGGAGAAAAAAAAATTGTCAAGTATGCCGTGATAAAAATAACTGTCAAGTATATCTGACGGAAGAATTTCTTAGACGGCCTATTCGGTATGAAATTTCAGACGATTACTTTGTGGAAAACTCTTATGGCTACGGTTTGAAAAAAAAAAGTTGATTCAGAGCCTACAACGTCGTCAAACGATGAGTTTGTTCCGTGTACTTATACATATAAGGCTAATACTTCATCTGTTGTCACTAATCCAGATACGGCAACATCGTACATATATAACCCATTTTGTCCTTTGCTGCCGTTTTTGTATTTAATTTTGGATACTAATAAAAATGTCGGCCACATATAACCCATTCTGTCCTTTGCTGCCGTTTTTGTCCAGCATATACACACATATACTGTAACAGAGTAAATAATTATAGGATTTAAAAAAAAAAATTGTAGTTGAACGCTATAGACTACAACATTCAACTACAGTAGTTTTTTATTTTTGGAAGTTAATTAGCAATTGGATTAATTGGACGTTGTAAATTATAATGTCCAGCTACAATACTCTGAATGTTATAGTCTATAACGTTCTTCTTATATTTTGAAATTTCCTATTAATAAATTCAAAAAATAATAGCAGGTCTGTTTAGACTTTTTAATATTGGTACGTCTTTAGATATAAATTTAAATCAAAAATATTTTGAACTATAATATTCAAGTTTTTACAATAGTGAAACTGTGATACTTTGCAGTGCGCAGATAGAACCGTATTATGAATTTATATTTTCGTTTTTAAAATTAAGATGGAGAATGCTTAATCGGTGGCTACTGCAAGGTTAAAAAAAAAAAGATTAGGAGCGTTGAATAAATAAATATGATGTAATTTTATTTTATAAGAAAGGCTAGTAGTATCTTTTTTTTTTAAATAAAATGTTTATAGGGTGAAATTGAAAAAAATAAATTATAGGAGGAAATTAGCGCCCCTTCTCCTATACCTATGTCCGCCCTGGGTTGCAACCTGGGAATAAAAAGTTCATAGATAAATGTTATTATCCTCAACTGTTCAATGGTAAAAGCAGTTGAGAAAAATAGTGAAAAAAAAATAAAGGATACATGTTGAAACACTATTGGAATAATAAAGTGCCTGGAGGAAATTTTTTCTTAGTTTTTATTTTTTGTCTTTCTTAAATGCTGCTGGGGTGTCTCGGCTACCTGGCTTCCTGCTACGACATCTGGATTTCAAGCAATTAATCCAATGCGAGTTGAAATGGGTCATACTCTCACCCCCATTTCTGGAAATTTTTTTTTATAAACCATAATTAAAATTTTGTTTTTTACGAAACCAACGTGATTATTTTTTTTTAACAAAAACCATAAGGACCGAAATTATTTTTTTATTCCGGACCGAAATGGCATTTCGGTCCGGTCCCCTTTTTGGATTTTCTGTGGTACTGGTTTCATAAGTTTTCATATGAGCTGCCGTAGAAAATCCAAAAAAAAAAAATTCTGACCGAAATAACATTTCGGTTCTTATGATTTTTGTAAAAAAAAAAGTAATCATATTGGTTTCGTAAATTTTTTTTTTTTAATTATGGTTTATAAATTTTTTTTCCCAGAAACCTTCCAAGTTCCAATTAAGCATCGGTTTTAATGCTCCATGGACCATGGGCTGTACATGGTTGTTCGGAGAATATGCAATGTCTAAAAATGTAACCAATATTAGTTGGTACAACAAGATGATTCCTGCTTATACAATTCATAGATAGATATACTTATGTGCAAGCAATTCAATTAACTACTTTCTGGTGGCAACCGTACCTTTGTCGCAGTTCTCTTAATTTCTTTGATTTTTATTTATATATGAAATGAGACTGCTATATTAAATCTCTCATTTGTAGAAAAAAATTGAAACATGAAGAGGCACATTTAACCTTTTTAACATCAAATTTATTATATTTTACTAGAACCAAACGTAAAAAAGAAAGAAAGAAAGTGTTAGTAGTGTATATATGTTAGTTCGTAACTATAATGACTGTCATTGTGCCATAAAAATATAATTACAAAATTACAAAAAGGCGATCAAGTTGATCGACGATCTCTAAAATATTATGATTCATTACTTTAACATGAGCTTTAATTTTAGGTCACCGGTGACCCCCCTGAAGCAACTATAGGAAAAGAAATAAAAATATACTAGCTTTACATGTGATAGTCACGTATACGAGTTACGCAAGATGCAAGAGAAGATCATGCAATTATAAAAAATTAGGAATTATATTAAGAGTTTATTTAATGTTTAGTATTGTTAATTGGTTGAGCCAAATTCAATTAGATAAAATTATAAAATATGTTTAAGATTGAAGAAGGATGTCGAGAAGTATAAAATATGTTCTAGAAAAAAAAAAAGGTGATCCATGCATCATGATTGACAGCTAAAATACTATAGTGGAAAACATGATATTGATTTTAGCAATCATACGACACCCAGCTATAAAAAGGAAAATCAAAACCAATCAGATCAAAATGATTAATTTAGAAGCTTATTTTCAAAAGCTCATTTTTATTTTTTTTGATAAAAGTGGGAGGATACCACCGATTTCACTGAAATTGTAGTGTTAAACGAGATAGGTATTAGAATTTTTTTTATAAACCATAATTAAAAAAATATATTTTTACGAAACCAACATGATTACTTTTTTTTTTTACAAAAATCATAAGAACCAAAATGCCATTTCGGTCCGTTATTTTTTTTTATTCTGCCATTTCGGTCCGGTCTCCTTTTTGGATTTTCTGTAGCGGCTCATATGAAAACTTGTAAAACCAGTACCACAGAAAATCCAAAAAGGAGACTGGACTGAAATGTCATTTCGGTCCGGAATAAAAAAAAATAACGGACCGAAATGACATTTCGGTTCTTATGGTTTTTGTAAAAAAAAAAAGTAATTATGCTGGTTTCGTAAAAAAAAAATTAATTAATTATGGTTTATAAAAAAAAATTCTAGGTATTAAGTCTGCTACCTACGCATGTTACAAAAGGAGCCTACAGATACTTGTTCAATGATTACAGCAACCAAAACAATTAGTATCTCTAACTAGCATAAAACAGCTGAACCTAAGTGAAAACAACATATGCTAACTAGAAAGTATGATTAACCTACAAACATTATACCAGATATTAGAACAACTAGGTATTTCCAAAAGCCAATTAAACTATAATCAATAACAATTTAATATCGAGAACCAGTCTTTGATCTAGTAACAAAAATACATAATTTTTATGTCGGAGGTTATGAGTTCGAAACCCACAAAGTAGAGAAATTATATGTAATATAAACAGATGTTTGAAAAAAGCTGATAAATTAGACCTCCACATTTTATTTTAAAAAAATAACAATTTAATATCAATAGCAATGCTATGCTTTTTCACCTCATAGGTGGTCTGCGAGAAGCGATTTGAAACTAAATAATAAATATTGTTAAAACCCGAAAGTCTCGCATAAAAAGAAAATTTATCGGACAAGCAAATTTAATAAGACGATAAAAAGAAAGCTCTAATGTTTGATTCTGTGACTAAAATAAATTCTTTGATGTGAAAAATCAAGGCATGTTTAAATTCGATTGAATTTCTTTTCTTTTTTTTAATATTTAAAGTTGCAATGCTTAATTGTCATTTTTATTTTGGAAAAAAAAACAATTGATTAACTTGCTAAAAACTGGCCATTCTCAAACACTAAGAAATGTTTTTGAGTACCTTTCATGCTTTATCGTACATAACATTTTTTATCTTTTTTATTCAAAGTTCAAATAGTTGATCTGAACCGCTCAACATGATTTTCATATTAAAATATATTTGAAGACTGAATTTATATTTTTTATTTATTTTTTACTATTTTATTAGATAGATACAAAATTAATGTTTTTAGATGGTTCAAAAATAGTGATATTGTACCTATTTAAAAACAAATTTTAAAAATATAAAATCTAATCTCCGAACACATTTTAATATATATAAAATATTTAAACTTTGAAAATAAAAATAAAGAATACGAGAGACACGACAAAATATAAAAGATATAAAGACATAAGACATTTTTATCATCTCAGTGTATTATGCCATTTCTTTTAGTAGAGCAGGTTACCGCCCCGAGCATAACTAGTCAATAGTCATCCACTAGAAACTTCTTTTTTATAAGCTAGGGACAAAAATAATCTAAAAAAAAGAAAGATGAGAGTGACTCGGGTCCTCATCCAGTCATCCTTCACAGTCATCTTTAGAATAATTAAACATATTAATGATGATTTTGATGGTTCTCTCAATGCCAATTTGAACATAACTTTACACGTCGGATTCGCTCTACAATTTTTATAATCCCAATAATAGCTTAACAACCGCTATTATTGCATCTCCTGATATATCTCCTGATATTTATCCAAACGACTAATTTAGAGGATATATATGAACATGTGCAAACTTGTCATGTAATAGTGAAGCAACCAATGATTAATGATTTGATTATTTCACACCTTTTTAAGTATCTGACTCAAGTGAACATAGTTCTAAATTTCTACCTATTAGTTTGAACTTGACAGTTTATTGTCTGTGCCTAATAGAGCATAGCACAGTACAAGTTGTTGGTTGCTATATGGGGCATTCTTTTATTGCTCTTAATCTTATTCTAGTGTTGATCGTTCTTCAATACCTAGAGTTACTGAAAAATAAATAAAAGGCAGCTGATTGCAAAGTAATAGAATATATAATGTTGGAGTAAATTTTCAGAAAATTTGAATTGATAAAGAAATAAATCAAAATAGTATTATCCGGATCATGCTATTATCATTGTCCTTAAATGTATTTTATCTTTATCATGCAAGATTTGAAATCGCTATAAAAATAATAATTCAAAGATGTTACTATATAGAACACGGCTGACGATTAACTCTACAATATCTAATGGTTAAATCAACTGGAGAATTATTAGAAAATGAAAGAGACTTTAATATAATCATAATTTTTCTTTGATTTCTCAGATGGAGAGACGAAAGAAATCCTGGGTATTAATCATTTTTTTCTTTTATGGATGCAAGACAGGAATAAAGAGGGCCAACCAATAAAAAGAAGGAGAGACCGTGATTTAAAAAATAAAAGGGGAAACGCATATCTCTGTTTTATTTCCTATCTGAAAAAGTGCTGCATTTTCCAATATTAAAGAAATGGTTATTGAAGAATAAATGATAGCAATTAGCAAAACTTCAATTTAAATTCATTCAGTTACCAAAAGTAATGTATGTTATCACTAGATAAATGAGAGTATTATACTTCTCCTCAACTCAAAAAAGAAAAACAATGTCAATGTTTACTTCAAAATTCAAATTAACGTTTTGGAGCGGTAGGTTTGAATATGAAATGTGAATCATCAAAACTCCTAGCTCTCACTTGCACTCTGAATGGTGATTTTTGCAACAACACCCATCATTTTAAATTCAAATCCACTCCTCTAATTTAAGAAAATTAAATGCTTTTCTTAGCACAACTCACCATAACAGAATCAGCCCTTATAATGCTTGACTAGAGAGATATTTGTTCTATTGTTATGAAAGATAGACTTTATCCTGTATTCCTATATCACTTATATTGGCGTTTTAGATGCTCAATTATTAGGCTCTAATGATTGGAAGACCCACACTGTCCTAAAAAATTAGATAAGATTGGGGCAACTCAACAGAAAATTCAATAAAAAAAATGCTCTTGTGGGGTTGGCTCTCCTCCTCGGAATTTTTTTTATAGAAATTAATAAAAATGAAAAGAGAAACACAAAAAGTATATTAGGTTTTTCATTGGTAAAACTATTGGTAGAATTCTTACCAATTCAAACTTTTAGTTATCTTTTTTTTTTTAATTTGATACATATATGGAGGGGAATTCTTCTATTAAATCTCTAATAAAATATAAAAAGTTTTTAAAAAAGTAGAATGTTTCTATTATATCTAAATTTTAAAATACTCTATCTATTTTCGTTTTTTATATTTTACTAGAGAAAATTAAAAGGAAAAAAAAAAGAAAAATTGATTTGGATCGGTAGAATTCCTACTGATTCAAACTTTTTAATTTTTAAGATCAGTAGAAATCCTACTGATCTTTTATATCAATTAAAAACTTAATACTCTTTATATTTCTCTCTTCCTTTTTATTAATTTCTACTAAAAAAATTCTCCTCCTCCCTTCCACATTTCCACATTGGAAATTTTTTATATTTTTTTTTCCAAAACAGAAAGAAAAAAGAAACACAGTTTCTTACACTCTTACCTGATTCGCACGTACACAGTTGACCGTCTCTTGTGCCTAACTCTCGTCACTTGGTCCCCACGCCAGTACAGAGCTAGCTGTAACGCTCTTCTGTTTTTTATTACATTACTTTTCGGTTGCTATATCCTTCTGCAATCTCTCGTCTGGCCTATTATTTGTCTAATGAGCATATAATTTATTCAATGGTGGCGGCTTTGTGTCGGCAACGTCTAATGAATAAACCCCACTAATCCTTTCTGCCATTACTAGAGACAAAATATGTGTTCATCTTTTTTATAGTGGGATATGAGTATATGAGTCATATGACAATTAAAAGATCAGTAGTTAGTTATAAATGTGTGATCTCATTCCGGTGTTAGTGCGCTAGTCGGTGAAGAATATATTTCACTTTATAATTATCTCACAATACTTTCTTTTCCAGGCCAGGCCGATTCTACAAAGGCCCAGTTCGAGGTTAAGTTATTCAAGGCCTTACCAAAACAGGCCCAACATGGCATGGCATTGAAAAACTTAAATTCCAATTTCTCGTCTTTGTGGATCATTCGAGTTCGTATAATTTTGTTGTCGGATATTTAAGTTTAGATTTATTCAAGATTGAACAATGAAGGGTTTGAACATCAAATATTTTTCATTTTAATAGGATCGAATGTTGAAATTATTAAATAAATTATTTTAGTCCGAGTTAGATTTCACCGAATCTATTTAATATAGTGTAATTAAAGAATTTATATATCCTCGGAAAGACATATCTGATGCCTCGTGCCATTGTCCGGATACAAACTCAAAATTTATTAGGTGATATAAATTCCCCCTAGTGTCTAGTGCCTGTTATTTTCTTCATATGCGCGTGTTGTTCACCAAACAAACTGGATTTTGGTTTGGACAACGACATTAGACAAAGATCTTGTTTATTGATATGTTGAGAAAAGTGAATGCGATTCGTAATTACGACCGATGCTGGTGAAAAAAAAATGAGAAAATAACAAGATACCGAGGTCCGAAGGGATGATGTAACCAAAATTTTGACGAATTCAGAGTACGTCCGATGCCCATCAGACCTACTTTGGTTCGATAGGTGTGATGATCATCCAATCAGCATCAAGATTCGTGCACTCGCATCAAAATCCTTACGAGTCTGTATAAATTTCCATACACACATATTTAATGCTAATTGTACAGTGATATAATTGAACCTAAAAGTAGATCCGATGCCCATCGGACCTACTCCTATCTAGCTCAATTTTGACATGTCCATTCAAAAATTTGACTTGAGAGTGACAACGATTAAACGATATCTTTGTTTCTGAAGAATAACAAAATAACATAAATCTGCTTGAAATTTGGATTTAAAAGCATGCAGTCGTATAATTGACCTCAGGAACAAAACTATAAATATTTGTCTAAAACTCTAAACCTACGCATTTAAATCATATTTTTGTTAAAATTTCAAACTTGTATTAGTTTGTCCGAGAGAAACTATTATTTCATCACCTCGGCCTAAATAACTAGTGAGAATTCGGGATTTTCCCATTACTTAATAGTTCCGTGGGTCAAATTTGTTAATTTAAATAAGAAAATCTTTTTTTTTTAAATCCTGATAGTGGCTATCAGGTTAATTTAAATAAGAAAATCAACGAGTAACACGGCTCTCTGCAAGCTGTAGGCACCGAATTACCGAAACCATAAAGAGAGAGGTACTTCCCATTATTCTGGGACTTTTTTCGTGTAGTGGATTAAAGTAGGTTGAAGTATAGTGACAAGGTTCGCGTATAATATCCGAATTATATTTGAATAATTTGTTTTTTTGGTGATGCCGAACCGAACGCCGAATTATTCGGTTGACCGAACTTTGACCGAATTATACCCGTATAATTTGCGAATTTTACGAATTTTTTCAAAATTTTTTGTTTTTTGTTTTTGCTTCCTTGTAAGACTGAGATTTCTAATCCGTATTATTCCGAATCATTCCCGAATTATACCCGAATTATTTCCGGATCACAAATTTTTGACCTCGCCGAACCTTTCCCGAACAATTAAGTTGTCACTATGGGTTGAACCATAGTGACAAGGTTCGCGTATAATACCCGAATTATACCCGAATAATTTGCGAATTTTACCGCGAATTTTACGAATTATTCGCGAATTTTTCCCAAAAAAATAAATTTTGGTTTTTTTCTTTTTGCTTCCTTGTAAGACTGAGATTTCTAATCCGTATTATTCCGAATCATTCCCGAATTATATCCGAATTATTCCCGAATCACGAATTTTTGACCTCGCCGAACCTTTCCCGAACAATTAAGTTGTCATTATGGGTTGAACTGTATAAGGAATCAAAGAGAAACACAGTTCGCTGCATGAAAAAGGCACACAAAAACGAAGTAGAAGGGTTCGCTGCATTGTGATTTTGTGGGGTTCGACTCTGCTGCTTTTCTGATAGAAAAGCAGCAGCCAGCTTTTCCAAATCCAACTATTTAAATTCGTCGAGATTTGTGCATGAAAAAGTTTCTGTATCGAGAGATGCGCCAAATGGAAAATTTTGAATGGTGGGATGCAGAAAAGCAGGACCCTGCTTTTCTGTCGGAAAAACAGCAGAGTCCATTCCGATTTTGTGAATCTATTAGCTAGGAAGAGTACGGATTGTCAGTACGCGGCTGAACGGTTAAATTTTTAAGAAAATTTTTGAGATTGGAGCTGTGCGAATAATTAAAATATAATAAAAGGATCGAAATAATTGACAAGCAACGAACAAAGAGATAGGAGTAGGTCCGATGGGCATCGGACCTACAGTTAGGTTCAATTAGCTCTATCACCATACGATTATCATCAAATCTATGCGCACGGAAACTGATAAGACTTGCATGGATTTTGATGCAGATCACACGACTCTTGATACAAATCGGATGGTCATCACACCCATCGAACCAAGATAGGTCCGATGGGCATCGGACCTACTCTCATTCCACGAACAAAAGGGATAAAAAACGATAGCATCTCATGATTCTCATCTATTTCATTCTCTTTTTTTAGGAAATAAATCTGCTGCGATTCCAAATAATCGCAAGTTTCCTCCTATTTCAAATCGAACTATTAATTTTTTTAAATATACGAATCTCAAAAGCAATTAATTTTTATACACGAATTCTAAAATAAATGAACGGTTAAATTTGAAATAGTAAGAACTTGCGATTCTTTGGAATCGAAGCAGATTTTTTTTTAATTTTTGTAACCTCTATTATTTTGATAACCAAACAAAATGTTACATGTAATGCCTCTTCGCTATTTGGATATATGAGTTTTGAAATAGTTTTTATTTAATGTGTAAGTTTGATGGTACCCCTTAATTTCAAAATAAATAAATATTCCTTTAACTGTTAGCGTATTTAGAAGTGTAAACGATCAAATACGGATCGGATAATGATCAAATCGTATCTTTATCTGTTATAATTTTTCAAATACAGATATGAATATGAATCAGATATCGCACGGATACGGATACAGATATGAATATAATTCATATAATTAAAAATAAATTACTAATGTACATTCTAATAAAAAATAACTTCTCATATAATTGTTTTCATTCATAAATTAGAACTAATATTTTTCATAATAAGTTTGTTGGTTATAAATATATGGATACGGATACGGATCGAATAATTTAAATAATTTTCTGAATTCGGATTCAGATGAAATCAGATAATATCTGATCCGTTTACACCCCTACCATAATTTCTGAATGTTTATGCTGAAAAACACTTGAAAGTTAAAATTAACTCCTTAATTTCAAAATACACCATTGTACAAGGAGAACAAATGGGTGAGCAACAGAATGTCATGTATGAGCTTTCACTCGGAATTTGCTCTTTTTTCTTTTGAAGACGTAGCAATCGGCACCGGTGCCATCTTTCTAAAAAGCAGCGCCACGTGTCTCCTGGTAACGTAAGGTGTGCCAGCAAACCTGAGACCGAGGAGACCTAGTAACGCAAACTTTTTTATAATAATCAGAGGAGTGAATGGAATATTGGAATGACACTCTTTTTGTGACATTGGATGATGCTGTATATTTTTAAAGTTTTTAAAGTTCAAATAGTCGATTCAAATCGTTTAATACGACGGATATATTAAAATGTGCTTGTAAATCAAATTTTAAATTTTTTGAATTTTTTTACAGTATTTTACAAAATTGATGTTTTCAGACTATTGAATATTTGTATCCATCTTAATAAATAGTAAAAAAATTCAAAAAAAATGTAAAATTTTGCAAGCATATTTTAATATATTCATTATATTGAACGGTTTAGATCGACTGTTTGGACTTTGAAAATTTAAAATGTCATTCGGTGTCATCAAAAAAATGTGTCATCCGATCCCTCCTCTAATAATTATATAATAGTCTCGTACTAATACTATACTTAATCAGTAATTCGGGTTCTTGATAAAATATTTTAAGCACAGGCGGTGCTACCTCGTACACTGTAGCAAGGTCCGGTCTACGAACCAAACCTAAGCAAAGTTAATATTTCGGTTATCGAAAGCACGTCCAAACCAACCGAATGAATTTTGAACCGAATAAAGCCAAATCAAATAAACCGCGACAAACTTGGGATTTGATTCAATAAATCGAATTAAACAGTACGGCAACAAAAATAACATTTAACTAAGCAATTTTTGTTTACTGTAACAATAAATCAATTGTCTTTTTAAATATTCCAAAAAATCAAATTGCTTGTTAAATGTATAAAAGATGAAATTACACTCTCAACATCTGAACTCTCAAATATATTATAACATCTAACTTCTGATAAAATGATAAGATATAATTCCGATTAAAAAATCCACACATCAAGATTTTTAAAATTTTCTAGTATTGAGAAAAGAATACAACATATAAATAATCTTAATAAGGTAGTCTAGAAAAAAATACATGTTTTGAAAGAATATAATAAAAAAAAATGGAGAAATACGCATTCATCTTCAACTTGAGTTTAATACATCAAAACTAAACTCAAAAAATTAATTATTATATAGAAAACAACATTCAAAACAAACCACAGCAAAAAAAAAAAATGCAATACTTTTCATTCTTTGTATTTCTTGTCACATTTTTTTTCTTCTTTTTATTTTTACTGAGCTGAAGAGAGTTTTAAGAGTTGAGTTCCAATCTGGAAAGACCTTGAATTTTACTAGTTTTATTATGTCTCACTTAAAATGAGACCCACGCATTGTAAAGACTGTTATTATATCCTATACCATGTGCAATTATTTTGTTAATTTCCACTTCCAAATCCCAAGATACAATTGTCGACTTGAATATTTTGTTTTCGTTGGTCGGTTTATATTGACAAAAATCAAACCCAACTAGTAAGACAAAACCGGATCGAACCATCTAAGCCGAAAACCGAATAACATAATCCCAAATTTGAGTTCGGCTCAAATTCAAAATAAAATAAACCGATCATCTAGCCGACATTTTTATTAATACCCAAAGTTAATTACAGATTAATAAAAATACCCTGGCCCATCAACTTTTATTAAAAATACTCAAACTGGCCATTAAATGGCCGGTCCCCTATTTTTTATTTTTTTTAGCCACAAGAGCCTACAAATTATACTATAATGGACTACAAACTAGAAAAAACTAAGATGCATCGAAATAATTAAATACAGGCGCGAGAAAGAATTCTAAGTCACAATTAATACAAGCGCGAGAAAGAATTCTGAGTCACAATTAAATTGCAAATAAAGTCCACGCAAATTTGAAATAAAAAAAGTTCATAACATATAAATAAAAATATGTACATAATAGGGATAAATCACCTCCTCTTACTACTACGCCTAAAACTAAATCCAAGAAAGAAACCGCTTCCTGCAGATGGCCTACTAGATGGCTCTGCTTGGGTTCCAGACGGTCCTGCTTGGCTTCCAGATGCCCTTGTTATACGCCTACTAGTTGACCTCCTCGGTTGGCTTCCAGATGGCTCTTCTTGCACTCCAACCGCCTCACCTTCTAAAATAATTGTCTTTTCCATTACTTCTTAATTAGTTTTCGGTATCATAGGCACAAACTATCAAAAGCCTCCCCTCATAACGCCCTGACAAGAAGCATGCATCTATGCTGATCACTGGTCTTAAGAACCGAAACACTGCAATGCATGAACCAAAAGCCCAAGCGACGGCCCTGAATTGAATGCTGTCCCTCAATATTTGTCCTGTTTCTTTATCTTGTATCGGACTGGTTAGAAATTGGTATTTCGAGCCTGGATTGTTGGCGCAAATTGCCAGGAGTGATCTCAGCAAGCCGTATGAAGCCTCCCAACTCCCAAATTGTCGGGCTATTGCAAGCTCACGACCCCTTCAAAGTCAATTGTATTTCGGGGTTACTTTGTCATACACCGTCATAACAAATTTGCCACCCACTGGATGCTCATACAGGGGTCAGTCTTAATGCTGTTCTGAATAATATCGGCAATGATTGATGCCGTCAGACATTCATTGTCAATCTTTGTATACCCAGTCCTGCATATGTGAGGCTTGTCTTGCCTCGTTATAACCCAGGCATCTCCATATCCCGATGGTTTTCCTCGAAGTTCGTAATCACAACGCCGGTCCTTGCACACCACCTGAATCCGGTCCTTGTCACTTCTCTTCATTTTAATCTCCTGGTTCTTATGAACATGGTGCTATCTAATCTTCTTAATTAATTCATCTTTGCTTCTAAAATATTGGTTTACGGCCAGCTCACCAGTGTACTCAATCTGTTGCCCATAGTAACCAATATCTGCTTCTCTAAACTCAGATACATCATTGAAGCCTGGGAACGGGTGCGTATCACTCCGCCCACTAAGCGGCATTGAGGCAGAGCTGCTTCGAATGGGCTCTTCGGCTGTTTCAACTGTACCATCTCCACCACATCCCTCCAGGTGATTAGAGTCCCAGTTATCTCCATCATATTCATCCCCACTTTGCAGACGTTCATCCGGAATATCATTAATATTTTCAAAATTCGACTCAATTTCATCGTATACTGGTCTTGGGAGCGGGTAAGGTTCTAGTTGCGGGAATGGTAAATGCGCCTCATGCACAGGTCTAGGTGGGGATGAAATTTGGAGTATTGGTTGAGGTCGTGATTGGGGAGCAGGTGGATAGTAGGTTTATGGGTTAGTATATGGTGCTCGTTGTGTTGGAGGAACAACACGAGTTTCCATTGCAACTGAGCATTGGCTGTAACTTCCAACCGCTGCCTCTATCGGAACTCTTCTGACATAGATATCTATTACAAAATCTCCATTGGCCTTAAAATGACCATATAACCCTCTCCAGGTATTTTTCATCTGCCAGTTTCGCAAGTGCATATTTTCCGGTGTTTCTATTGCAAACTCGGGTTCCCAATTTTAGGTTGCACCTTTCTGGGTTATAACCTGTATGTGTAAATCATGGCTTTCAAGTCCCACAGGGATATATCATCGGGAATCATTAATGAAGTAATTGGTTCTCTGTTGTAATAAGATCCGTTTGCATTACTAAGAATCTTACCAACACAGTGCAATGAAATCAAGGCCATTGCAATCAAACTACATTTTGAAAATGGTAAACAATTGTCAGGTTACTAATTACACAGTTACTGAATAATAAAAAATAATAAAAAATAATTTAAATTAAAAAAATTAAAAAAATACCTGTAAAATTCTCGTGTATGAAGGGAATTGTGAGGGGGAGAGAAAGAAAAATAGATATTTATAAGGTCTAAAAAAAAAAAATCTTAATGGTCAGAATATTTTTAATAAAAGTTAGTGAATCTGAGTATTTTTATTAATCTGTAATTAACTTTGGGTATAAATAAAAATGTCGGTCATCTAGACACTCCTA
Source organism: Carex kokanica (assembly GCA_025461125.1). Taxonomy (NCBI): domain Eukaryota; kingdom Viridiplantae; phylum Streptophyta; class Magnoliopsida; order Poales; family Cyperaceae; genus Carex; species Carex kokanica. The sequence continues at coordinate 2,789,551 of JAJGRX010000122.1, read as the reverse complement.
AACGTGGATGCTTAGCCTAGGACGCCACGTCCAAGGAACGAATCCGATCCTTCCCTCAGATCTTGCCACGTTACCTCTCTTTCCCCTTCTCTTTTTAATTTATACTTGGTGTATATATCTCGAGCCTTCTCTTCACGAATGATAACGACACAGCTTAATTTCTTCTAGGCATTGCTTCTTGCTTCCATTTTTTTCGAGTCTAAAAGTATAAATTGGAGGAGAAAAAATGACTAAAACCTGGACTTTACTTACAAACCTCAATTCTGTTGCTGGGTAAGGTTGAATGCGGGTTTTAATTCTAACAAATTTCTTCCAAGAATTATATTTTTCATTTTTCTAAACTAGACTAATAAACTTGTTTGATCATTTTGTTACGAGAAGGCCGACGCTTACGCTCCTTTATCCTTTGTAAGTGCACGGTTTACCTACTTTTATAATATTATTATTGAATTTGTTTGGGGTGTTCTATGAGAAATATGAAAATAGTTGATAATTAATTTGAACCAGGTATGCTTCGATCTGTGCAATTGAGAGTACAACAAAGGTTGACGATGAACAATGGTTGGCTTATTGGATCTTATACTCCTTTATTACTCTCATGGAAATGGTTGCCGAGCCCGTCTTGACTTGGTAAAAAATTGTACCTTAATTTGTTGGCTGTAAAAAAAGATATTCATAAATAAAAACCACATGTTTGTTTTTAGCTTAAGGTTTAATTAATTAAGTTGGTTGACATGCAATGGTATAATGGATTTTGGAACAAATTGAGCTCTTTAATTAATCTGCTTGGCGGTTAATACATATGAATTTTATAATTTGTTGCATTTTATTAACTATGGATTATTTGCCTTTTGTTGTAGGATTCCGATATGGTATCCTATAAAACTGGCATTTGTAGCATGGCTGGTGCTACCTCAGTTCAGGGGAGCTTCTTTCATATATGAAAGATTTGTGAGGGAGCAGATAAGGAAATATGGGCTCAGGTTAGGCAAAGATGAGGCACACCCCCACACTACATAGGTAATGCATTATACATGTATTGATCAATCATGATGTATGACTGATTAATTGTGGTGTTGTCTGATATAATTTGTTTTCTCCTTGTAATTGCTTTGTGTAATGAGAATAAAATTCTGCAATTCGAACATATATAAGCATTTGAAATCTTTCACCACCTTTGTTCATATTCAATGAATCTATAATGCTTGTTTTAAAGTGTCCAACAGTTCTCATGAAATTCTGTATGAGTAATATAAGTTTATTTTCTGAATGAAATATTATTTATGTTTATGGAGGAGATACATGTTGACAGCTTGATGTCTTTTGAAATATTTCATCTAATTTTGTAAGCATTAATAATCCAACTGTGAATTATTATTTATTAATAATTTAATAATGGAGAATGCTCAAGTCTTTCACCTTACATGCTCCTATTGGACCACTTAGAAATCAACCTAGTTACTTACCACTTGAGTTCGTAGTTGGACTCAAATCTGTGATATATTTAATTTAAATGAAAGCAATATGTGCATCTCCTTTCTTTAAATTCTCGACTGCACAAAATATTTTGATCATCCGATTAAATTTGATTTTACCGGGTTGCCTGTATGATGGAACCGTATTATTTCAGATCTAAATTTTGGTTTTACCATTCCTTTGCTACGAGGAAATGTGAATTATTACTTATGGAGTTTGTTGGCAATGTTAATTAGAAAATAGTAAATTGGGTACCGTTTCATCCACTGCTAACTAAAGCCTTTTTTTTTTGTTTTGACCTTTTTGCCATGGCAGGCTGGAGCTTTGACGCAGGAAGGGGATGACTGATTGTCCATAAACTATTACGCTCTTGTGTGCATCTTTGTTAAATATCCCACTTAGTAAAGCTTTACAAAGTGATTGTATGGTAGTAATTATGTTCTTATTTTGTATTAACGGATGTTGAATTATGTTGTTTCTAAAAAAATAAGAAAAGGAAGATCCTTCAAATAATTAAGCAGAGATTGTTGGTGTTGTTGTTGAGAATGGAGCTATATTTCTAGGCAGCATGTCCATAATTTGAGGCCCTTTTTCTGAAATTGTTCGGCCTTAGATAAATCTTGGTGAATGGGCCTTCCAATGTTAGGTGGGCCTTCTCTTTTCTTTTTGTCTGCCTTGTTTTTTTTTTTTTTTGGAGACCATATTAGGCCTTGGTAACTTGATTGAAAACTTCTGACCTGTGAACATATGACTTTTGTTTTTCAAAATTTAATTTTCATGATCGGAAGCATAATGGCACGATTGAAAATAAATTAATCTAGACGGCAATTGAAGCGGCTTTAATCTTCATTTAATATCAAGTCAATCTTGCTATTTAACTTTATAAAAGCATTGGTTATAAGAAAAATGGGAAAGTGTTGCTTGGTGGAGTTTTTTGAGTAAAGATAAGGTTGAATATTTTAATTTAATTACTGAAGAGTGATTTTCCAACCGAATTTTAAACATACGATTTTTTGTGTGGAAGTTATTGTTTTTGTCATTGAATTAAAGTTGGTTTTCGTTATTTAGTGGTGGAGTTCGTTGGGTGTTGTAATGGCGCAATTTGCAAATAAAGAGGTGGGAGGTAAACAAAAGTAGAAGATAAAGGGGGGTAAAAAAACGATAAAGAGTTTTGTTGAGGCCTTGAGGGTCATGCCATAAATTCAAAGACCTAATTAATTAGAAGCTATTGCTAAATCTTTAGCCAATTTTTGTCCAAATGATTCAGATGCAATTTAGGTTTTGTCTGTTTACGTCATTTTTTTTTCTCTGGGGAGGGGGGAATCAGGAAACGTGATGTTTCCTGGGAGCGTTTGGTTCGCACTTAGGTCATTCCAAAGAATAAAAAGATTTTAGAGAATGTAATATCAAGAAATGTCATTTTAAAAAATGTGTTATTACTATATTTGATTCGCGTATAGTTATTGCTTTCAACATTTCTGGAGATTAGAATTACCATATTTAGTTTGCACATAGTTATGGCTTTAAGCAAACTGGGTATTGTACCAGTATTGGCTATTGACAAATATTATATTGTACAGTATTGATCCGCATCAAATATGTATATGTTATCCGAAGTACGTAGCTTATTTAGTTAACATAATTTATACTCATTCACATTGAAGTTGATAAATCAAAACTTTTTAAAAGGAGATGAAACAAACAACCGATCTAAGCACTATTTTTATGAATGAGTCTTAATTTTTTTTTTTTGGTTCCTTACATGGCCTGTAGGCCCTTTTACAAAATCATCCTTCAAATTATCCTAGACTGTCGATTTTTTTGGATCTATGGTCGATTTTTGGAGTTTATGCAGAGTAAAAATTTTAAATTAATTTTTTGGATATACAAGGGTAGTCAGTACGAAGCTAATTGACTGCTACTGATTGAAATTAATGTTAAAAAAAGTACTGGATATTAGCTTCGTAAGGATAAAAAAGAGAATAATATAGATGTGATTGAGATATTATACATACTAAAAATCCGGAGACTTGGTGAATTAAATATTTAGGAAATTTTAACAATGAGAGAAAGTGCAAACCTTTCTAAACAAATTGATATTAAAATGATAATAATAAAAACTATTCCAGAAGGAGTTTATGAAGTGTAAAAGTTTCTAATTAAAATTTTGAAATATAGCCAAAGCCGGCCATTCAATTACAAATAAGTAGTGAAATCTATTTTCTTACAATGGCTAAAGTTAGGTAACAAAATTTTATTATTTGAAAAAGAGAGAGAGAGAGAGAGCGAGGAGGATAAAAATTTGTATTTGAAGCTTTTTTCTTTAATAAAACGACCTAGGTAATCTCCAACAATTGAAAATAATAATAATAATAATAAAGAGAGTGAGGGAGGAGACAAATGTACCAATTTAGTGTATCCAAGATGTAGTTTAGAAAGGAGATGATCTGTTACCTCACTATAATACTATTTGAAGAAGAGATGATGCAAAATGTTAAATCTTGTTGCAATTTTTTTTTTCTAATTGTTAAGACAATTTATAGAATTTTGGTAGATGGAGAGGAGAGACTAGAGAGACTTAACAATTGGACAAATTATATAAAAATTTGCATGGCCAGAAGCGTTGGGTAAAATGTGCACACAAAAACATATATATTTGGAGTACATGGTTTTGCATTGAATATTTAAACCTTTTTCCAAACACAAATGAGGACAATGTAATTGTCTTGCATTCGATACAGTTCTTTCAAAGGCCGGGTCTATTTAATAATTAATGGAAAGTCTAGGAAGGTAACAAGAGAAAACAATGAGCTGGTTTATTTAATCAACGTGTCAATAAAAACACTATTCATTATTTTATAGTATCTTTCTGAAAAAAGCTTGTAATAGTAAGAAAAGAAAGTTAGTGGCATCAAAGATACACTTTCTGGTCTCAAAGATAATAAGAAACTTTATGGAATTTTTTTTTGCAAATGTATATACACACACACCGTAATTTAGAAATTTTATGGTAAAATTATCCTTCTTAGAAATGTTGTAATAGTGAGAAATGGAAGTTTGTGGCATCAAAGATACACTCTTGTTTGGAAGATAATAAGATATATACTTATAGTAAAAAAAATACAAATTGATACACCGAACACCGTAATTTTGAATTTTTTATCCAACCAGTGCACACAGTTTCAATTTGAGAACCATAAGGGTAGTTTTAATTTAAAACAACTTTTTTCTAGAATATAACAAGTAATTTCAGTCAACAGACGGAGAACTAAAACTATACATAAAATAGTAATATATTTTATAAGGAGTAGAACTAGGGTGCTCCTAAGCTCACCAAGCCCTTCCGTGAGCGTGACTCTAAAACCTATCGAATTGACTTCAAACGACGTTTCCAAACCATTAGATGTTCAATCTATATTAAAATGTGCTTGGAGACCAAATTTTACATTTTTTGAAATTTTTTTACTATTTATTAAGATGGTTTGAAGATCGTTATTTTCCAATGGTGCAGAATTTTAATAAAAACAGCGATTTTCAAACCATCTTAATAAATAGTAAAAAAATTCCAAAAAATGTAAAATTTGGTCTCCGAGCACATTTTAATATAGATTGAACATCTAATGGTTTGAAAATGTCGTTTGAAGTCAATTCAATAGGTTTTAGAGTCGCGCTCACGAAGGGCTTGGTGAGCTTAGGAGCACCCTAGTTCTACTCATTTTATAAGACTACTAAATGCACATATTGCCATATGACAAAATATTAAATATTGGGACCATTAATATCATTAAACTAAAATTAATAATGTGAATTAAATAAAATTCAACATTCTTTCAAGTTAGAATTTCAAACACAATGAGAAGAAGTATTACAAAAATATGCCACTATCCTCGGAAATTGACCATATATCTGAAAATCAGTATATATCCAAAAATCGACCATATGTAAAAAAAAATCGATCATATATTCTCTTTTTGATGTAAACAACCTTGGAGCTATATGTATTGCAAAATTAGTTAATTAAAATAACGAATTAAATGTATATGTTTTTATTAAACTAAACGAAGCATTAAATTGGAAATTTTCTTTAATTGTAATAATTGTTAGATCAATCACAATGTTTTCAGTTCTTTCTCCATATATGTTTGAATTAATTTAATTTCACTTTTATAATTATAAAAGCGGAGTGAGTTACAGAAAATTCGGAAAAGATTTAAGTCTTATGTATACTATAGTATAGATTCCATGTAAATCATTATGTTGGTTAATAATTAATCTGTGCACATTTTAGTTCTCTGTGTGTTGAACTGTATAAGGGTTGAAAAGAGGAACAAGCCAGCAATGAAAAAAAGAGAAAGGAAAATGGAGTCAGCAACTCGGGCTAGAAAGAAAATAAGAGGAGGAGAGGAAATCTTGGGCCGAAGTGAAAGAAGGAATTTCTGGAGCAGACTGAGCTGAAATGGAGATGAAGAGGATAAGAAAATAGGTACAATTGACACCTAGGCTAATCCAATTGACACCTAGGTGATCCAATTGGAGAGAATATGACTAGCTGATCCAATTGACACCGCCGGCTAGCCTTCCAAGGAGAGAGGAAAGGCAGCTAGCTCCTTGGTGTTGACTTGGTCAGCACAACTATTCGAACCCTAAAAGTGTCAATTGCTGATATGTATATGTTGATGATGCTCGGACGACACTCATCGTGCTGTTAATTTAGCTCAAAACGCTGTCAATTAATGAGTACATGAAAGGAGCCATTGACTGGGTCTGGGTTAGTTGAATTAGGTAAACAGAGTTAAAGAAGGCTTGGAGTTGATCTAAACATGTGACTGCAGTATATTTTGGTGTGACTGCAGTATATTCTGTTATAAAATGTATGAATAAACTTGAGATTAATTCGGCAATTCTCCTTAAGAGAGTAAAGATTAAAGATTTAATCCTTACTAAAGAGCATTTTGTTCGGTAAGACAATAGAATTAAGAATAAAAATTTAATATAAGTAAAATATATATAAAGAATAAACACTCATTTTTACCCTCCGCCACATTCAGTGGTTCAACAAAATACATACGGTACTGAAAAAATAACCACTGTACCAAAATCTGAGATGAAATGAAAAACTTAGGGAAAGAAGAAACTAAATTTTCAAGTATCAAAATTTGCAAAATTTGGACTAAAAAAGAAACTAGATTCATTGTGAAGTATCTAATTTTTGTTTTCAATTAGAGAAACAATGAAAATCAGAATTTCAATTTCCAATTGGCCAAAATTCAGGAACTAAAGAAACTTGGACGAAATTTAGAAACTAAAGTAATCCAACAAATTTGGACGAAATCAGAAACTAAAAGAAACCAAAAACTTTTTGAGATAAAAAAAATGTGTCTAAGCCTGGGTTCAAACAGGGAACCTTTTGCGTGTGAGGCGAACGTGATAACCAACTCAATTCAGAGTAGGTCCGATACTCATAGGACCAACTTTGGTTAGATGGGTGTGATGACCATCCAATCAGCATCAATATTCGTGCACTCTGCATCAAAATTCATGCGAGTCTGTAATAATTTCCGTGGGCACAGATTTAATGCTAATTGTACGATGCTAGAGTTAATTGAACTTAAAAGTAGGTCCGATGCCCATCAGACCTACTCCTATCTCTAACCAACTACACCACCCAGACGTTGTTATTTTTAAATGAAGATTAAAATATTATATAAATGTCGTTAAATAGCCAAGAACATTTTTTACAAACATGCACAAGTATACATTGTATATTATACCTGCTGGTAAAGCTTGAATATAGCCAAGAATCATGTCAATGTGTCCCTTCTTCAACCTTAAAATAGATAGAAGTCCCTTTCTCATTATTTTTTAAATTTGCTGACCTATGGACACTCAGCTGGACATTTCTTAAAATACCATAAAAATTTATTAAATGACAAACGATTTTTGAATTGGGCAAATTAACTTACATCATATCTAAACAATAAACAACACAATTAGAATTTTAACTTTCAAGTAAACTAAATATATTCATATAACGACATTTTATTGAAATCATTCCGCTGACCATCTTCATTAATTCATTTTATTGTAATAAAGAACAAGAAGAAAAACAAGGAGAAGAAGAAAGCGCCACCGAGAGCTTCTATGTGCTGACAGGTTTGAAGAAGTCGGCCACCTTGCTTTCGTCTAGTGGCTTCAAAAAGTGACGGTTCATACCAGCGGCTACGGCTTTCTGGATGTCTTCATTGCTTGCGTCAGCTGACACAGCAATGATTGGTACGTGGATCCCGTATCGGCTTTCTTCTTCACGGATCTGTCTGGCTGCTTCGTAGCCATCCATCACCGGCATCTAAAAAGGGAAAATTACAAAAAGAACACTTGGAATAATTTGAACGAGGAATATATAGAAAGAACAATATAGTTGTTGTTGTAATTGTAATGAAATTATGAAACAATTTACTCTGTAATGTACTCATAAATTATAAAATATTAAATAATTTTTAATAACATTTACCTGACAATCCATAAATATAGCATCGTAGGTGAAAGAGTGGTCGCCATTTTTTCCTCGGGTAAGTCCTGTTTCGAGAGCATTCTTTACCAGATGTAGTGCTTCGAAACCATCTTTGGCAACCTCCACCTCTGCACCAAGTTTTAAGAGTACTTTGGACCCCACCATTCTTATTACAAAATCATCATCAACCAATAGAAAACGCTTCCCACTTAACGGCTTCTTAATTTCAACTGGACTGCAAGTTTCTTCAGTTATTTCGCATGGTTCTTTTGGTTGGATATTTATCCGCAGTTCGGGCAATGGATTGGTTGATGCTCTTTGTACATGCAATTCCTCAGTTTTTTCAAGCTCTTGTATGAGTTTGAACAACTTGTGCAACCGAGTGCCATGGATCGGCTTTCTCAAAGTAAGATTGCACGGAAGGGCTCTGAATTGACTCAAATCCTTTTCAGTTACTTTTGAGTCAGCAATACAGGCAATCTTGCAATAAAGATTGGGGTTTCTTCCAATGAATTCGGTCAAAGTTGCTAATATGTCTGAGAGGTTTCCATTGGATAGATCAACAATTACAAGGATTCGTAAAGGAAATTCACTTGACAATTCTGCCTTTGGCAGAGGTTCAGAATCTTTTTCCCTGGCACGCAAGAACTCTTCGTTCTCTACATTCTCACTTTTCCTTGAAAATGTCTTGCGAAGAAGTACAAAATCTGATTTGCTCAATGAGTTGATGTTATTCTTTATCTTTTCAAGAGTTGGAGAAATATGCTCGGCATGTTTAGCCGTCCACACTTTTATCCCAAGGCTCTCAATCCATGTCTGTAGGATTCTTTTTGTTTCACTCCCTTCAACAAAGAGAAGGGAATGGACTTTCATGAAATGCGACCCGTTTAACACGAAAGTTTCGGTAATTGTTGATCGGTTTTGTTCTTTGTGTCTAATTGTATCGGGAAGAGCTACCTCCTCTGACCTTAGGAATATGTTGAATTTGAAGCAACTTCCTTTCTCACTAGGCTCCTTGTCACAGATTCTTATCTCGCCACCCATGAGACGTACCTATAAGAAAATAATTTTATTTGAGTGAGTTCAGTTCATATACTGGTCTCTTTTTTTAATCCTTATAAAGAACTATGAGCATAACCAGTTTTTGTTTAACTGAAAATAATGGATAAGAATCTTACAAAAGATTGAACAATTCCAAGTCCCAAGCCTGTGCCTTCAGGTGAATCTTCCTTGACTTGAACATAGTTCTCAAAAATCGATGCTCTCTTCTCAACCGGAATCCCAATTCCGGTATCATCCACCTCAAAAGTCAGCTCAATCGAATAGGGATCGTTTCCCATATATTGAACATATTGCTGCTTGGTTCTACTTCTAAAATGTCTGAAAGTACTTCTTGACAGGCAAGAAAACATGTGTGAAATGGACAATCCATAATCGAAAGAAATACTGGGAATTTTCAATTTTGGCTTGCCTGCCCAAGTGCGAACAACAATTTTTCCATCTGATGTGAATTTGACAGCATTCCCTAACAAATTATCCAAAATTTGCTTAAATCTCTGTTTGTCCCCTGTTACCTTCCCCAACTTCAAAACAGAGAAATCACATGGGTCCCATATCATCTCCAACCCTTTCTTTTCAGCCAAAATGTTAAATGCATCAACTGATTTTTCAATAATTTGGGAAATGTTGAATTCGGTTTGTTCTAAATGCATCTTTCCTGATTCCACCTTACTATTGTCAAGTATTGTGTTCAGTATATCTGCAACAAAATTAATATTAAATAGTCAATAAGCTGAAAGAAATATATTATTTAAGTAAAAATAAAACAATTCTTTATAAAAATATTAGAATTTTATTTTTGTACTTTAGGAAACAGACCTTTTTGTTCCAAACCCCAATTTGATATATAAACTTTATGAGTGGACAATCAAATACAAGAAAAAGAAAGTATTTAAACCAACCTAAGAGATCTCCGGCATAGTCCTTCATCTTCTCTAAGTTTGTTCCCAAATCAGAATCTGGTGTTTGATCCTGGCAACACTCAATCAACCCAATAATGCTGTGTAGTGCATTGCGTACATCATGACTAGCCCGTGCGACTGCCAAGCTCTTATTCATGCTCTTTCTCTCTGCCTGTTGCACCGCTTCCTTCTGTTTTATTAGTTCAGCTTGTAATTTGGCCTCTTGAATTTTTGACTGTCTGAGACATCGCAACATGAACAAGGTAAATAAGGCCATGCCAACGAGCACAACTCCAGCTAAGGTGAGACAAAGGTGAGAGAGAATTTGTTTTTGGACCATACTGTCCTTTCTCAGAAAAGAAAACAAAAATCTGCATTTCAAATAAAGTAACAACAATTTCAAAATGTCTTCCAACTAGGAGGATTGAGAATCTCATATTTTCTATTTCTGGAAGGTTAAAAAATATTAATTTTTGTTCCTTGGCTTGTTAGCAGAAATATTTTTTTTGTCCTCATAAAATTAATTTTATGCAAAACAATAACTACAATTTTAATAATGTTTCACTAATAAAGGACATTCAGAACAAAAAATGAACAAATGCTATGCTGTCCCACAAATAAACACATAATGCAACAGAGGAAGATATACAAATCTTATTATCATGATCAGATTTATATCGGTACAAATCAGTAGAATGGCTTTCCAAATCTCATCAATTAAACTGGAAGCACATTTTTTTTATGTAATTAATAAACAGAACCAAAAAAGTAGAAAAATAAAAATAAAGTGAAAACCATACAACCTAAAATAAAATTCATTACTCCTAAAAACATTATTTTAAGAACATAAATTCGAATAGAATGTCTTTTATTATTATTCTAACAATATAACTAAAAGCTTCTAAAAATAGAAAAATTATTTAAATTAAGCATAGTTAACAAAACTTAATAAATTTATCTACAAAAATTTAGTAAAAGTAAAACCACCGTACACAATAAAATAAAATAAATAATTTGAAACTGTTTCAAAAATAAAAGTAACAAATTTTTTTGAATTCTTTTGTTAAATTGAAACTTGAGAATTTGAAATAATCTGGAAAAATATTGGAAAGCAAAGTCATTTAAAAGATGAAAGTAAAAAAAAAATGACGGTATTTACATGTCAACAAAAATAAATGACATATCTACTTATTACTGTCATTATTTATTCCTTTATTTGCACTAACCAGTATCTTCCTTTAATCACTAATTCCATTGTATAAAGAAATTTAATCTGAAAAGAGTTATTTTGCACGAAACACAGTTAGGTAGTTGTACCTTTTTTATCGGAATGTGGAGAAGCTAGAAGCATTGAGAGTTTGGTCTCCCTAGCTACAGTTTCATGGCGAGAAGAAGCCAAGCGTCATCGAAAGAGAGCTGCCACAAAGGCGACGGGGTGGAGGGGTAAAATCTGAAAGAAATAATAAGCAAAGGTAAAAAGGAGCACAATAAGTATCAACAAAATAAAGACAACAAAATTTGAAAAAGAAAAAAGAAGCTAGATAGCCTACATTCAGAATATTCCGTAATTTTCTTGTGATTTTGGCAGCAATGATAAAGATTAGTAGTCCTATATAGAGTTCTCCAATTTGCAAAATAAAGGAGGATTAAGTTATGTATGGTAAGGAATATATTACGGTATGATTTTTTTCTTCTAATACAAGGTGAATGTCTCTGTTTGGAAAGAAAATTTCGGGGGATACTATGTTTCTATTATTGTGATTATTAAAATGACACGTACAAGCTAGTAGTTTGGTGTCAGAAAATTATTATTTAATTTTACCAAGTGCATAGATTTTTTATAAGGGCATAAGTTTATTTTTATAATTGATAATACAATAATCATAATTTTTAGGTTTTTGAAAAAATATTTAAATTACTTGGTAAACAACAAAAATATGAATTAGGTCAAACTTGATAATACTGAGCAACCTACTTATATATTGTGCTACCTATCTTATTAATTTGAGTCTGATGGATTCCATATCTGTCTGATCAGCTTTAGATCTGTGCGTGCTGAATTTACACGGATATTAAAGTGAACATGCATGAATATTGAAACAACATGCATAGATCCTAAAGAGGATCGGACGGACATGCAACCCACCGGACTCAAATTCGAGTCCGATGGACGTCGGACCCAAATTGTTCCCTTTATTATATGAAACAAATTATAAATATTTGATTAGTTTAAAGTCAAGCAGTAAAAATAGAAAGTTTATAAGTTAATTCTAATACATTCATTTTTATATTTATAAATGTTATAAATTTTTAGTAATTTATAAATTTTATATGTAAATACATCACTCTTGAAGTAGATCAGTTTCAATAGTTTGAATTTGACTTTTAAAGTCGATCCGATAGATCTTAGAGTTAATAAACTCACCATGGAACTTGGTGAGCTTAAGAACACCTTACTTATACTCGATATAATACATTTATTATATACACTTACAATGTTAAATTTTAAGTTCAAACTAATGTGGCTAAAATTTAAATACATTAAGGGTTGTAGATTCATAAAATGTATAGTTGGTAATACAACAATACAATAAGGGTTTCTAGATTCATAAACTAGTGAACAACCAAAATATGAATTTAAGTCTTATATATTCCAACATTTTAAGTATAGTCAACACAAAAATAACTTGTTGATTAAATTCTCAAATAATTTGATACTTTGAGAATAGTTGGTAATACAACAATAATCTTGAATATATTTTTGGAAAACACATTTAAATTACATAGTGAATAACAATTTATGGACCAAGTCTTTTTCGATATTAGTAATACAACAATAATTCGACACTTTGAGTATAGTTGTTATTACAACATTAACTTGCCGATTAAATTTTCAAATAATTCGGCACTTTGAGTATAGTTGATAATCCAACAATAATTATGAATTTAGATTTTTGAAAAAATAATTACTTAGTGAAAAACAAAATATGATTAAGTTGGTAAAACAACAATAAGTTGATACTTTGAGTATAGTTGACAATACAACAATAATTCGACACTTTGAATTTTATATTTTTGAAAATATTATTTAAATTACTTAGTGAACAACAAAATATGAACTAATTCTTACTCGATGCGTGTCAAGAAACGAAATACAACACAACCCATTTATTTATAGATATAAAACATTTTAATATAAATTATACTTACAATGTTTAATTTTTATGTTTAAACTAGTGTGGCTTAATTTTGAATTCATTAAAGGTTTCTATAACCATAAGATGTTATGTTTGATACGATGATGATGCTATTAATTCTATAGAGTGTGTAGCGAAAAAGAAGGTTTAAAGATATATTTAGAATCATAGTTAGTAATATTATAATTAAAAACTACATTCGACAATATTATCAGTATCTTTAAGAATATTTATATGTTAAAAATATTGTGTCAGTATTAAATTTAAAGAAATATTTAGAATCAAATTTAGAAACATTTATAATTAAAAACTATATATATTCGACAGTTAATATTGTATCTTTAAGAATATTTATAATTATCAGTATCAAATTTAGTAATATTATATGTCAAAAATATTTTTTGACAATATTACCAGTATCTTTAAAATCAAATTTAGTAATATTAATAATTAAAGAATATATTATATGTTGTTCGAAATAAACATTACTTGCTAATTAATAAAATTCTCAACTAATTCGACACTTAAGGTATAGTTGATAATACATCAACAATCATGAAACATTAGTTTTTTTGAATAAAATAAATATTACAATCATTTGGTGAACAATAAAATATTTTTATAGATATTACATTTATTATATAAAGAGGAGGGATCCAATTACTTATAATACATTTATTCATGTTGGACGGTTCAAATTGACTGTTGGGACTATGAAATTGTAAAAATGACTTCTAAACATATGGTGTCAAGATGTGTTACTATTTTTTGGTGTAATTAGATCCCTCCTCTTATATAAATTATAATTGTAATATTAAAGTAGGGGTTAATTATTTTCATAAATTGGCATACTTTTTATTTTACTTGGAGATTAATTTAAGAATTACATACTTTTCATTGGGTGGCATCCAGCCAGAGATTTCTTTCCAATTTTTTGTTTTTTTGGAAATGCGCCAGGTTGGGCCTATATTGAGAAAGTGCATTTAAAATTGTAGCAAATTTAATAATAAGCATGAAGAAATGGTAAGAAAAATATCGCGTCTCTCTCTATCAATCTCCCCAAATTTAATAATTAGCATGAAGAAATGGAGACCCCAACCTGTTCTGATTTTTTTGCAAAAGTGGACTTCATGCATGTATGTGACAGGTCTGATTTATTTAAACAAGTTCTTTTTGGTTTTATATTGTGTGAAAAAAATTATTATATGTCATTACATGCAAAACAAGGTATTTAATACAATAAAATATTTCTTTAAGTTAATTTGAAATGAGGTTGTGTCATCACTTATGTATTGAAAGACAAGTATTAACACATTTTGCGCACTTATGAATCTCTCTTCAATAAAAAAAAAATAGTCAATGTGCAATGTTATTAAATCTATAATTTGATGATTGAGTCAAAGGAATACCAAATGCGGTTATAGTTAACATAAATTTGTGCAGATATGTCTGATGTGTCGCCCAAGGAGATAGAGCTCCGCTAAGGAACAAAGCTTGTATCTGAACTCCATAATGTTTTAATCCATTTTTTTTTTTGCTTTTATCTTTAAATGACAGTGCAGTTTTTTTTTTGTTATTATCAATGTAAATTTGAATGATATATAATTATATATATTATTGTTTAATGAAATTCGTTTGGAATTATCTGTCTTGATGTTATATTATATTTACAGTTTATGTTATAAATCGGGAATATTCATTCATATTAAATTGACATACTAATTTTAACAAAATATTGACCAAAATAAATTGCGTAGTGACAATCATGTATTTGGTTGCAATAAATTTTATGCAACTAAAATTTGGTTACAAAAATTACACAAATTGCAACCATAAATTTCGTTGCAATACACTATCTTATTGCTATTGTTTTTCGGTTGCGTTAAATGCGTAGTAGCAACTATTTATTTGGTTACAATAGATAATTGCTATGCATTTCATGCAACTAGAATTTAGTTGCAAAAATTACAAAAATTGTAACTATTGATTTTGTTGCGATACACTATCTTATTACTACCATTTATTTGGTTGCAATATCTTATTTATACGTTGTTTTTGCAATTAAATTATGGTTGCAATAAATAAATTCTCATTGCAACCAAACAATTGGTTGTGAATATATTGCAATGGAACCTTTTGCAACCACCTGCAACTAATTTCTCTGTTGCAAAATAATTTTATTGCAACTAATTTATACCTTTTACTACCAAAAATATTATTGCTCGAATATGAAAACATAAACATTTAATTCATTATTTGATGACGCAAAAACATATAGTGAAAATCACTATCTTTTTTTTCTTGTGGGATTCACATGTTTGTTAGACGAAGACAGAAAAATATTTTTGGAGTTATAATTAACAACACGGCTATCTAAAGGTATGAGATTTGAGTTTATTATATCTGATAGGGTACATATAATATATTTCTAGCATCATCCACTGTAAAATATTAGATAACTATTATAAATAAATTGGAATATGAAAAAAATAATAGATGTCGTTCACAATGCATATAAAATTTACGCCTTATATTACGTAACGTACAGTGAATGTTGCGTATATTGGATGGTAAATAGATAGATTGTCGATTTCTTGTGAAGTTTGAGCAAGGATTGTGAATGTTGCACGAGATGCTCAAACTTTCCACGGTGTATATTTTCTTTCTTCCTTCGATCTTCTTTCCTTTCCTTCACTCGTATCGTTAACATAGAAGGCAACACGAATCCTGTTAGATACTTGGATTATACAATATAATTGATTTGATTTCTTACTATTTTTCTCAATTATTTAATCTCCACTGCACCCAACCTTTGCACGGCTCAACCTCATACCTCAAGGCTGCCCGTTCTCAAGGCACAAGTTTGAAGTAAAATCACAAAAAAAAAAAAAGCTGTCAAGATCACACACTAGCTGTAAGTAATCTCATCTTATCAAATTGACAGAACAATTAAAAAGTTAATATTTGAGTTGATTTTATTGAATAAATCAATGCATTTAAGGTGTTTGATGAAAAGCTCAAACCAAACTGCATTTCTATAAGCATGACTTCCAAACCAAAACTTAGGAAACTGCTAAATTCTTATACCAGTTAGCATCATCAGAAATCTCAACCCCTGATCTACTTTTGGGCGTTTATGCCGACAGTTGAATTATCATACTTTGGTGCCTTCCTTGTTAAGTCTAGGGAAATGTATGTTTACAAATTAAAAAAGCAAAATAATCAGAAACGGAGTTGTTAAATTTTAAAAGATAGCCTGTGCATAGATAGTAACTGGAGTCTTGTATTTGTCACAAACTTGTAGTATTGGTTGGAAAAATAATTACCAGGGTTTTGTACTGAGAAAATACCCGTCGATATTCTTTATTGTTATTAACCGATTCCTCTCATTAATGAACATATGAAGGCCACTTTTAGGTAAAACGAATTCCGGCAGTATTGAAAGGTAATGGTCCAAAACACTGAATACATTAGCACACTGGAGATTGGTTGCATGATATGAGTATCGGGACATAATTGGAAAAAATCCAAAGAGAATTTATGATTCATTTCCCCTAAATCTTGTACAGCGTGTAGATAATAGTTAAATGCATTCATCTTAGAGATACAATGCAACTAATTTGGATATATTAAGTTCAATTAAAAAAATAAAACCTTGTGTTCACTGAGATGAATAATTATGTTTTTCATGCAGATTGCATACTCGAAATTTTCATAGGTATGTTAGTACCTCTTTCTACATTGTAGACCTTATATAAATTATTTAACCAAATACAAAGGATTCAATAATAAGAAGAACAGAACAAGCAAAAGAAAGAGGTTCATTGATTCTTTAACATTTTAATTGATTCAAGTTTGAATACACGTATGTAATTTCATTATGAAATCTGACCTTTTGGGATTATATAAGCATAAGAATAGTCTTAGTTGCATCTCATTCAAAACCATAAATTTCTTAAACAATGTTCATCTGAAAACTAGGGAGTTGCATATTATTTTGTACCGCACTTAGATCTTGTAGAAGCTGTAACGCTTTTGCTCCAAAGATATTCAGAGGACCCAAATATGGTACTAGTTAGAGCTGGTACCTATGCAAAAATCCAGAAATGAATTATGAATTCCTTTTTATAGTTGAGGCTACTTGAGATGTGTGAGACTATTTGTGACAATTGACTTGCTTTATTGTCTTTGAAAACGTATTTTGGAGGTGCATATCTCTGATGTCACTGATGTGTACTGGTACATTAATTGTGATTATAAGGACCTTTATGCATACTTTCTGAACTTCTAAAAGTAAATAAGTTCATTCTTGTAAAATGTGACATTCATTCTTGCAAGAAAGAACCAGCAGTTGAATTGTTTTAGAAAACCAGCAGTTGAACTTATTTAAAAAACCAGCAGTTGAAAATTATTTAAAAATCCATATTTTCTGGTTATAAGTTGTAATTGTTTTAAAAAACCAGCAGTTGAACCGGTTAACTCACCGGTCTGACCAGTGAACCGTTGATCCGGTGCTTTACCGGGTCGATGTCTGGTCCGGTTCCGATAACATTGCGTGAAACTGAAAATTGGAGCTTCTATATGAAAATATATTACGGATTTCTTACTTCTTATCTGTTTTGCTGTAGATTACATGATCTGCGATTTATACATTTTTCCTAATCTCTTAATATTTTTTTTTTATCTTCGTAGTAGACAGAATTTAATAGGCAAGTATCAATTAAAGCTGGAAAAAAAATAAAAAAAATTACTTAACCATATTTTTTTAATTCTGCTTGGTGGTAAAGGTGCTCAAGCTTTTTGCTAAATTGAATTCAAATGCATGTTATTTTGATCTAAATGCAAGTTAAAATTATGCGAGATTAAAATATAAAAATGTTAGATACCTCATATTATCTTGCTAAAGATTTTTTATTTAATTATTTGGTTAATACATTAAATTGCTATTTATTTACTGCAATTTTATTGTTCTTTTAAATAAATGTCCCGTAGCCCCTGTATTTCTTACTTTTCAAATGTCATATGCGGGAATTGAATCTACATTCCTCCGTAGAGAGACGAGACCCACCACCATCTGTACTAGGCCTACAGTTCAATTTTGTTTAACCTACTGGTTTTGAATCAAAAAAAAAAAATACAGTTCAATTTTGTTGTTGTTTACTTACTCTCTTTTTTTCTTTTTTCTTTTTAAATTGCTGTTTGTTCTTGAAAATAGTAGGATCCCCACATACACACACCCATACGTGCACACACTAGAAGTCTAGAACAAATTAGTTAATATCATACATACCCATCAACTTCAACTTTGAGACTACCTCCATCTTTCTCAAATAAAAAAAAATACATTAATCCATCAACTCTTTGATGTATCATATATTTTCGTTTACCCTTTCAATCATTTCATACTCGCCTCAGGATTGAAAAATGTACAATTTTTCTAATTAACAGCTAACAAAATCTTAGTTTATGTACGGTTTAAATAATTATGGACTAAAATGCCCTTGTTTCATTTAGCGTATTTTTTCTTTTATGTTAGAATTCATTTTTGAACAAGATAATGCAATCTTGTTGTTTTATTTGCCATAGACACACCCCTTGCCATTTGTAGAGATGGAAAAAGATTGTCTGTTTTTATTTTTTTATTTTTTTATTTCACAAGTACAATTTACATGATTTATACAAAATGCCTTAACAACTTTCCTACACAGCTCACAATAAATCTTCCTAAATATTCTATAAAATATTCTTGATTTCTCACAGTATTCGGTCTTCCCAAATTCTGAAAAGGATGTTGGCTCCGCTAAAGGCGCAGCTCAACTACCTCGTGAACTCCATGTTTGCCATGGTAAATCCAATTATATTATATTGCTCTTTATAATTGGATGTTGTCTCTCTCCCCCAAATTAAGTTAAAAACAGAACCCTGAAAGTATAATTTTGTTAATATTTTACTTTTCCACTGAATAGACACTCTCAGTGAGTTGTATGTTAACCAAACAGAATTTTTCCAAGACAGGGAAAAGTAAGCAAATTGTGATGAATGTTTTTTTTTTTTTTAAATTTCTGGGTTTTTTATATCATTAACACCTAACAGTACTTTCTTAATTGTGATTTGAACTTGGAATAACAAAACGAATAGGATATTTTGGATGAGCAATTTACGGTAGTGCAGGGGCTGGAAGATGACAACCCTGGATTTCTGGTAGAAATTATGTCTGTCTTCTGTGATCAAGCCGAGAAGATTGTCTCTCAGCTGTAAGTGTTGTCGTATGTACTCTCACCAAGTTAATTTCTTTTCCTTAAAGATTATAGGAACTGAAATGGCACCATTTATGATACACTGATTCTCTTAATTTGTTAAATTACAGGCTCTTGTTCAATTCTGTATATATAGCAAGTATAATACACACGTCTATTCTAATTATGATTTTTGCGTTTTGATTGGTTAAGGAGAGAGTCAGTTGTTGATTTTCAGAAGGTTGCTGAATGCGTGCACATGTTCAAGGGAAGCTGCTCTTAGTTAGTTTCACATTCTCCTACCTTTGACCTTTCTTTTCTTTTTCTCTTTTTGTTAAGATATTGTACAAACTGTCAGTGCATATGTATATATATAACTTTCCAACCTCTGTCGACATTTGATTTTATGACTGGTCGTGTATAAATTTGGGGAAAAATACGCACAAAATAAACTTGTTTAGAACATGACTTTAGCATCCTGAATTATAAGTACCCATTAAGTAAGACCATTCTTTATAATTAAACAGCTTGTATTGAATTTCTTCTGTCACATTAATTGGGAGTCTTGTTATAACACCATCTTCTTTCAACAATAAATTTGAAGAGTGTTCCGAATATATATGTAATACTTCTTAGAAAGAAGTTTTCATTTTTATTTTTTATTTTATTTTGCAGTGTGGGTGCTAAAAGGGTAGGATTGGGGTGCATGAGGTTTCTCAAGGTTTATAAAGAGAATGACAGAGAAGGGTATGCCTTGGAACCTGTTCTTATTATTTTAATATAATTTGCCCATTTTTTCCCGAAATTTTTATATATAAGAAAATAAATTAAAAAAATATTAAAAATGAGAAACTGTTCATAGGATTTCGAAAAATAAGAAGGCTGGTATATGCCATGGCGTCCCGCTGGGACGCCATGGCATACTCCAGCCCGTCGGAAAAAAACGGAAAAAAAAATAAAAATAAAAATACGGGACGCCATGGCATATCCCGACCCGGGAAAAAAAAAACATATAGGGACGCCATGGCATATCCCGACTCAGGGAAAAAACGTAAAAAACATAAAAAAAAAAAAAAAAAACGGGACGCCATGACATACTCCGGCCCTAAAAAAAAAAAAAAAAAAATTTTTTTTTTTCTGCTGTGTTCAGTCAGAAATCCAATAATTGTGATCAGATTCAAAATTCATTTTAAAGAAAATGGCTACATGGATTTTTGTGTTCTTTATATCAATATAAAGGTATGAAAGTCTAGTTTCCAGATAATATAATTGCTCTATACAAAAATATTACAGATTGGTACAGTTTTAGCGATTAATTGACAGAGGTCAGAATTCAGAAAAGCTGAAATTCCAGTGAGCAGTCCTATAATTTTGATCAGATTCAAAATTCAATTTAGAGAAAATGGCTACATGAATTTTTGTGTTCTTTATATCAAAATAAAGGTATGAAAGTTTAGTTTTCAGATAATATAATTTCTCTATACAAAAATATTACAGATTGGTACAGTTTTATCGATTAATTGACAGAGGTCAGAATTCAGAAAAGCTGAAATTCCAGTCAGAAATCCAATAATTATGACCTCTGTAATTAATCACTAAAACTGTATCAATCTATAATATTTTTATATAGGAAAATTATATTATCTGAAAACTAGACTTTCATACCTTTATTTTAATATAAAGAACACAAAAATCCATGCAGCCATTTTCTCTAAATTGAATTTTGAATCTGATCAAAATTATTGGACTGCTCACTGGAATTTCAGCTTTTCTGAATTCTGACCTCTGTCAATTAATCGCAAAAACTGTACCAATCTGTAATATTTTTGTATAGAGAAATTATATTATCTGGAAACTAGACTTTCATACCTTTATTTTGATATAAAGAACACAAAAATCCATGTAGCCATTTTCTCTAAAATGAATTTTGAATCTGATCAAAATTATTGGATTTCTGACTGAACACAGCAGAAAAAAAAATTAATTTTTTTTTTTTTTTTAGGGCTAGAGTATGCCATGGCGTCCCGTTTTTTTTTTTCTTCTCCTTTTTATGTTTTTTCCCTGGGTCGGGATATGCCATGGCGTCCCTATATGTTTTTTTTTTCCATGTCGGGATATGCCATGGCGTCCCGTATTTTTAATTTTTTTTTTTTTCCGTTTTTTTCCGACGGGCTGGAGTATGCCAGGGACGCCATGGCATATACCAGCCTTCTTATTTTTCGAAATCCTATGAACAGTTTCTCATTTTTAATATTTTTTTAATTTATTTTGTTATATATAAAAATTTCGGCTTTTTTTCTCTACAAGATTGATGAACCTGTTTTATTTTATATTTATTTTATATTTTATTTTTGTAATAAGTTTGGTTACAACCTGCACTTATTCATGGCATAAACACTGAATGGTAGAATTGATGAATAAATTTAATTAAAGCTAACTCCCATCATAAATGCAATTCCTTTTCTACACGGACGACAAACAATTAATACCCACTCCGTCCCGACACAGTTTGTCAATTGATTCCTAGCTAGCATGAATTTTTTCCAAGTTCTTTTTTTATTTCATAATACGAGAATTAAGCTACTTGATCAAAGAATTGAATTTGATCTTTTTGGTCTTTCCAAAATATAACCCAAAAGTTGAAAATGTTTGCACATATCTGTATTATATGTTTCAACTTTTAGATGGGTGATTTCGATGGCTTTTAAGCTTTAGGAGGTCAAATATTTTTCAGAAGGTACCTATGTCAATTTAGATTTTGCAAGGATATAGATGAAATCATACTTGTGTGTTTTTCTTAAAACTTAAATCTTTATTAGAGCATCACATCATTGTAATATTCTTTATTGACATTCTTTATAATATAGTGTAGTTGTATGAATTTCTGTGTGGTTATTTTTAACATTATTCTAAAATTTCTCAATATATATGATTTGTGAATGTCTACTCGAGCAGGTGTATAGCAGCAATGGTTGAGATCAGGCGTGAATTTGATGAGCTGCACATGAGACTTAAGACTATGCTTCAGGTAAAATTAGTGAATTATTTTCATAATAAATGCAGTTAGATTTTGCACCTTATTCTTTTCTTGAAAAAACAAAAGTTGGTTTTTTTTATGCACCTTTAGTTCACGAATTATTACAATAGACATAATGATAT
This sequence comes from Carex kokanica, assembly GCA_025461125.1. Lineage (NCBI taxonomy): Eukaryota > Viridiplantae > Streptophyta > Magnoliopsida > Poales > Cyperaceae > Carex > Carex kokanica. The sequence goes on along the minus strand of JAJGRX010000122.1, from coordinate 2,767,011 downwards.
CGCGCACGATCGTGGAATTTAAATTAAATTGTTTTTTTCCAAGTAAAAAAATGTAAAAACATATTTAATTACAGATCAAGAATATTTGCCCTTCATTTTAGTTTATTGTTATCAAAACTGTCTTATGAGTTATGACCATCGAGAAGTAACATAAAAGTTCCTTTGTGTTAATTGAGTGCAGTTGGAACAGCAAATTCAAGCTCTTGATGCTAAGCAGATAAATTAAGGTTTGCAATTTTATAGATTTATCTTGATCGATAATGGTTGTTTAATCTAATGAATGTATTTGGATAATGTTTGTTTAATCTAATTAATGTATTTGGAGGCTGTCATTATTTCAGAGTCTAAATTATGTGGGAAATGTAAGGCGTATGTATTTCAGAAATAACTATTGATTTGGAGGCTGTCATTAATTCAAGGGTAGTGGAGTTGTCAATGACTGTGTTTAGTTGAATATTGTCACTGAACTTTCTGTTTACTTCACAAATATTCTTTTATATCAAAATTTGGTGATGTAGCTCCGTTTCTATCTCACTGGTACAGCTGTCCCTGATTTTCCAGTAGATGGGCAATTCTGACTTTTGCATTTTCCCTATTGCAATATACCCCTTGCAGCTCACCACTCTTTTCTTTTACCTTAAATCAAACTTGCCAAATGTCATTATATGATATCCAATCCTGTATGTGGGGACAAACTGTATTAATTCAGTGCAAAATTTCTTTTGAATCAGAGAATACAAAACCCTGAATTTCCTTTATCTGTGTGATAGAGATATTGCATGTGTGAAAGAGATATTGCAGTTGAATATTATGTATGATTTTCAAAAGACTCTTAATTAAACAATGACCAAGCACACCAAATTGGAGAAATTAGTTGATAATAGAGACTTGATGGAACATGAACACTTAGATCTCATACTGCCTAAACCACAAATTGCATACCGGAATATATGCCTTACCAATGGTAAAAACCGGAACCGGTTACATATCCGGTCATATATCCGGTTCGGTTCTTTTAAATTACCACTTCGGCAATCGTATCGGTGAAAACCGATTTTATCGTCCGGTTCTTCCTATAGTGTCCCAGATAAAACTGTGTAAAACCCGGTTCAAATCAATTTGTTTTGTATCTTCTTCGTATCTTGCTCTTTCAGAAACTGATTTCACGTATCTTCTAATTTTTTCTGGATTCTCCATTTCTTTCTCTTTTCTCCACACACCGAGATGGAAAGAAATGCGAAATTGGCCCTCCTTTCTCCTTCAATTTTCTTATATTTATTGTAGTGTATTGCACAGTGGCTCAAGGACGTTCTGAAGGTTAGTAGGCTTGAAACAAAATACTACAAGTAATCTCATTTCATCATTAAATTCGAATCTGTAGTCCATGTACTTGAAAAGCTTGAATTTTTGAGATAATTTTATTGAATAGATTAATGCATTAAAGGTGTTTGATGAAATGTTCAAATAGTTGAGTACTCTTAGCATAACCTAATAATGTGTATATTTGCAGATTAATTTTACGCCTCCACCCTTTATTTTGCTCCTTCGGATTATTCACTTGCTGATTATTTCCTTCAGATTTTATCCCTCAACCACCTTCGCCTCTCTATTGACAGTCTCTGGTGGCTCTCTTCGGATGATGCTTGGCTTCTTCTCACCATAAAACTATAACGAGGGAGGCCATAATCTGAACGCTTATTTTTTTTCCACATTCCAGATCAAAAATGTACAACCACCTAACTATGCTATTTGCAACTAATGTCCGATTGACTTAGCTAATTCCAGTATTTGTGCTGATATGTCATTAGATTGTCTGATTTTTTTTTTTTCTTTTGAACAAATTAGTTCCTTTCAAATCGGCCAAACTAATTTCCTTGCAAAAGAACTTTTTTCAGTTTCAATTGCATTGTACAATGGAATTAGGGGAGTAATTGCATTGTCCCCTTTTTCTAATATCCTGGCATAAAATAGAAGTAAATAAGTGACAGTACTTGACAGTAAGTATCCATGCTTTACCTACTGGACCTTTAATTTACATATTACATAACAACAGAGCAGCTCAGAAATAATTTTTGTGATTTGTCATAGTACTTAATAATGGCAAATTTCCTTCGCGCTCCCCTTTGGCGCATCCCTCCGGTGCCTCCCCTCTGTTGCGCTTCTGATCAGAAATTGAAAATCGTGTAAACAAAATCTTGATTGACCCTGACTATTGCCACCTCCAAATCTAACGAAAGGGGTGAATGTATGATCACGGTCGTGCAAGGCGCAAGACAATGGGGAAATAGAGAGGGATCGATCAGTGCAGGAGATCCTACAGCCAAATTATTTTTTTTTTTAGGGGGGAATTGCCCTTAGGCTTTAAACCTGAATTCATAGCACCTGAGTTCACTCAAATTTTGAGTTTAGTTGAATGGAAGGGTTTTCCAGTTTTCCTTTTGAAATGATGTAATTAAAAAGTTTTAATAAATAATTTAGGAATTTTGCAAGTTTCCTCCTCTTTGAGTACTTAACTGACAATTAGTTTCTCTTTCATTTACTTATTTTGCTTTTGTTTTGTATAATTTTGTAAATTTCTTCTTTGGCGTAAAACCAGATATTGCAAAAAAGTTCCCATTCCATTTGATTTCCAGTCCTATAAGTTTCACGACCTAAATTTTGGAGCAATTGGTTGGTGAAGGAATACGTACAAGTCCTCTCATTTAAGTAATTATTCTTGTTGAGTTAGAACGAGTTGCTGACTTCGTGCATATAATGCAACCAGTGTGGGAACATGACTCGAGAAATGGAACAAGACGGTATAGATGCACATGTTGATAGACAGCATATCATGATGCATGGTTGTACACATTGTCAGAATGATGAGAAATGCTTGCTTGTCTTTGAAAGATTTAAGGTATATATTTTTGTCTTCAGTTTACAATGCTAATGATGATTCTTCTGAATAATTTCAATTAAAGGAAGTAAATTTATTGTTCCTATTTTGTAGGAATCCTGGTTCAGGCCATCAGTAATTAGTTAGGGTGTCTTACCAACTGCTATATGAATGTACTAAATTACTTTCTAAGAAATCATTTCTCAAACTTAGAGGAGGCAATCGAATCAAAGGAGCAAAGATGTGCATCTATGCTAAAATCTTCTATATAATGCATTGCTGTAAGAGAAACATGGATTTTTAGGTCAAGAAAGAATAAAAATGAGAATTCTGTTACTTTGATCACGGTTCACCAGGTTATTTTATTTCTCTGCAATAGGATCTACTTATTTTGTACATACATATATATATATAGTAGGGCTATTGTACTTCGCGACACGCTCATATTTCAATTTTGAAAATCCAAAACGTCGATCCGAACCGTTCAAGTTGATCTCCATATTGAAATGTGCTTGGAGACCAAATTTTACATTTTTTGGAATTTTTTTACTATTTATTAAGCCACTTTGAAAATCGCTGATCCATTATGAACTGTAGCAAAATCAGTAAAAAATTATGAACCAATGGATCAGCGATTTTCAAAATGGCTTAATAAATAGTAAAGAAAATCCAAAAAATGTAAAATTTGGTCTCCAAGCACATTTCAATATGGAGATCAACTTGAACGGTTCGGATCAACGTTTTGGATTTTCAAAACAGAAATATGAGCGTGAAGTAAAACATTGGCTTTACTTCGCGAAGTATAATAGCACAATTCCGAAGTACAATAGCACAATTATATATATATAGAGGAGGGTTCCAATACATCCAAATTTCTATGCTCCCAATACACCCACTCTTTTATCTACATTTTCAAAGTCCGAACAGTCGATCCGAACTGCTCAACATGATCTTCATAATAAAATATGCTTGGAGACCAAATTTTATATTTTTTTATAATTTTTTTACTATTTTTTAAGACAGGTACAAAATCACTATATCGGATGGTCCAGAATCTCCTTAAAACAATGATTTTGTACCTATCTTAAAAAATAGTAAAAAAATTCTAAAAAATATTAAATTTGGTCTCAAAGCATATTTTATTATGAAGATTATGTTGAGTGGTTTGGATCGACTGTCTGGACTTTGAAAATGCAGATAAAAGAGTGGGTGCATTGGGAGCATAGAAAATTGAGTGCATTGGAACCCTCCTCATATATATATATATATAGAGAGAGAGAGAGAGAGAGAGAGTAGAACTAGGGTGTGATGTGCTCACCAAACTCTTTGGTGAGCACAACTCTACATAAATTATCGGATTCACTTCAAACGAGATGAATCCAACTGTTGAAACCGATGTGCTTTACTAGTGATGCGTGTACATGCAAAATTTTGAATTTTTTGAATTCATTTAGTCTCAAGTCAAGTGGTCAAAATTGATGATTTTTTGAATGCATTAAAACAATTTCATTTTAGATCATTCATTTTTCATCAATTTTGACCACTTGACTTGAGACTAAATAAATTCAAAAAATTCAAAATTTTGTATGTACGCGCATCACTCGTAAAGTACATCGGTTTCAACAGTTGGATTCTTCTCGTTTGAAGTGAATCCGATAGTTTATGTAGAGTTGTGCTCACCAAAGAGCTTGGTGAGCACATCACACCCTAGTTCTACTCATATATATATATATATATATAGAGTGGCTAATATCAAAACGTTTGCACCAAGGGGTTGGTGCAAACGATTTGTTTTCGGGTTTTCGAAGTCCAAACGGTCGATCCGAACCGTTAGATATTTAATCCATATTAAAATGTGCTTGGAGACCAAATTTCACATTTTTTGGAATTTTTTTGCTATTTATTAAGCCACTTTGAAAGTTGCTGATTCGGGTGAACAGTAAAAACAGTGCAATCAAATTCTGGACCGTGTGATCAGCAACTTTCAAAGTGGTTTAATAAATAGTAAAAAATTTCAAAAAATGTAAAATTTGGTCTCCAAGCACATTTCAATATGGAGAACAACTTGAACGGTTCGGATCGACCGTTTGGACTTCGAAAACCCAAAAAAAAAATCGTTTGCACCAACCCCTTGGTGCAAACGTTTTGATATTAGCCACTCTCTATATATATATATGGGTCTGTCTAATTTGCTGCCGGCAGCAGTTCGGCCAAGTGCTGCCGGGGCTATATTTAGCCGTGTGATGTCCAAACAACAAATTCAAACCGTTAGATGTTTAATCTATACTATAATCTACTTGGAGACCAAATTTTACATTTTTTGGAATTTTTTTACTATATATTAAGCTGGTTTGAAAACTGCTGTTTTTAGTAAATTTCTGCAACGTTAAAAACAGCGGTTTTCAAACCATCTTAATATATAGTAAAAAAATTCCAAAAAATGTAAAATTTGGTCTCCAAGTAGATTATAGTATAGATTAAACATCTAACGGTTTGAATTTGTTGTTTGAACATCACACGGCTAAATAATGCCCCGGCAGCACCTCGGCCGAACTGCTGCCAGCAGCAAATTAGCCACAGCCTATATATATATATATATATATAGATATATATATATATGAGAATGGCTAATATCAAAACGTTTGTTCCTGGGCTCAGGAACAAACGATTCCGTTCTCCCATTTCCAAAGTTCAAACAACAAATCCAAACCGTTAGATGTTCAATCTATATTAAAATGTGCTTGGAGACCAAATTTTACATTTTTTGGAATTTTTTTACTATTTATTAAGCTGGTTTGAAAACCGCTGTTTTTCAATGTTGCAGAAATTTCATAAAAACAGCGATTTTCAAACTAGCTTAATAAATAGTAAAAAAATTCCAAAAAATGTAAAATTTGGTCTCCAAGTACATTTTAATATAGATTGAACATCTAACAGTTTAGATTTGTTGTTTGAACTTTGAAAATGGGAGAACGGAATCGTTTGTTCCTGAGCCCAGGAACAAACGTTTTGATATTAGCCATTCTCTATATATATATATATAGAATTTTGCTATTGTGCTTCATGAAGTAAAACCAATATTTTACTTCACGCTCATACACCCATTTCCAAAATCCAAATCGTCGATCCGACCGTTCAAGTTGTTCTCCATATTGAAATGTGCTTGGAGACCAAATTTTACATTTTTTGGAATTTTTTTACTATTTATTAAGCCACTTTGAAAATCGCTGATCCATTGGTCCAGAATTTTTTACTGTTTTTTACTATTCACAATGGATCAGCAATTTTTAAAGTGGCTTAATAAATAGTAAAACAATTCCAAAAAATGTAAAATTTGGTCTCCAAGCACATTTCAATATGGAGAACAACTTGAACGGTTCGGATCGACGATTTGGATTTTGGAAATGGGAGTATGAGCGTGAAGTAAAACTTCGTTTTACTTCGCGAAGTACAATAGCCCTACTATATATATATATAGAGTCTGACTAGGCTAAGCCATGGTGTAAAACGACTTGGTACTCCACGCCATATCTTCATTTTCAAAGTTCAAATAGTCGATTCGAACCTTCCAACATGTTCTTCATATTGAAATGTACTTGGAGACCAAATTTTACATTTTTTGGAATTTTTTTACTATTTATTAAGCCACTTTGAAAATCTGAAAATCCTTATGAACAGTAAAAAACAGTAAAAATTTCTGGACCACCGGATCAGTGATTTTCAAAGTGGCTTAATAAATAGTAAAAAAATTCCAAAAAATCTAAAATTTGGTCTCCAAGTACATTTCAATATGGAGAACAACTTGAGCGGTTCGGATCGGTCGTTTGGATTTTCAAAATGAAAATAATGAGGCATGGAGCACCAAGTCGTTTTACACCATGGCTTAGCTAAGCCCAGCACTATATATATATATATATATATATATATATTTCCCTTTCTAAAAAAAAGAAAGGATATGCATCTACGCTCAAATCTTCTATATAATATAGTATTGTAAGAAAAACATAGAATTTTAGGTCAAGAAAGAATAAAAATGAGAATTTTGTTACCGATCACGGTTCACGAGGTTATTTTATTTCTCTGCAATAGAATCTACTTATTTTGTACATATATATTTACCTTTCTAAAATAGAAAGAGGACAGAAGTTTTTCTTCACATTCTTATTGAATCATTCGGTAGTACAAAGAATTAGAATGGGATGTATATTTAAACCCATTTTATAAATGATTTTTCATCAAAAAAAAATTATAAATCTTAATCTTGAAGAAAATTGTAATCAATTAATTGGAATTGAATTTTTCTTTTTAATTGTGTTTGGATTGGCAAGAATAGAGCTAATCCAAGAATAGCTCCACTATTCTTAACATTGGGTGATCCAAACAACAATTAGAAAATTGGATTAGCTCAAGAATAGCTCTATTCTACTAACCCAAGAAAATAGTGGGTTAGCAAGAATAGAGCTAGTGGGATTAGTGATATTAATAAAAAAATAGTTTTCATTACTCTCAATTATAATTAGTTTAAATATAAAATTAGTATTAAATAAAATATAAAATTAGTATTAAATAAAATATTAAATTAGTATTAAATAAAATATTTAATTAGTATTAAATAAATATAATATTAGGTTAATATAATATTAATTAAAATATTAGATTACTATTAAATAAATATATTATCAAATTAAATTAATATTAAATATAATGTTAGATTAAAAATAATAAATTTTAATTTAAAATTTTAATATAATTTAATATTAGTTTAAATATTAAATGTAATATAATATTAATTTAAATATTAGATTAGTATTAAATAAACTATTAGATTAAATATAATATAATATAATATTAGTTTAAATATTATATTATATAATATAATATTAGTTTAAATATTATATATAATATAATATTTATTTAATTAAATGTAATATAATATTAATTTAAATATTAAATGTAATACAATATTAATTTAAATATTAAATGTAATACAATATTACTTTAAATGTTATATGTATTAAGAGGAGGGATCCAATTACTCTTTTTTTTGACACATCTTGACATTGTTTTTTTTATAGGTCAATTTTGCGATTTCAAAATCCGAACAGTCGATCCGAACCGTTCAACATGATCACCATATTAAAATGTGCTTGGAGATCAAATTTTACATTTTTTTGAATTTTTTTACTATTTATTAAAATGATTACAAAATCGCTATTTTTCAATGGTATGAAAATAACGATTTTGAAACCATCTTAATAAATAGTAAAAAAATTCAAAAAAAATGTAAAATTTGATCTCCAAGCACATTTTAATATATCCATCATGTTGAACGGTTTGGATCGACTATTTGGACTTTGAAAATGATAGGTGTCAAAGTGTGTAAAAAAAAAAGGTGTAATCCGATCCCTCCTCATGTATTAAATAAAATATTATTTTAAATATTAAATGTAATATAATATTAGTTTAAATGTTAAATTTAATATAATATTTTAGTTTAAATATTATATTAGTATTAAATAAAACATTATTTAAGTATTAAATAAATATAATATTAGATTTGATTTGATTATTATTAAATAAAATATTGAATTAGTATTGAAAAATATTAGTTTAAATGTAATATAATATTAATTTAAATATTAAATGTAATATAATATTAGAATAGATTCTATTAGTATTAAATAAAATATTAGATTAGTTTAATCAATATTTTATTCATTCCCTCCATCACTATTTCAAATATACAATCCAAACAACATTTCTACTGACCCGGAATAGTCCAAAATAGCACTATTCTCAAACCACTTGGGTTAGCACTATTCTCAACCACTAACCCAAAAATCGTTATTCTTACACTAATCCTTGCACGATCCAAACATAAACTTAGTCAATTCAAATTGATGCGTATCGTATTTAAAAATAAAAATACATTTGTAATGTTATCTTTCTAGTTTGAAAAGTACTGGTCAAATTGTGAAATGGTATACTAAAACAACGCTCATTTGATTATATAAAACTATTCTATTAGGAATCGGTTAGTACGAAACAAGAAGAGTAGGATTCAGGAAGACACTAATATAAGACACCAAAATTAAATTTTTGAACGTTATTTGGTCAAATTGATCATGATTTATTTTAATTGTTTCTGAATATCGATGGGAAGTCTTCTTTCAAAATTTCAAAATCAATCGCTTTATCTCCCGTATATTGTTTCTTAATAGAAAAATATTACATTTGATTAGCTGTTCGATGAACTAAGAAGATATGAAAAAAAAAAAATATCTTGTTTGATTTTTTTTTTAATAACAAAATTCGACTTGCAAGTGTGCCTGTAATAACATTTTAACTGAAACGTTATTAGTGTCTTAACCGTCATTGTCTTCTAGATTAGGAATAATGATGTACTTCGGATAAAAATAATAATAAATTGTTACTTAAAATTCCTTTCTACAGCTGCAATAATATTTTTAATTAATGAAATGGAAGTTAAAATTCTCAAATCAAATATCCGACTCAACTTAATTATTTAGCTAATTTTGAACCTATGTCTTTCACACACACACACACACACACACAAAAACCTACAGATGTAGTTCTTGGTGAAATGAAATTAATTACACTCGTTTCTTAATATCATTCAGTTTAAAGCAAAGATGATCCTATTGAGATTTTAAAAAATTTCCGGACCTTTTCACATTATTTTCTTAAAATAAAATGATAAATTCATCAGTATCTGGTGCGATGTCTCGAGTCCGAATTCATAGAATTTGGTAGCATTACGTGTTCGTTGATATTTTCTGTTTCAAAATTCAGTTGATGCTGATCGATGCTTATCTGATTAATTTGACTTCTTCAATTTGGTTCGATCGAGACTTCCGAGTGCGATGTCTAATGAAAAGCACATCAAGCAACATAATTTAATTAATCAAATTTTCATTTACCCAACAAAAAATAAATAAAAGAAACAAGATGGCTTAAACAAGATAAATTCCCTAAATCACTGTCTAAGAAAAGAAGAAGAAAGAATTTCCAGATGAACATTACAAACAAGCAAGGAAAAAAAAAATGAAAGAGTATGTGCCAAGCCAAGTAGCTTCTGATCTCAGAATTCAGATAATAATTAAAAAAAAAGGGAGAATTTCATATATACCGCTCAAAAACTGTGAAATTACATATTTACCATCCAAATTTCTATAATTACATATTTACCATTTAAAAATCTAATAACTCACATATTTACCCAATTAACTAAAATCTGAGATTAATTAGAAATTAATTAAGTTTAATATTATAAACAATTAAATAATAATTGGATTAGCCCCTTCTCCTTCTACGATCAGAATCCACTCTCTTTTTGTCGCTAACTCTCCCGCCGCCTCCTCTCCTGCCCCTCTAAAATTTTCTCCCCATCAAGCAAACTCAAAATCTAGAAAGAACAGCTAGAGAAGATGGAATACGAAGAGGAAGAAGGGACTCCAGTTCCCTGATGAATCCATTTTTACTGTTTCCCACTTGTGTAATTACATTTTTACTGTTTCCCTGATTGCTTTATTTTACTGTTATTTTACTGTTTTTACTGATGAAGACATGGGACTCCAGTTCCCTGATGAAGACAAGGGACATGATAGTTAGGCCGATTACTCCAGCTTCTCCCAAGATTCAGAAAAAAAAAGAGAACGGGTCCAAGGAGAGAGAAGATATTTAGTCAGTGTTCTAAATAGCGCGCTATAGCGTTTTTGGACCCCAAACGCTACGCTATGACATCAAAATGCACTATTTGCGCTACGGCCGCTATAGCGGTCCACTATTTGCGCTATACAATATGGGTTTTTTTTTAAGCAATTTATATGGGTTTTAAATAAAGATAAAAAAAATCTCAAACCGAAATTGAATTTGTTGCTACTTGATACAGATAAATCAATTTGAAATTGGGAATAGAAATAGAAATTTGAATAGAAAAAAAGTCCAAACCGAAATTAAAATTTGAATATAAAAAAAAATAGATTATGTCATGAATCATGATGCTTAAGATATTTTTAATAGGAAAAATCGATAGTTTATGATATTACTATGGATATTTTGAACCGCAATTTGGACTTTGTACGGGTTCAATATGAATATTATAATTTCTTAATTACTTTGTTGTTATTTATTGTTCTATGAGACTTTAGATAATGTTGATATTTAGTACAAATATTGAATATACGAAATGTAAAAAAAAAAACGCTATTTGGAATAGCTTCCGCTATAGTAACGCTATTCGCTATAGCTTTTTTTTTAGCCTTCCCGCTACGACGCTATAAACGCTATTTAGAACCTTGTATTTAGTTAATCTTTGATTAGTTAAAGTTTTTTAAATATTAAACATAATTAAGTTGAGTTTTGGGTATATTTGTTATATGAGGGATGTTTCGGTGCACACAAGGACCTATTTGTAAAATGAGTCTTATTTTCATTTTCAAAGTTCAAACAGTCGATCCGACCGTTCAACATTATCTCCATATTAAAATGTACTTGGAGGTCAAATTTTACATTTTTTTGAATTTTTTTACTATTTATTAAGTATTTTACAAATTCAATGGTCTGAATTTGACTAGTTTTTGTAAAATACTTAATAAATTGTAAAAAAATTCAAAAAAATGTAAAATTTGACCTCCAAGTATATTTTAAAATGGAGATAATGTTGAACGGTCGGATCGACTGTTTGAACTTTGAAAATGAAAATAGGACTCATTTTACAAATAGGTCCTTGTGTGCACCGAAGCAAATGCCTTGTTATATACTAAAATTATTTTGGGGAAATATGTGAATTATTAGATTTTTAGATGGTAAATATGTAATTATAGAAATTTGGATGGTAAATACGTAATTTCATAGTTTTTGAGTGGTATATATGAAATTCTCCCTAAAAAAAATAGTACAAAATCATCTGGGGGAATCGATAGGTCCAATTAAAGTAGAAGGAATAAAATAGTACAAGATCAACACAAAGGTCTCTCATGATGAATTTGCATAGTTGCATAGGCGGTAGGAGAAACAAACAAAAAGGCCAGTTGGGCACATGCACACAGCATGGGCTTACCACCTTAGATGCTCATGCTAATTGTTCATGCTCCTAACTCTCGTAGGTCGTCACGCTGTTTTTTTTTATTGCACACACCGTAGACTTGTGTGACGTTTGACATTTCATCCATGACAATTTCAAATTCTCACAATGCATGTAGCTTTTAAAAATAAAATGAATCTTATTGGAAAGCTAAAAATTAGTTAAGGAGGACTAGAAGTAGGAGGTGAAACGGAGCGGATAGTGGTAAAACTATATCTATATCTCTTTTTAATTTTTCAGATACGGATACGAATTGGATTAGATATTTATTAAAATAATATTAAAATTACCAAAGTTCATAATATTTATCTAATTTTAATGGTAAATAACAATATTTTTTGATAATGTATATTAAAATATATGATATATATACACACACACACTATTCGGATACAGATAATTAAAATGTAAAACCATATCAGTATCTATATCTAATTTTTTGAATACGGATCGAATACGAATCAGATATTATCCATACCATTTTCACCTGTAACTAGAAGATATGATAAAAGAAAATTATATATCTATATGCAATTTGTGGTGAAAGTAAAATCCTATAGTTTCTTCCGTTTTGCTCACCATTTTTTCAGCTCTTTTCTTCCTTTTTTTCAACCTTTTTAAATGAAGTTGTATTGTAAATAAAAGGGTTCTGTACTGTTAACACCGTCATTTTTCTATAGGTAACAAATTCAAATTCTGTAAAACACAAGAGTGCTTGAAAAATGTAGAAAATTTTAAGAGATAAAAGTAGTAGTCTGAGAGCTTTTAGAATGTAAAAAATTGTGAGAGGGATCACCTGACAATAATTATTATTTTTAATAATTTTAATAAAAATATTTTTTTTAAAATTAAATAAATTTGAAAATTTAAAAGTAAATTTAAAAGCGTATGTTATTGGACATATAGATAATTTAATAATCAATTTCATTAATTGAGAATTATAACATATTCAGATGCCGTACCTTTCATCATAAAAGACATCAGATAAAAATATTAGATCACACTTGTCACTGTGATAGAAAAAAAGTTTGTTACGCCAGCAGAAACATAAACTTTACCGGTTTGATTTCAATTTAATATGCATTTCATGGAAGCAAATAAAGGGAAGATTTCTCGCAATAATAGTCTTTCTTCTTCCAAATAATCAATGAAAATTATTTTTTCCCCATGTTGTGTTATCGGATACAAACGAATAAAATCTTCTAAAAAATTGGGTGGATTTGCAAAATAAAAGAATCCGTCCCCACCGCAAATACGCGGAGCACTTTATACACGCCCCCGCCGTTTCGTCTGTTATAGACAAGTTGATATAGCCTATTTGTGGTGATACACCAAACAGCTCTCCGGGCACCATTAGACGGAACCCACGTAGGACAATATTCTATAGGAATGACACGTGTTATGAAGAGAGAGGCAAAGTTCCTGTCGTCGGAGGCTATTCGCGCATCCGATCCTCTAGATGAATAGGGTGCATTCGAAGTCTCCATTTCAGCCATAATTAGACGTTGCTCTCTGAAAAGATAGTTGGACATGGTCTTAGATCTAGTTTTTGAACCTAGAGTACAGTCCGTACCTGACTGTGGACCCCACACTGAGTTGTAGTGAAGTTTTGGTTCAATCGGTTAGCTAAAGTGGGTTTAGAACAATAATTTAGTTTATTCTTGATCGTTTTCGCTACAAAGCAACTCCAATATGATCGCAGGTAACTTGTCCCCTTAGTAGAAGAAAACAATCTTGACAAAAAAAAAAAAAAAAAATGCACTTAGAAGTAATTTAACAAAACATTGTCCCCTCAGAAAATAACTCTTTCTGAATATGATTTTTCTTATAATTGTAAGTATATTTAGAATACATGCTTAAGTGTATTATTTTATTCAAAGTAAAACACTTTTGTAATAATTCGAAGAAATGCAATTATACGAAATAGATTTTTGTAAGAAGCACACTGGTCAGCGTTTTAGTTGTGATAAAAAAATAAAAATTTATCAACATACAATTTTTAATTGAGCTATATTAAGAAAATATTCAAGTGCAAAAGTAAGTATATTCCAATGTTAGGAATTAAAGTAAAATTTGTTTTATTTATGAATTGAATTTCATATCTCCATTCCATTATTAAGCACGTTGGGTGTCCGATCCACCAATGGTTATGATTGAAAGATGAAATTTGAGATTTAATTTCAACCCTCTAATCAAATAATCTGTCTTGTTTTGATTAAATGCATCTTTTTTAAGTGTAGAAGTCTATAATTAGTTACAAACATATTCGTTACAGGTACAGTCACACAATATATTACAATTAAAATTGAATATACTGCCTTGTAGCGACATTTTTTTCCTTATTTCTCCTACGTTTAGCAACTTCTTCGTTTCCTTATTTTTGGTTTCCTATATCTCCTTTGTTTCTATACAAATTACCACGACAGAAAATAAAAATCAAATTTTTCTTTGTTTCCATATTTTTCTTTATTTGTTTCTATATAGATCCCAACGGCATAATAAAAAAATCTAGAATATATTTGATTGGAGTTGTTTCTATACAAATCACCCCACACCTGGAATCGAGAAAATTAATAATAGAAATATTGTTTTTCTAATTTTATTATATTTTTTCAATTGGAGCAATTATAATCTATTTTTCATATTTTTTTTGTTCATTTTCAGAAATATTGGACTACATCGAAGAGAATAACACTAGCAATGATACTTCAAGTTTTTTTTTCATGTTATATTTGATCCATTTTTTTTCATTTGTTGTTGTTTCTTTTACTGTTATTTATTATTTATCTCTCTGTTTTTTTTTGTCATTTGTGTTTTTTTTTATTTTTATTTATATATTTTTTCTTAATTCTAAGTGAAATGTCAATAAAAAAATGTCTATTTATATTCTATTCAATCTTATAATATCCCTGTTGCAACGCACGAGCACGATACTAGTAATTTTATAATGTATATACATATTAGAATTGACAATGCTAAGCTATATTTGAATATGCATTGGATTGAACATATACAAATATTAAATGGGTGTATACGATATAAACTCTAATTTGAATATATAAATGAAATGGAAATTGACTAATACAAGTTCAAAATAAATTAAATAATTTTAGATATTTGTATCGACATAAACATTCTTAATGTTTCTACAAACTATTTTTAAAATTAAAACTTAATTTTCACATTACAGAAGTATGAATATACTAGTTAAGAAAGAAATAATTAACATACACAATACGAGTCTTTCGCAAAAAAAAAAATTATATGAAAAAGAATGAGTGGGTGGAAATTTGGATATTAGTATTCGTATATGTAATGTACATATTATAATACTGTGGACGACTTCTGGGGCGGCAAAACAGAGCTATTTACCCACCAAACTACTAATTAAAGTAATCAAATTAGTTAAAATTTAAAAACCAAAACAAACTTCGTTGTCTTAAAACCAAATCAACCACCGCTGACATCCTCTCTCTCTCTCTCTCTCGCCCGCTAAAAACTGTGTATGGTTAATGGCGACCATTTCTCTCTCCATTCAATAAATTCAATAAAGAAGCAAATCTACTCTGCCAAGCTACCTCCTCTGAATTCGCGCTTCTAAATGGATAAAGCCACGTCATCCCTCGAGTCGCATTTCTCTCGTTCTAATCGAGGCCCATTAATTGCGTCTCTACAAGATAAGCGAGAGAAAAGCCAGGCTTGATTAAATGTTTGCTCCTCGATGCACTGAATTTTGTAAATAAGGTTTATTTTGAATGTTTGCTCCTCGATGCACTGAATTTTGTAAATAAGGTTTATACATTCGTTTGGATTGGGTGAGCTGCAGTAAATACTTCCGGTGGTGCGGGTTCGTCCCTAATTTCTCGTGATTTAGGTTAAAATTTTGATGGTATTGTAATTGGAGTGCTGATTTCTCTTTTCAGGTTCTGATTTTTGGTTAATGGCAGAAGGATTGGGATGGGGACGAGAGAAGAAAGACACTTTTTCTCTCTTACGAGTTTGCAAATCGGGTATGCATTTTGTTTTATTTATACCTTTATCATTTTGTTCTTTCATAAAACTTATTTTCTTCAATTCTGCCTTTTTTGCTATATGAAATTTGATTCAATTATCAGTTAGGATCCGTAGATGATACAGTGAGCAAAAAAAATGTGATACTTCATTGTTAACACCTGGAATACATTTGAATAAAGTAAACTTAATTAATATTCTATCCATGTTAAGGAGCAACCTTATACAAGCATGCAACCTTTGTACTTTTGTAGCATTGTTGATGGTGATATCGATGTAGAATATGTTCTTAGTGTTTCTTTTTTAGTTTATCTTTAACTACCCTTGCTTCAGGAAAAAAAAAGGCACGTGTCTCTCATTGACACTTCTTCTAGAATTTGATGCTGCAACTCTTATTTCACTATTAGATATTTGAAAAGGCAAGTTAAGACTATTCTAGCTGAATTGATGGTCTATCTTCTATAATTTAGAGATAATTTACATATGTCAAACTCGTTGGGTATAGAATTTATACAATTGATATCTGTCAGCTGGGATACCATATAAATTGAACCTAATAATGTTTTTCGTTTTTATTGTTAAAATACATGAATTGTTTAATTGTAGTCTATCGGAACACCGGAATTGCATAACTAGAAATTCTAACATTCCGTTTCAATACAATCATATCTTTTTCAGGGACTTGCAATCCTATCTTTCCCGATTGACTCTTTTCTTGGTGCCGAAAAGCAAAAAGTTCCTTATCCTTGTCGACAACCGGCCATGGCTTGACAAGCTGGATGCACGAGTAACACATTTATGGCAATTTATGGTCACCAAGGTTCTTCCGTTTTTAAAATTCGAATTATTATATTTATATTGAATGCCTAGACCCTTAAGAGATTATGTTAGTCTATCGCTGTCCTTGACAATGTTGGTGTTGGTACCCTCAAGCTTTGCTCCACCTTTTAGGAATAATACACACACCTTTTTAGGGTTATGTCCTGAGACTTCCATCACAGATAGTCATATACTATATTGTAACCAGTACAGTTCATTTTGTTTATTTGAGTTTTATGATGGGAGGATTTTGCTTTTCTTTTTGAAGATATCTTGGATTCAATTTAACTGAAGGTCAGACAGAAGGACTATACCTGTCAGAGTTATGAGTACCGGTTATCATGCTTAAATTTTCACTTCTCCTTTTTATCAGTCTAGGCTATCCCCTTTTGCAAACACCCGAGGACGGAGAAAGAAGAAAGGTGAATCTGTTAAAGAGCTGGAGCTTTCAAATCAGTACAAGTGGTATTCTCTGATCGATGCAGCTGTGCACCAGAATAAAATCCTATTTCCAGTGAAGAAATTGAAAGATTCTTTTCTTTTGCATGATGAACTACACCATATCTTGTACGGTTTTATTGTGTTTGAGGTGGAGTGGGCCCATGTGCGTGGTATTAACTACTGCAATGAGCTTCAGGTACAACTTGCAACAGTTCAGTAACTTTAGTCCAAGTACTTTTACATACTGATCGGTATGTACATCAGCTTGAACTCGCAACAAACTAGTATGATGTGTCTATCTGGTTCCCCATGGTTAATTGTGTTCATGAGCATTTACAGTTAACCTGAATGGTACGGAAGGGACAATATGTCACCGGGGGCGTAATTCTGAACTGGTAATTTTGATTTTAACAGACAGATACATCAATTGCAATGGAGGTTCGGTGGATGAAGAGATGGGAGTTTGACAGCATTGATCAGGCCTCTAACTTTGTACATTTCTGGTACGAGTGTAGCACTAGCTCTGGCCGCAGTCTTTTGCAAGATTACCTGGACAGCCTATGCAATGCAGGTTTATTTCTATAAATATTTTTTTCTTTTTTTTGCATATATGTAACACATATTTATTTCAAATGATACTGCTTGCTGCTTGCGTAAAGAGGACCTTAAAGGCAGTAATGCTCTTTTAGCATGGATTCCTTTTTTTGTTTTGAAAAAAGAAATGTATCAAGTACCGTTGGTTTCCATTAAATGAAACCAATTTTTACATCCTCACATATGACCTTATTTCATTACTCCCACCCCAGCATTTTCTTACTCCTTTCCCCTACTTCCTGTTCCACCGTCTTATACGTACAATTGCGCTTGTTCTACTGGTACACCTCCCCAGTTGATACAAACTTACATGCATCCCCTTCCTTTTCTATTTGATTGCCCAAATTACACCTGACAATATCACAAAATGTCAATTTCTGTTGCTGTCATTGATTTGTCTTCTAGTCTCTTCTGCCAGCAGTCAAGTACTGGGGTGAGCTCCAACAGTACTGGTATGAACCAGTTGGTGTGAAGCCTCTAGCTCCCAAATTATCTGGAATGGCACTGTAACTCATATTCTGCTGTACCCTCCAATTTGGATTGGCAACTGGTACATAGTTACATACAACCTCCTCGACACCTGTTGATACCCCAATGAACTAAATTTTTTCCTTAAAGAGTTCCATCTCCACACTAGCTTATCGATCTGATTTCCTTCTAAGTGTTGTTCTTTTAGTATAGAAGTCTTTCATTCTAAAAGATAGTTGGCCATGTCTTAATTTATTAAATTGCAAATGTATATTCGAACTATTCTGTGTGACCATGCCTCATCAACAGTTACCTCTTTATCATAACAAACTATGTAAAGTTCAGGGAACGTATAGTCAATAGAGGAATCACTAGCCGATCTTTCTGTCTAAAAACTTTATATTGTTACTTTCCAACTCTAAATGCAGTTCCAACTGTAATCAAATCTCTTTGAGGCTTTGAGCTAATACATCTTTCCGAAATTGAGATACACATCGGGCTCCTTTCATAATTCAGCTTGTATAATTTGTTTCCAAACATTATAAACTTGGATCTTAATGCTTGATTAAAATCTTTGTAGTTCATAATCCCCGTTCCTTATACATTTTGCTCCACACACTGTATCCATTTCAAGGGGGTATTCATGTTTTAGGATTGATTCTGAATTAGAGGTATTAAGGCAAAATCTGGCATGGGAGGGTTGGGGTAGTGCCTTTTTAAACATCATAGGAACCAGTGTCTAGCGTTGTGAAATAAAAGAGCCTGTTATAGTCGGTTGAAATATTATTGTTGTACATTACATCTGGATAAAAGCGACCTGTGTCAAACCATTTAAAACACAGCTCATATTCCAGGAAATATTTCATGTGTTATATCATTAAACCTTAAATGTGTTGAGCAAGACAAGATACATCGTGCACATCTCTTAAAAAAAAGGAAACATATGGTCATCTGACCCTTTCCTCCTTGTTTAAGTACACAAACTACTCCATTAGCAGTCAAGGACAAAGACGAAAGGGTGATTACATGTAGAAGGCTGTCTTATATCCATAATTGTTTCCATTGGAGCTTAGACTCATGATTTACTTTGGAATTGATTCTACTACCATGCCACTTGAGGTATTTAGCCGTTTGCATGATTTTTCTTGTTTAAAGTTTGTTGTTATTAGGCTGGAATTGGCTTGCTGAAACATTTTGCGTTGGTCCATAACTGAAAATACAAGGAGGCTTATTATCTTCTGAAGTTTCATGTAGCATTTTTTAGAGTTCACTTCTTTTGAGAATCGTTGCTTTATCTCTGTTTTTTTTTTTTTTTAGTAAAGTTGGGGGGTCAAGCCATCCAACTGGGTTAATATCCACGAGGGATCCCCCAGGTTATCTCTTGAGAGAGAATGGGAGATACCATTGTTTTGTGTCCCTTGTAATCTCTTCTCGGTATAATGGAATTGCTGGTTTGTTGCCTCACAATGGAGTAGCTATGTCTAAACCACTTGATATCCAGTTCTCTTATTTATATATTAATTCACTGGTTCTTACAAATTCCAGTTCTCTTGTTTATCTGTTAATTTACTGTTTCTTCTAATTTAAAATACTCTTCATGGTGATTTTTCTATTGCTATGATTTTGGTGTTGCAAATGTACTCATTGCATGCATGTGGTCAGGTTTGGGGGGTGGTTGTTTTTTCCTTTTTTATTTGGTTAGATCTTGTGTATGGTGGATGAAGGTCTTGGATGCACAAGGCTTGATTAATTGCTTTTTAGAGTGCACACAAGTTCTTAATAAGCAGATTGTTTGCTAATTTACCTTGTGTGGGATTCTAATATCTCTCTTCCAGGCTTCCATTTCAACTTTTAAATAGATAACCTTGGTTCTGCTCTCATAGCAGTATTTTAATTATTGGGATGGGGACAAAATACAATTCTAGTAATACCAGCTTTATAAATCAAATACTGGTCTGTTGCCAAGTAGATCCAACTATTTTGTATTTATTTACTTTTGAATTTGGCTTTCATTGAGGCACTTCTCAAGAAGATTTGCAAAAAACAATCACAATATTTTCTCAGTTTATATATAAGTGCAAAAATTAATTTGGTTTATTCTAACATTAATATCTCATACTGAAATATGAAAATCATTTGCATGTCAGGGGATATATTTTATGATGCCAAGGATGAGTTATCAACCTCTTCCAATGCAGAGGCCAACAATACACAGATTGAGGGTCTAAATGAAATATCGCAACAAACATCTGGAACTTGCAAGAGGAGAAAATTTATGAGGATGAATAGTGAAATTGTCAGCACCCCATCGAACTTTGATCCAGCAATTTACAAAGATGTCTTCATAGTTTTCCGATTTAGTGATCATGGCCTCCCATTTAACTTAAAAAATGTGATCATGTCAGATGTAAGGCTCCTACGATTGTTAGAATATGGTCTCCCTTCATGGGTCATATTTTTGCAATCATACCCTGTTTTCTGCAAAATTTACCGTCCTTGGATGTGCCCAATGGCGCGGATCCTTTATGTCATAATATCCACTATAACTGTGCTTATTGGGTTCTACGATCTTTATAAAAATGTACCTGTTTTAAAGGCAACTGCTTTGCGCCTTTTTGGCCCATTTTCTGACTGGATGGAAAATTGGGAAATGGTATCGAGGATTCAGTACCTTGGTACAATGCTATTTCTACAAAATTTTGAGAAGGCAATCCGGTGGTTTCTCATGGTGACACGTGGCATCAGGTCGGTGCTGTCGGTTCTGACAAAGCCTTTTGCAGGGCCTTTATTGGATCTATTGGAACTTATGTCCCCTTTATGGAACTTATGTGTCGATTTTGGGGAAGACGTGGGTTCGGTGATTTATAGCATATTGGGGTTTTTGCAGTGTATTTGTGGGTTCATTTTGGATGCCATTATCTGGCCATTTTGGTTTATAGGTATGACTTTGAATATTTTTTTTTTATTTAAGTTTTTCAGCCCAATAATTTCTTTGTCAGCCATTTTGTCTGTACTAGTTGTTTTTTCTCATAAATGAATAGTAGATCCAACTGGCTTGCTGCTAAAGAGGTAATGGATGGACTTTTAGTTTGGAATTTTGTTTTTGTCTAGTTGGTGCTTTCAATATCACCAAAGCTGCAAGGTCTTTAAGTACCCAACTGTCTGGTTCAGGTACTGACAAGCATGTACTGATAACACACTAAAACTGGGATTGACCTGTACTGAAATCCAAGACCTTTACTGTTGTCATGTTTGACACGTTGAGTAAAACTAATTGCTAACCCTGGATTTCTAACCATTTTCTAGACCTAACCAGTTAATTTAATAAATTTTTGTACTTGAACGACTAATAAAATGACAAGTACACAAATTTGAATTGTTTAATTTAATTTCTTCAATCTTTTCATGAACAGCAACTGGGATAGTTTACCCTTTGTTTTGGCTCATTTGGGAGATTCTAGCAACTCCGGGTCGTCTTGTCTTCACAATATGCAGTTTATTGGGGGTGCTCGTCATAAGGTTGTATTCTCTTGCAAGGGATTTCTGGTCTTCTCTGAGTGCCCTTTTGCAATTCGCATCTGCAACTGAGGTGACAATTGGTGGTGCATATCAAGAGGCTTCCATGTGGAAATCACTTTGGAATGACATTTTCTCTCAGGTAAAAAGCATTAACCAAAAGCTCAAAATTTTGTGCACAATTGCGGAATGTGAAAGAAATACACACTCCACAACAAAGCTTGAATCTTTAATTTCTTCGAGAGGTACTAGTAACTGAGAAAAAATTATCAAATTTTCCTTTTTTAGGTATTCCGTGCAATCAGAAGTATTCTGAATGGGTTTGTGGCCTTTTTCGTCATATGTAACAGGCATCGTTTAAGGTACTTGCGCCCCATGCTCACCCCCTTACTTCCCAACACACAAAATTTCTCTCTCTCATCTGTGACTGCTCACAGACTCACCATATATACAGACACATATATTCGTGCACATAGTAACAAGCACAAAGGAAAAACATAATTCCATATCATCTGCTTAGTATTTGTTTTTTCGATATGTTTATGTGCTTGTTTGTTTGTTATTTTTATTATAGCACCTATAACCATATGCAAGAGTTCTTCAAGCACCTGTCTCGCGCTACTCGTGGAAATACAAATTCAGATATGGCTAAAAGAAGGCAGAATTGCCTAAATAAAAAACCTGTAAGCTTTCATACAACTTGACACTCTTTTTTGAGGCAGTAGGCAGAATGCCAAGTCCGATTTTTTTTTAGAAAGCTCCCTTAAAATATGTATGTCAAATAGCATTTGGGTAGGTACTAGGCCCATGAACTAACAAACGTTCCGCCTTTTTGGATCACTCTTGTGTGGTTGTCAATTGTTTCTGATCGAGATTTGAACATTGATGCAGATAGAAGAGTGTGAAAGGTCGCTCCTAAAGCGAAGCTATGTATATAGTTAGCTTCCCAGTTGGAAAAAAAGGAAAGCCAGGTGTCAGGCTGATTTGTAGATGGCGGCAACTCTTGAGGGTTATATCTTGTAGACTTGTAGGAGCTGTGTTATTTAGAGAAATTAAGATTAACATAAGCTGAATGAAGAAAATAGGGAGCGAGACATGCAGTCTCGCACTGAAAGGCATAGAGCTTTCTTTCTCTGTTCCTTTTCTTTTTGTAAATAAATAGACTGGTGGGCATGAATTGTCTTGTATAGTCATTAAGCATCCCATGTATTTATATACCCTTCACCTTTGTAAATTTTTTGAAAAATGTATAAAATTTTCTTATTGCAATTTGTGATATAGATGTGTCAATCAGAGTTCAAATACGCAGGTTGCTACCTTTTTTACTTGCCCTCCATATTTTAATTGTATAGTGTAATTCCAGAATCTTCAACCTACGAGGTGTCATGGCACATGTAGCTAATCATTCAAGTTCTCAGCATATTGTAACACTAGCAGAATTAAGTACCCAAAAAAACACAAACTGAATTGCACAGTAAAGTGTAAACATACATGAACTGATAACATAAAAAACGATTTAACACCACTAAACACCTGAAATACGATCAGACAAGCCTAGGATACATGCCCAAAGCACATAATTCGATTGCACTTGATCATAATTTATAATAAAATAAGCTACACAAAGCAAGCTCAACGAGAAACGTTAGGAAGTAGCAATTGGCTGCTTCATGGCCTCGAACCGAGGCTCCTTCGGCTCAAACTTATGACGCACGTACAAGTTCATGTAATCCTCGAAAACGAACTTTGGGTAGGTCAAGTTCTTCTCTTTTGCTTCTTTTTCCACCAGAGCTGGTGCCGGAAAGATAACCGCATCACTTCCAGGGTTGTAGAAAGATGCTATTGACATCCTGTTTCCATCGGTCTGGGCCACCACGCGGTGCTCCACACTTTTGTATTTACCATTGGTGATTACCTGTGCACATTTTTTAAACACAAATTTACTATAATTAATTGCTAAGTACTGGGGATAATGTTTTACTCAATATAGGCTCTTTCGTTGTTTGACCGGACTAGCTATACACGCATCTTTTTTCTGTACCCTTATCTTTATTTGAACAAAACGGATTTTAATTCTAATATTTTTGCCAATCTATAAATTTTTGGTTTGAGGCTAGTAAAATTGAAATTACTATTTGACATTACTAAGACAGACGAATACTTGTCAATTTCTGCTCTGTATTTAAATGACCACAAACTTTAATTAGTTTGAATTCATTACAATTTGAATATTCTTTAGAAACTAAACTTTGTTATTTAAAAAAAAAAAACAATTCCAAGCAGACGCACTGACCTCGAGCTGATCCCCAATGTTCACCACGATTGCATGACGCATAGGCGGCACATCGACCCATTCTCCGTCCTTGAGCAGCTGCAAGCCGCTGACTTGGTTGTCTTGGAACAGTAAGATAATGCCACCGGCATCGGTATGGGCTCTCAGTCCGTTAACCAAATCGGGCCGGGGGCACGGCGGATAATTGCTCACTTTGGTGCCGAATGTGGGGCCTTTTGACCCACAAAACGCCTTCTTGAGGTAGCCCTTCTCCAGCCCTAGGTTCTCACAAAGCAAGTCAAGCAGCCTCTCTGCTAGATTCTCTAGCTCCAGTGAAAATTGCTTCATCACACTCCTACAATTAATTAATAATTAGTCATTTTCGAATGTACTAATTAAGAAATGTTTGTCAGTTTCATATGTTCGTTAGTATGGCTGCATATCTGGCGCCAGCACATAAAACTAGATAAGGTTTCTTGAACAAGTACAATTGTGCTGGAATGATTTCAGATCTACAATCAATCAGAACTAGATTTACCGGACCCCATCATGTGTGTACTTTAATCTTTTATTAATACTGTAATAAGAAACTGATTGACTAAAATTAAAGAGCTGAAGTAAATATTATCATATATAAATTCTGAAATACAAAGGTCTTAAACTTGCAAGTTGCAACCATCAGAGCTAAACATTTATTCAAGAGTAGTGTGTGTGTGACTAGCTAGGTCTTTTGCTTTAATAAATTCTACCTGTAATGCTCTTGGAGGTCGGGCACTTCGGAGATGTTAGAGACGGGGAGGTGACGCAAGAAGAAGGTGCTCTCCCAGTCGAGGTTACTGGTATCGGCTCCCTTGGTACCATCCTCCAAGGTTTTGTTAGCAAATTCTAAGAACCGCAGCTCCAAGCATTTCTTGTAGTGTTCCTTAGTCAGCCTCTCCACCTCGTCCATCATTTCCGGCGATATGCCATGGTTTAACAACTGCACAAATAATTATCTAGAGCTTAGATTTTATGGAATTATACTAAAATTTTCCAAATATATATACTAAGTTGACTCGAACGAACAGAGTCAGATTTGCCAACTGTATATATGCTGAGTCTATATTTTTGAAAGTGGTAAGCCAATATGCTCAAGTGCTCCATTTCGGATTGACAATGAATCAAAATTTGTACATATTTGGTTAAGGATTTTGAGTAGGCAACTAGACAGCAATAATCTTTTTATCTCAAATGATAGCTAAAAAGACTTTGCGTGAAACATATCGTCTAAAAGTGTTACTAATTTAAATCTCAGGAATAGTAAAGATTAATGTATTCTAATATCATATAGAAGTGGAAATTAAATAAGATATCTAGTTTGGGGGCACCTCAAAGAAGCCCCAGTTCTCGCAAGCATCTTGCAAAATCTTCATGCCTTCCTCTCTCTCCTCTCCATTCAATTTGGCCATGTCAATCATAGGGAACGACTTGTCCATTTTTCTCGCTCTCTTAATTAGTCTCTAACACTTGTGCTATTATTTTCTCTCCTTTTAGTTCGTTCAGGAGTTGTGTGGAATAACTTACTTGTAAGCCCCTTTTATAGGCGTAGAGGCGAGAGAGAGAGAGTGACTTGACAGCTGCTGCCAAAGTTTTTTCAAAACTAGAGAGAGAGAGAGCAAGTGAGAGAAGCCAAGTTTGAGCATGGCTTAGCTAATGAGGACACCTGCGAGTGATGCATTGGATCGTTTAAAATTCCGGGTTCTTCTTGTTTTGTCTTAAAAGCAGAGAGTAGAGAGTAGAGTTCTAATTCGCTTTCCTTCTGTTCTACAATAATTGTGATATGCGATAATTTGTGGCATAATTCAGAAATTTGTGCATATGTAAGCCTTATTTTAGAAAACTATTTTGTTTCAATTTTTTCATTGTATGTAGATTTTGAAATAGACTCATGTGTATACATATGGACTTAAAGTAGAAGGAATGGGGCTGATCAACTCTTATTTTTTTTATGTATGAATGATTTTTTATATAATATAAATTAGAGTAAAATGTTATGATAGTACTATTAAATTTAATTTAATTTTCTGTAAAAAGAATTTATCTGATTAAATTTTAATATGTATTTGACTTTTATAATTTGAAAGTCTGATCCTTGAATTATAAGTCTTTGTTTAAATATTAATGATCTGTTATTGCGCTGGTTCTTATTACTTCTTATTCCGCCTGATTCTTCTCTCTGTGTTCATATTCTGATATCATTGGCTGCTTTAAACTTGGATTGTTTGACGAGTATAACTAATTCGAATTGCTTCCTTTTTACTAATAGACGATCAAAATCAGTGGATACTTTCCTGGACTTTTGACTTTAGAATATGGAGTGGAATTCGCATCCTCCCAGGTACCTGACTGAGACTGAAATGGACGGCTCAGATTTACTCTTAGCCCATAAGTTTAAATTGGCACGAATCTCAAAGCACAAATAATACTGTCCCTACGCCATCTCAAGTAGTCACTGGCTGAGAGTAAATATGGGCCGTCCGTTTCAGTCAAGTACCTGGGAGGATACGGATCCTATGGAGTAAGTCTAAAATACTATATATGCATAGCACGGATCGGAAACATAATTATATTCTAATATGTTTCCAAATATATCGGTTTGCACCTATATAAAGTAACATTAATTTATTTGAGGATTAAAATTTTAAAATGTCTTTACTTTTAAATTAATTTAAAATTGAAACGTAAAAAAACCCCTTAAATATTAGTTTAATTAATATCAAAAGCTTGCATAAATATATCGATGTGGATATTCTGAACATTGAATTTCTAACTTGTTGATTTATAAAAAATAAACTAGAAAAAATAATGATTATTTATGTACATGTAGAAAAAATAATGAAATGACATGTAACAGTTTTATTTTTGCATGTGATTTTTAATATTTTCATTATTAAAAAATAAAAAATAATGACATAATAAAGATTAAAAAAAAGCATTTAAACCATCATATTCTAGTTTATGCCGCCATCATTTCTGAAAGGAACATAAGCTTAATTTCTCAACTGTACCGATTGAATCATGTGACGTGCAAGTAAATGTTTCAGCAATTGTTTGACGGTTAAATGACTATAACACAACTCTGCATTGTTTTGTACTAATTTATGTCCGTACGGGACAATTAATATTGTGACAATTAAGAAAAAAATCATGCCTACATATTTAATTAATCAGACAAGAAATTACATCTTATAGACCTAGTACAATAGTCAGTCTACACCTAATGCATCTCCATCTTAATTAATGTGATTTGGTGTATATATAATTGCAGAAATTAATCATATTATCTTGCTGCAAAAACACGTTCCATATCACTACACATGCAACAGAAAGATCACCGTACTATGCTCATCTACGTCTCTCCTCTCCCTTTTCATGTTTTCATTTATTTATATAACTCGGACGTGACTAGGTGTCTAGCTAGGTCCGTTCATTTTTATCACAAGTTCACAACTAGTCCGGTTTGGTTCGGTGTTCAATATTATGTTCAGTGGGTTCGGATTTTGTTAACAAGTTGAATTAATTAGTTAATTTCGATGTTTTATTGAAGTTCAAATATTTGAACTCAATTTTTTAGGCTTCAACGATCTTTTTTTGCTTCGAAAACAAAAAGTTCCAGGTCATGTAGATCTCTCCACAAACTTTTCGAAATATGGTTATAATAAGGAAAATTAGAGTTTCTTATAAAAAAATATGTATGTTTAAATTTTGAATTTGCATTTGCATTTGCATTTTTAATTCTTTGGCCTTTGACCTATAAATTAATTTATATTGATTATAATGAATTAATGGTTGTCAACAAATAAATAAATTTATTTTATTATTTTTTTCGAACTTAACTTTGTTATTGTATGCTTCCTAATTATTTTTATTTATTGTATTTCAAATTTTCTGTGGTCGTGACATATTACTGCATCCATTTTCTAAAAACCGAATCATTGATTTGTTCTTTTCAAATATGTCTAAAGGAATCAAATTAATGATTCGGTTCCTTATAAAATTCAAATTTCCCGATAATTTATCTATTTTTATATTAATTTTATTGAATTTCTAAAGGTAAAATATTCTTCACTGTCCTGGTGCTTCATTGAAATTTTCTGTGCTCATTTTTCTATACTTTATCATGTAACGGGTGTTGATAAAGAATGATATTTCTATGCAGGCAGCCGCAGCAGAGATACCTTCCCCAACAAACGCACAGTACCTTCTATTTTAATATTCTTTGATCTTTGTGGTGATGGCAAGTGCGTATCCTCTGAGATATCTCTTATTTTGCGTGACAGACGTGTCCGGTGCCTATTCGGGGATAGCGCAGGGGCAGTATTATGTGAGCTTTGAGATTCGTGCAGAATCTATTTAAACGGTTGAGCTTTTCCAAAAAGTCACGCAAAATATGAGATATCTCAGAGATGCGAATTCGGTTATGACCCCGTAAATTCTATGCAGAAGTTTTAATTAGCATTCTGACAGAACTTGGGCCACAGAGCGGGTCCCACCACCGCTGGTAAATAAAAACACCTCACTACAGAACACACGGATTGAGTTGCAGAAATCAATCACGCGGCCTCACCAATCACGAATTCAGCGACGTATTTTTCACGGAAAGCGTCTTTATTTCATGGGTTAATTATTTGTTGCCATCCCCGGATACAAATCTCTCCAACTGGATAATTACAAACATTGGATAATTATCTACGGGCAGCTGGCTACAAAAAAAAATAAATAATGGGATAATTATCAAAGGTTATGGATAGGTTATGGATAGAGAAGGAAATACGTGGCACACCGTGACGTGATGTGACAAACACGCCGTGAATTGGTCACGTGATGTGATCAATTTTTTTTTCACGTGACGTGGTCAAATAGTGATAGACGATCACGTCACGCGAATGGTCACGTCACGTATAGTCACGCTGTGACTACACGTAACGTGACCACACGTCACGTGATATGACGTGATGTAAATTAATCACGTAAAACTTTTTTTTATATTTTAATTTAAATTGTTGAAATTCAAAAAAAGATATAAAAAATATGAAAATTATAAAATTGTAAAATAAGTAAATAATGTTGTAATTTTTTTTAGGAAAGGTTGTTGGGTATCTGATATTACTTTAAAAATTTAAATTACAAATATTCATTGAACTAAATTAGAGAAAATAAAAACCAGTACTACATGAGTACCGGTATAACTGAACCTACACCATAAGAGAAACATGGATACTCTATGCATACCAAAAAGAAAATGAAAATTAACTAGAAAAAGCTGGATACTCTATGTTTCATACTGTGACGTGACATGATTGGTTCGTGTAACATGACATGACGTGTAATTTTTGCTCGAATGCGGTCACGTCATGCGACGCACGAGTCACGTCACATAATTGACTCATGTAATGTGACATGACGTAACGTGACATAACTGATCACAGTGTGACAAATTTCTTTCTCTATTTATGGATCAGATGCTTAAAGTTTTGACCATTTTTGTTGGAAAATATTTTGTCGGAATTTCTTACGTTATGAAACTTCTGCTGTACTTAATCCCGGAATCATGTATGGATTCCGAATTTAGCATGTAAGCCCCTGTGATTTTTAATTTTGTGTACAAAAATTATTTTCAATTATTTAAATGTACACATACTTTTATTGCAAATTTCAAATTATACCGTATCTTTTTCAAATCTCATGTTATGAACCAAATAAGCCAATAAATAGATGAGTGAGACTAGTGTGTGCTAAGTTTAGTTTCAAACTCCTGAATCTGTGATCTACTTCACGAGTGATGTATGTACATGCAAAATTTTAAGATTTTTTGACACATTTAATACAAAGTCAAGCAATAAAAAAAGAGAAAGTTTATAAATAATTTTAATACTAAATAACCACTTAATTTTATACTAAATGAATTCAAATGCTTTTTAAAAATTACATTTGGTGTGTCTAGATGCAGCAAAATATTTTAAAGTATACTTCTTCTTTTGTGTTCTTCTTTAGAATTTTTTACACGATGTATCGTGTTAATTTTCACCGAATCATATTTGTATTCAAAAGCAAGATCTTTTCTTGTATAAGTTGTCTTATTTTAAAAAAGAGTAAATTTTTTTTTCAAACAGATAATTTTTATTTAAAATAAACCTTACAAAACAACTTTAATATTTTTATTAAAGAGTCCGACACACCAATATAGAGGTGGCAACGAGCTAAGTTCAACTCATGATCAGTTTGCCACAACTACCGAGCGAGCCTGAGTGAGTTGCGATTAAGGATCTGAGCTAGAATCTTAGCTCATGATCGTCATGTGCCAGTTCAGAGCTGAACCGACCTGGCTCGTTAGCTCACTGGACTTTATTGGGTCACTATCATTCAAATTGAAAAAATAATAATAATAAGGTCCATCAAGCAAAAGTATAGTTTGCATCAGATATTAAAGTACTTTTAATTCAAGTGCAATTAAGCAAATTAACTATCATAAATTAAGTTTGCAACTAATTCATACATACTTGAATATTAAATTTTCAAATTCATACAAACATAGTTCACAAAATAAATTCATGCATACCGAATTCACACAAATTCATACATGGACCGAGCTAGTAGCAAGCTGGTTCGTTAATAATTAGGTCCACTAACAAACGAGCTATTAACAGGCAAGTCAGATGCGAGTCACGTTCAATCTACGAGCTACGAGCTTTTTTACCACCCCTGTACCAATACCTTTTAAATATTTTCGCTAAAATTAAATATGTGTCTCTCTAAAGAGAGACGAAAAGAAAACAATTTTAATATTTATTTTATTAAAGAGTCTGATACATCAGCATCTTTTAGTTATTTTTTCAAAAAAATTAAACATGCGTCTCTTGTAGATTAGATTGATGAAACTTGCGTTCGCGATTAAAAAAAAGAAAAAGAACTTCAATAAAAACGAACGTTCGTAATTTATCTCGAGATAACAGGTCACGCTGGACTTTCCCCCCCGGAATAAATCATGCAAGAGATCGGTAACAAGTGTATCAATTCTCATTCACAAAATTTGCTTATAATTAAGGTTGTATCTCTCCCAAGCGACAAATAGAGAGAGTTCAAAAGTACAGCTCAACGGAAATTTTGCACCACAAATTTGCTTCAAGTTTTTCGTTTCGGACCCACCAGATCTTACAGAGATAAATGTATACATTAAAAAAAAAAATCTTCTGCATCAATGTAGATTTTTTAAGTGTGCAATATGATTTAATATGAAGACCAGGTAAATTTCTCATTGCTACATAACAATTCACGGAAGTGCAACCATGTATATATACGAGGAGGGATCATATTACATTTTTTTTTTGACACAATTTGATACCTATCATTTTCAAAGTCCAAATAGTTGATCCAAACCGTTCAACATGATGAATATATTAAAATGTGCTTGGAGATCAAATTTTACATTTTTTTGATTTTTTTTTTACTTTTTATTAAGATGGTTACAAAATCGTTGTTTTCGGTCCATTGAAAAACAACGATTTTGTAACCATCTTAATAAATAGTAAAAAAATTCAAAAAAATATAAAATTTGATCTCCAAGCACATTTTAATATGGTGATCATGTTGAACGGTTCGGATTGATTGTTTGGCTTTTGAAATCGCAAAATTGACCTATAAAAAAACAGTGTCAAGATGTGTCAAAAAAAGGGTGTAATTAGATCCCTCCTCTATATATATATAAACTATGAAAAAATGAAAAATGGAGAAGCATATTATGTCAAGAAGGAGCATATATATTTCAGGAAATTAAAAAGAGTATGCAAAAATTATATTTACATTATTTAAATGAAAAATAAATAAAATTGATCATTTATCTATAGCTAAATTGACACTTGTGATATATTAATTCATTCTGTTTATTTATGCCTGCCAACTTAATTGTCTGAATAAACACTTTTAATAGTTTGCACAAGAATTAAATATATTTGTGGCAAAAGCAATTCCATTTGGATAATAATTACCACTTTCAATCCATTTGGTAATTGTTTGGTTATTAATTTGTGGCATTAAACATTTCGTCCCTACCTTTGGTAGCTAAAGTAAAAATATCTATCAAAATCATTACATGCATAATATATTTTTCCGAGCAAATATTTATATCCTCCTCATACGAAAGCTATGTGTGATTTTTTTCCCTTCCAAATTAAGCATAATGAAATTGACATGCTTAATAAAATCTGAGATATTTTTCTATATGAGGAGGGATCGGATGACATCTTTTTTTGGTGAAATCGGATGACACCGTGCATTTTCGAAGTTTTCAAAGTACAAATAGTTGATCCAAATTGTTCAATATGATGGATATATTAAAATGTACTTGCAGATCAAATTTTACATTTTTTTTTGAATTGTTTTACTATTTATTAAATATTTTACAAAATTGTTGTTTTCAGACCATTGAATTTTTGTACCCATCTTAATAAATAAAAAAAAAATTCAAAAAAATGTAAAATTTGATCTGAAAGCACATTTTAATATATTAATCATATTGAACTGTTTAGATCAACTGTTTGGACTTTGAAAATGTAGGGTATCATCCGATATCACCAAAAAATAGTGTCATCTGATCCCTCCTCTTTCTATAAATATTCCTATCTTTTATATTTTCTTTACTATTATGAAAGTCAAGCTTAAGAAATAATCTAACAACATTCAACGATGGAGTGTCCCGTAATTGTTTAAAAATCATTTAATAGTTAGGTGTCAAGAACTAGCTAGTCTTTGGTCTAGTCAAGAAGATACCTATGAATATTTAAAGTTGAAAGACTCAATCCTATTTTTATCTTAAAAAAATGATAGATGTCTTTGGAAAATATTAGTGCCGCCGGATGATTCAATAATCATTCAAACTTTTTAACAACACGTTTCATTGTGTTCTTAAAAAAATAAAAATAAAAAAGCTCCATCAAATATTTCCTCCTTTTTGGTCTTACTGTAATTTTTAATTTGAAATCATGATGTTTACAGAGATAGAAAAAAGACAGAAGAATTGTATGACTGAATTAAGTACGATTGATGCAAATGTTTGAAATTTGCAAGGATACTCCAACATGCCACTAACTCTTGAATCGAACTCAGGTGCTTTTCCGAAAGAAAAACAATAATCTGTTTTTTCCGATCTAACCATTCAAATTTTTCTATTTACGTATCTCGATAAAAAAAAAATTTTTATACACAAATCTTGACGAACTTGAATAGTTTAATCTAGAAAAACAGATTCCTATTTTTCTCTCAAAAAAGCAGCAGAGTCGGACTCCTAACTCTTTGCTATCTATAGACTACTGTCTCTTTTTAATACAGGCACAACAAAACAAATTGCTTCCTCATTTCAAGTAAAAGTCAAAAGTTCCAGCTTATCGTGAGGAGAGAAATCATGATACAAAGATGCGTATCTTGTATGGGAGAGAGGACACAGCGTATCGTGAGGTGCCAAAAGCATACATGAATGTTTTTCTTCATGAGATATGTAAAAGAGGAAAGAGTGAGGCTATGGTGCTATGCATAGCACGGATGACTAGTGTACTACGGCTCAATATGGTACTTTTTAAAATCCTAACGGTCGATCCAACCGTTCAATGTAATAACCATATGAATATGTACTTGTAAACTAAATTTTATATTTTTTTGAATTTTTTTACTATTTTTTTAGATAGATAGAATTTTGATGGTCCAGAATGTTCAAAAAACACTGATTTTTCTACCTATCTAAAAAAATAGTAAAAAAATTCGAAAAAATATAAAATTTAGTTTGCAAGTACATATTCATATGGATATTACATTGAACGGTTGGATCGACCGTTAGGATTTTAAAAAGTATCATATTGAGCCGTAGTACACTAGCTATTGGTGCTATGCATAGCACCATAGCCTCACTCAAAGAGGAAATGTTTTTCTGTCTTGTTTGCATAGGTTAAACACATACTTTAAAAAAGTAAGCAAAGAGTGCTATGCTATTGCTATCTCGGTAATAGATAGGATTCATGCAATAAGGAGTTGAAAGAGCTTTAATTAGGCTGTTCCTACTGTCTGCTATTTTTTTTTTTGGTTTTGGAAATAGAGTAATGGGGCCAAGCCACTCATGATCTCTCACATAAGAGACATGTGCTTTTGTCGCTAGCTCAAAGACTGATTCTCCCTACTGTCTGCTATTTAATTTGTCTTTTAAATTAATTATTAATTTATTGGGTTGGAATTTGGTAGGATTCATTATTTAATTTTCATAATTTTCCATGTACACACATCACTCGTGAAGTATACCGGCTTCAACAGTTTGGATATGTCGTTGAAGCCAATCTGATAGATTTTTGGAGTTGTGATTACCAAATACTCTTGGTAAAAACATCACATGCTAGTTTTGCTATTTTTTTAGATAGAAAAATAGAGATCTAGCCTTCCAAATTAAATTTAATGCCTATAATGAACTGAGGGTTCAAATGTTTCTATTTTTGTGTCTTCATTATGCTTCCACTTTTCAATTTTCTAATAACAAAAATTTTAAATTTATATATCAAAATAAAACAGTTAGATGTGATATATATAATTTTCTCTACATGCACAAAAAATTATCACTTTTCGACTTTGGTTTTATATGAATCATTAAGTTGAAAAATCAACATTTAGAATTTATCTGCATTGATGTATTATTATAAGATTATAATATTAATCAAAATAAAATCGAAATATCATGATCTTTTATGTGTGCATAGAGACAATGATATAAAAAATATCTAACGGTTTTGTTTTAATATTTAAACTTTAAATTAAGTTATTGTAGTTCTAAAATTAAAATCATGATAGAGAAATATAAAATAGAAGTATTTGAATCCTCCGAATAATTTTCATTTAAATTTGAAGTCATGACCTTAATTACAAAATGATAAAAATAAAATAATCTTTTGCTCGCCGGCGACAATTGCAAAGTAATAAACAATCGACATTCCACAAACATAAGGGTATCCACACGGACCACACCACTACCCGAAATTTTTAAAAATATCCTCAATAAAAATAATAAACCAAAAAACCACATATCTATGAGAATTCGAGATTTACCCGGGCCGCAATATGAAATGGTAGACTCATTCTTTGGAGACCGCCATTTCACGTTGCGGTCCCGTAAAAACCAAAAATTTCGGTTGAAACGGTGAATTTTAATATATTTGTTTAATAATTTTAAAAAATAGAAAAAACAACTAATATTTGAATATGTTATAAAGAACATCAAACAAAACAGATAAAACATCTTATAATTTAGATGTAATAGGACTCCAAAACATTTTTCAGTCAGGATTTTTTCCAGCTGTGAAAAAAATTAAATTATTTCTTGGTGTGTTACTGGAAAAAAATAAAAATAATTTCCATGTGAATTATTGATCCCGGTTCAAAAGTCATCATTAGTAAATAAAAAAATTATCGTGGTCCTTCTAGTACATTCAAATTCTCAGGTATTTTATCTATTTTGAATAAAAAAATGATTTGTCATCATTACGAAATGTCAAATCAAATTTTTTTTATTTCGAATACAGATGAAGTATCTTACAATTTGAATGTACTAGAATGATCACGATAATTTCTTCATTTACCTAGAAGTGATTTTTGAACCGGGATCAATAATTCAGATCCAAAGCATTTTTATTTTTTTCCAGTAACACACCAAGAAATAGTTTTTTTTTTTACATCTGGAAAAAATTCTGCCTGCAAAATATTTTGGAGTCCTTCTAGTACATCTAAATTATGAGATATTTTATCTATTTTGTTTGATGTTCATTCTAACATACTCAAATTATTGGTTGTTCTTTCTATTTTTGAAAATTATTAAACAAATATATTAAAATTCACCGTAAAAAGTTTTTTTTTTTTTGCTTTTGCGGGCCGCAACGATGGCTCCCAAAAATGGAGCCGCCATTTATCGTTTCGGCTCTAATAAATATAAAATTCTTACAAAACAGTGATCTTTTAGTTTACTTTTTGGTAGAGTATATTTAAAAATAGTAAGATGCGTGCAATTTTATTTTTTCAAACAACGCTTCAGCAACATTTTTGAAACTTATTTTTAAATCACACGAGCAAAAAGAAACTAACAACCGATCGAAGGTTTTCTGTGACATAAGATCAAATTAAATGCTAGAAAATTTTCTTTTGAAATCATAAAAGCTCAAAAGGACACAAACACATTTTTATATGTTAAAAACTTGGGAATTATTAAAAGTAAATGTTGCCATCGCATATTTTTTCCCCTCAGCACACAAAAGACTACACAGATATATGCACGGAATAATCCGTTATCAAGCTATTAAACACTCTCGCTGCACCAATTTATTTCTTCTTTCTGATGTAACCGCAGAAGTATATTTTTTAGTTAATCTGGGTGTCCGCATAATTTCTGCTCATTACTATATATTCGCTTTTTAACATCTTCATTTTTAAGCTTTAGCTAGTTAAATGTTAAAAAAAATCTGATTAGATGTTAAGAATAAAATGTTAATTATCAATTGGACCAATATATTTTTCAATCACACATAGTTCAAAATTTGCAAAAAAAAAAATGTTTAATTGTTTAATTGTGGAGAGTCATTTCTGTTACGATACACAATTTTTTACAATTAATTGTGTGTATAAACTCTAAAGATAAATTTAGGGAACGTTTGATTCGGTTTTTTTGGAAGACGATTCTCTGTTATTTCAGTTGCTATTTTTCAATAACGTGTTTGGCCAAAATAATAAGAGAATGAATATGATAATGTGTGACTACATTATAAGTACAATTCCATAGTTGATATCTATTACGCTGTCCGTGATAAGAATGATTTTTTTTTTTTCGCTTGATGAAAATCACTCGGTTTTTTTTTAAATATTCATAAATAAGTTTTTCAGGATATTTTATTCCCACAACGAAATAGATTCCAAGAATTGAAATCAGTACAATATATACATGATAAGCTTTGATTGTCGTTCATGATGTTGATTTGTATACTTGTCATTTAACGTTCATGATATTGATTTGCTCGGACTTGGCCAAATAATTTGCAATAATTACTTTTTAATTTTTACTATCATATTAACAATGTTATGTAAAATTTTAGTATGTCCTGCATATAATATATTCTGAACAACAGAAGCAAGAAAGTTTGTTTGAATTGATTTACTTGAAATAAGTATATGAATTGCTTTCTGTGTGGGAGGTCATATGTTTGAAATTTGAAGGGAGATATTAAATAGTTGGATAGCTTGATTTTCAATTAATCTTTACTCAAAAGAAGTATATAATTGACATTTTACATCTGTTTGATGCTCACATAATAATTTATAATTGACATATTACATAAGTTAATGGTTTACATCTAATAACACAAATTTGTTTATAATTTTATTTTATATGATTGACTTTTACATGGCCAATTGGCGGAGATCTATATATATTATGAAATAAGAAATTTAGATGTAACTTTAAAATTAGACTTCTAAATTTAAATCAAATATAAAGATGGTTTAAGAGTTAGTTCTCTTACAGTTCCACTATTAGTGATTATTCAATATTTTTCCATCTCTCTTTTTTAGTCATAACTGTTTTGTAATAATTTAATTAGGTCAATACATAATTTTAGACTTCAATCAAATATGAATCACTAGAGAGTTGAGTTAGCTTGGGTATTTGAACTCAACTAGATGTCTTTGGTTTGATTTGTTTAACATTTGATTTTGTGTATATGTTTAGCATGTGTTAGCTTTGTATTTTTGTTTTAAATATTTAATTTGATATTTTTTTATTGTTTATCTTTGGTTTTGAATTTATTTGATTTGATGTTTTTAGTTTTGGATATATTTGACTTTAGTATCTATGGTCTCGGCTTTGGTTTTTATATATGACAAGTAATAATTTCAACAGCATTTTTATATATGACGATATTTTTTTTTTACAACATTTCTTATTGATTATTTTTTCTCATTTAACTATACAAAATTTGAGCAACATTTATGCTTAATATCTCTTTTTCTCCTCTGTTTTTGGTCGTCCTCCGCACATAGCACAGAGCGCCGATTTTCTTTTAATATCCAACATTAAATATAAATTAATAATATATTCAGTTTTCCTGGTCATTTTTAAAAATGTCCAGACCTGCTAAACTTTTGGTGGCTGAGAAAAGAATAGGGTTGCCGAAAATTTGGGAAGCCTGGTTTTATTTTTATTTTTTTAAATTAGCTATAGAAGGGCTGTGAAATTACAGAATGCTAACATGACATCAAATAATTAGTTCTAGTCAAGGAAGGATAATTTATTAGTATCTTTTGTAGAATAAAGTATGAATTTATTTTCAGATGGATCTATATATAAATGCTCCAACAATTATACACAGTTTTTTTGTATGATCCATGTGTGATAAAAGAAATATAATATTTTCTCACGTCATCGATCTGTGTCTTAAAAAAATTGCCAAAAATATTTTCCCATGTCAAGGAAAGATAATTATACACAATCTTAAAAAAAAAAAAAAAAAAAAGATGGCACAAAATAGCTTTAAATTTTTTTGTCAAAATATAAATAAAACCTATGCAATCTTAAACAAAATAACAATTAAACATAATAAATAAACTATATAAATATAAAATAACAACCTTAAATTTATTTATGCTAGTGAGATCTTAAAACTCAATTACTTTTATAAATATAAAAAATTATTAATATTTGTGAATGTAATTATAATTCATACTGTCACCCGTTTCATAAACCATAAAAGTTAATATAAAAAATGTAAAAAAAAATTGGGCTGTCCAAACTTTCGGCGGCCATATTCTTTTCTCGGCCGCCGAAAGTTTGGCTGGTTTGGGCATTTTTAAAAATGTCCAGGAAAACTAGATATATTTATTAATTTATATTTAATGTTGGATATTAAAAAAAAAAATCGGCACAGAGCGCATTGGATTCCATATTTGTCAATTTGGAGTATTTTGAGCATATCAAACCTTTTTTGTATTATACTGATTGAATACTCGAGAAATAATATAGGTGTGCATATGACAATGTCGAAAACAAAACAAGATGTAGATAATTTTTTTTGTTTGGATCTGAAAATTTTATAATGGATCAAATTATTTATATTTCTAGTGCTCTCTTTAGTTTTAACATTTTAAAATAGAAAATAAAGTTTGCTGGAGTCTATTTGATATCAATCCAATGGTACACCAGAAAATTGTTGTTTTAATTTTTAGAAATCATAATTTTCTCCTTCTCAGATTGTGAAAATATCATTTTGCCCTTAAACACTGGTCCTATGGTAAAAAAAAAGAGTTAAATAATGTATAATATACTCTTTATTTTTTATTTTGCAGAAGCAATGAACTTTTGAACGTTTGCATTTTTTTTGCA
Organism: Carex kokanica; assembly: GCA_025461125.1. Classification (NCBI taxonomy): domain Eukaryota; kingdom Viridiplantae; phylum Streptophyta; class Magnoliopsida; order Poales; family Cyperaceae; genus Carex; species Carex kokanica. The sequence continues at coordinate 2,727,482 of JAJGRX010000122.1, read as the reverse complement.
TATACACAATTTATGAGTTCCAGTTAAGCATAACCTTTTAGTTTAGTAGGTGAAATTTTTAATAATAAGTGATGAAATCCAAAATGGTTAATTTTTTTATAAATATAACCGGGTCTTTATTATAATTAAATTAGATCAAAACAGTAATAATAAAAAATAGAATATTTACACATTTTTTTTCTGTTTGGATCTTAGTTTCATCAATAGTTATTTGATGGTAATTCAGATGATCACAAAAAAATTAAAATTTCATCACTTCTTATTAAAAATTGTTAGAGCGTATATTTTAGAACTCCGGTAAAGTAGGTGAGTACAAAATAATTTAAAACTTAGGCTGACCCTGCAAATATATTTTTTAAATACATCACGTGCTTATTTTATTTTGATGTTGTTGTTTTACTTAATCAGATTGTCAGCTGTTAGTCTTGGAAGAAGGCGCCAGGCGGCGGATTTGACTACTAAATAAGAAAAATCAAGATGCAAGAAACTATTTAAAAGACTAAAATGGATGCAATAAATATGTGATAGTTCCTTCATAAAAAAAATTCAACTCAAGAACTTACCTAGTGATTTCGTTTCAGACACAATTTGGCGCCTTCTGCTCTTAATTTCTTCAAAACAAATATGAAAAATATGCTAAAGTATGTGGCTCAGCTCCAATGAAGAATAACCCAAGGTACAGTTTCCTACACAGGTAGAAGGAATACTCTCTCTTTTTTTTAATATAGCTCAAAGCCTCAAATCTTTATATCTAAAATATAAGAGAGTTAATTGTGGATTAATAAATTTAGCTAGTGGCGATTATTGTGGTTGTATATATTTACTGGTAAATCAGTACAATAAAAAAGGTTTTAGCATCTCAATAAACATAAGTAAATTATAAAAACCAATATTTGGTATAGTGGTAAAGGGCAGCATTCTCTGTGTGAGAAGTTGAGAGTTCGAAATTCAGATAGGAAATTTTTTATGGACATTGAATAAAAATTGGTAGGCACTGACCTAAATCTACACCTTTCTAAAAAAAAAAAAAGAGTTAATAATAAATTACACTTGATAAGTTATTTTTGGATGTTGTACCCATTCTTGAGATGTCTCAATCACCGATCTCTCTTAATGCAGATGTAAAAAATTTGATGAGATTGATTTTTACTGTATTTTAACATATATTAATTATTTAAAATATGTCCCTGCTTTAATTGTTACCGTTGTTATGGTCTTAGTTAAAAAAAAAATTATAAAATGATAGATTTGAGAGGGAATGATATACGGGAAAATGTTCCGTACTCAATATTTTCCTCAAAAACAATTTCGAAGTATGCATGCTGGGAAATTTGCATTCTGCAATCAATAATTAATCCCATGCACATAAGCAATTCAAAGAACGGAACTGTCTATCAGTTGTCCATATTAATTATAAGAAAAACACGTATGTATTACGTCTAATTGCTCGATTGCATTACTGATTGCAATTACTAGTTTTGATTCTGTTTAATCAAGTGCCACCAATTTAGCGTCAATTTCACAATTATGATTACAATAAAAAAGAAATCGAGAAAAAGATAGCGATCGATAGATCGTCCAAAAATTACAGTCATTTTACAAATGATGTTTCTTGTCATTGTACAACTTTTTTTTAAATAAAGTTGATGGTCAAGTCATCTAACTGTTTAATATCGGTAAGAGATTTTTCATCTGAATTTCAAACTTGTAATTTTTCATATGGAGAAGTTACCTTTGCCACTCAGGGGCAGACCCACATGTATTCAGGGGGAGCAGCCGCCCTCCTGAATTTTGAATTTGTATAGAAATATATAAGTCTGAACCGAGTTTGCCCCTCTCTGAAATCCTGACTTGTAATTTGAGTTAAATTTTGGATTCAAATTAGAATAAATTCTTTGAATTGTAATTGATAATTAAGATTAGAAGTTAAAACATTAAAAATTATAAGTCAGAGTATTATAAATTATAAGTCAGAGCATTATTTTTATCTAGTATCTAATTTGCTAATAAATTTGAATCTAATTAGCTATTTAAACTCGATTTGCTATTTTTTTATCTCCGAAAATCCTGAATCCACCCCTATTGCCACTCGTATTATTTTCTTGATTCAATACATAAAAATTGACTATGAAAGTCCTAATTAAACTAATAAATAAAACTCATTTTCCATGTATCCTGAAAAAGGAGTCAAAACGAGTACAATTCTATTTAAAGATGCCAAAAATGAGCCATGCCACACACTCAGTTGCAAGATAAATTTTGGGACCATTCTATAAGGCAAGAGGGCTTGTCGGATGGTTCAAAGAAAAGGGTTGGTGCTATGTAGTGCTATGCCGAGAATTTTTTATTTATAGAAAATATTAGAAATTTTTTCAGCTCCAAATTTTAGAGTGGAACTTTTTTTTCTATCTGAAAGTTTTTTTTGTATGATTGTCTTGGATCTTCTATAACATGAGTTTTATTGAGTTTTTTTTTTTGTAATAGAGAATCTAAAAAAAAAAACTAACCGCAAAAATAGAAATTTATTCTTCTCAAATTCTTGATTTTCTCTTTGCGTCTCCAGATCACAGAGAATCTCATGTAACATGATAAAATAAAAGTTTTACATCGGAAAAAAAAATTCTCCAATCCATCTATGCATGGAATTTTTCAATTACTCTTTCTTTTTATCTCTATGATTTTATAACATTTTCTATGAATAATTTTTTTTTCTGGTATGCCCCTCACTGACACCGCTTGTATAATTGAAGCGGGGTTTCCTTGTGGAAATACTGCCATTTGACTGAATGCAAATTTTGGATTTTTACTTGAAATAACTCATCATCCCACGTTAACCCCAATTCATGAAAGATTGTACTGGTACAATAAGTGGCCCAGTGTTGATGCTATAACGACAAAAGTACAGAGGGATTTATTGACTTTGTTTATTTAGTTATGAGGAGAACATGCCCAAAGATCTTTCGTGCTTGACACTTGTCAGTTGTCGCGCGTTTCAAAATATCAAGCAAACTTTATATAATTTAGTTATTTATTTATATTAATGCTTCAATGTATAATGGACGGCCCCAACTGCTGCATGTTATAATCTTCTGAAAAAGACGCAATAGACAAAACACCTATCTCGATCATTAATAATGAAACAACTTTGAATTTAGACTTTAGAGAGAAGATTTGTATGTTGTTGACTGCATAAAAGTATTATTGCAACTTTGTTTTTTCTTATTTTATCTTTCTTTGTACTGCTCGTTAAACTTTTATTTTAAATAATAAAAAATGTCTATTAGTAATCATTATCTGACCTTTAAAGAAAATTTTAAGCTATCAAATGTGAACCACTAAAACAAAAGGGTTATATTTATCAATTCAATTTTTAAAATAACTAAATAAAATGTTAAATAAATAAAACATGATAGAAGAGATAATGTTGAGTTTATATGGGATATTGAATATTATGGTGTCATAATAAGAAAATTAGCTATTTTGAAAGTTTGTATGGACACACTAGAAATTCTTCCTAAAATTAAATAGTCGTCTAGGTTTATTATTCTCAAATTATGATTGCAAAGTGAAAACTATAATTAAGAGGTAGTTTGTATGGTGTTATTGGTGTAATTGCATAAACGTGGGGATAATTTTCAAACATCAATTATTTTCAAAATCACCCAAAGAATTTTCAAGCCAGCTATACCGGAACTACTGGTCCCATTATTTTAATTATTTCCGAATCTATTAAATGATCCATATCCAAATTCATCCAAACTAGGCCTGACTCACGGATCTTCATAACTTCTTCATCTTTCATTTTCCTTCCATTCATTTTTGTTGTTGTTCAAGCGTGACTATATTTGGAATTCGTATCCTCTGCATTAACTCAAAAGAGAATCTTGTGAGTTAATACATCTCGACCATCTGATCTATTTTAAAATTTGTGCGAACTAGATCTGTATTAATATTAAAGGGTCCCTATGTTATAAGCACGAGCCGAATTGACTCCATTTAAAATCAGACAGTTGAAATTCATTAACTCAAAAGATTTCCTTTTGAGTTAATGCAGAGGATACGGATCCGTATATTTGAGTATTTGTATTGAGACAAGTATTGTAGGTCTTTGTGCGTTCCCACCCCCAAAGGAAAAATAATTAAAAAAAAAAGTTGGAGATCCAATTAGCAACCCAGGCTTAGCTGTCCAGGATGAATCAAAGCGCCATGGGCCTATTATTTGAACCAGTTAAATTTTTTCACTTTTTTCCAGCCCAAGTAGACCGTTTCTTGGAGGCTGCTTTAGAAAAGTAGTGATTATTATATATTGTAAAAGGGCAATGGGGTGTTACTGTAGCTAGGAACAGTAACACTCCGGCTCCCTGCCGTCTGATGATAATTGGATGCTTCAGATCAATTTTGCTGATGTCATCTAGCGTCATTTCCCATAAATTTATTTTTCGTTCGTATCTAACGGTCGATCTTGCCTTAAACTTTCTCTCTCGCTCTCTCTGTCATTTCGACAGGTGTCTCTCCTTCACTCCTCACGTCGACATCTGTTCGTTTCCTCCTCTTCTCTACCTTCCACCGACTAAACCTTTACCACCTCTTTTCCCCGTCCTTTCCACACCGTTCCAAACTTCCCTTTCACTCCTCCCATCTTATAGTCTCCGCCTTTCTGCCTCTTCCTCCGTTTTTCCGTTCCACACCCTTAACCTACGAAACAAACTAATTACCCTTAATACTCCAAAGGAAAGAAAAACAATGGAGCGAGTGGAATGAGGCAGCTACGGCACTTGAGGTAAAACCTTCTATTGTAAATCAGAGTGTCGCTAAATTTCTTACAATTTACGGTGTGATGTTTTCCTTTTTTTAATGTTTGTCCGTTCGTTGTTCATCTCTATCTTACCTTTATTGGCACTCACTCAGAAAAGCCTTCTCTTTTTAAGGCATACTGAAGGGAAAAGACAAAGGGGCTCCTAGAGATATAGAATTAGAAATAATTTATGCCAAATTGATGGTGGGGGCTCCCTTACTGGTATCAGGTTGGTGCCAATTTGAGACTATTCAGGTTGAGTACCTATAGTTATCAAAATTTCTGAATTCATGGTGATCCAAGTACCATACAAGATACAATAGTAAATGAGCCTTAGAATATATTTTCCTTCTCTGATCTCATTGTAAATGCAAAGCAGATCAAGCGTGAAATTTCAACAATGAAGTTGATCAAGCATCCCAATGTTATTCACATGTATGAGGTTAGTTGGGCATTTTATAAGTTCTTCATCATTTAATTATTTTAGTATCTCTATTATGGCCTCATAATTTTTTCTCTCTTTATTTGGGTTGTGCTTGGGATTCATAGGTGATGGCTAGCAAGACCAAGATTTACACAGTCATGGAACCCGTCACTGGTGGTGAACTTCTTGACACAATTGTAAGATATTACTCTAAACCTGTTTTCCACATTCAATATTGGGTATCAAACAACCTGGATAACTGGTTGGTTTTTGTATTAGCATCCATGCAAGCATGTGCCGATTAGCATAGTTATTCTTGTAATATAATATAGCTTATGTAGTCAGATTTTAATAGCTACTGTGTCTAATTTTTACTCCATTTCATGTCCAAAGGGAAGTGAAGGAGGATGAGGCCAGAAAGTACTTCCAGCAGCTAATAACTGTTGTGGATTACTGCCATAGCAGAGGCCTATATCATAGAGATTTAAAGGTGAACGATATAAGTAAATCAGATAATTGCTTAGTTCTTATGATTAGGAGCATTATGATTTGTTTCTTTTGTTTTAATATTTAGGTGGATTTCTTGTATTTCCTTCTATTTGTTCAATAGCCTGAAAATCTTTTGCTTGATGCAAGGGGTGTTCTCGAGGTCTCAGATTTTGGGCTTAATGCACTCCTTCATCAGCAATTTGAAGACGACGAAGCTCTACCGTAGCAAAGACAAAATCAAGACTGTAACCTGTGCTGGGATTAGGGAACGCAACCTCTACACGAAGAAGGTCACACCATCCATCGCTATTGAGAAGGTAAATGTGCAATTGAGGACTGAAAATAGATAGCCACACTAAAGTTTCTATTTTTTCCATGTATTTCTTTTATAGCTTATCTTGTATTTCTTCTCCATAGTAGGATTGAGAGTAAGACGACGAAGCTCTACCGTAGCAAAGACAAAATCAAGACCGTAACCTGTGATGGGATTGGGGAACGCAACATCTTCACGAAGAAGGTCACACCATCCATCGCTATTGAGAAGGTAAATGTGCAATTGAGGACTGAAAATAGATAACCACACTACAGTTTCTATTTTTTTCCATGTATTTCTTTCATGGCTTATCTTGTATTTCTTCTCCATAGTAGGATTGAGAGTAAGTGAAGGCTAAAAATGCAGTTGAGAGTAAAGATAATAATGTTTAGTTGAGAATAATTTCACAAGTGAGGGATAATTGTGGCAAAATTGCATTATGTTGGGTTAGTTGTTCAACTTGATCTAAAATTGGGATCTTAAGTGCTCAATTAAGGATACTTAAGGCTAAATTTCGTGGTACTGAGTCAAATAGTGTTATTAAATTCCAAATCGGAAAGGTATATGATCTAGGCTTAATAAGCTTACTTGGAATTGTAAGTGCATAATTGATGTAATTATGCATTGACACTAAATTTATCATTAGTTAGAACATAGTTGCAGAATCGATAGAAAAAATTTAGGTTGAGTTGGACAATTAAGCTTAGTCCATTGATCTATTCAGCATTTCAAATGTAGACGATGGCTCCAGTAGGTTAATTCCATTAAACGTAATATTCTTTGTATTCTTTGGGTTGAATTCTGACCAAATTAAATAAATCAAGGAAATTCAGACCCAAAAAATAACATCTCAGTTTATAGTGTGCATGATGTTCATATATGCACTAGGAAGAAATATTCTTGCATATTTCAATTTGAATTTAATTGGAAAATATTTAGGTTTTTTCCCTGTCTTACTCAAGTGTTCTCTGTTGACTTGCAAGTAGGCCAAATTGTTAATATAAAAAAAATTAAGTAAGAATCTTATGTAAGTTGAATAATTTTATTTTATGATGTGCTTTTATTTTTGGCAGATTGTGGTTTCATTTTTCGGCAGCGTATATTATCACTATATTTGTATGCTACCTACTAACAATGTGAGTTGATTTCAAAATATTTTTTGTTTCGGCAATAAATAAGTTAGAGGCCTCTTATCTGTAAGAAAGTTCCTCTTGTAATAGTTACTACATCTGGAACAATGTCCAATATCATGTATATTTGCAAACAACAAAACATCTTCATTTGCATGAAGAGCCAATTGTTAAAAGGAAAAAAAATATAAGCTGCAACGACGAAACTGCCCCGCGAGAAATGGTAGGTACTGCTTCTCACTTACAATAACTAAGCATGATAGTAAGAGATGTAAAATTGGTAATACAAACATCTCCTCTGCTTCAACAAATTTGATTGTTTTGAATATGAGGAACTTTGGATGCTATTTGCAAGAAGAGGATCATGTAGACTGTATATTCGAAAGTTACTAATTTTTTTTCACATTCATCTTTTTCTTTCCAGGAGTACAAATACATATTACCTAAGATGGTGTCCCACTTTATGGGATCGAAACCCATGCCCCACCATTTTACAATACCGGTACGTGGTATACCAGTACCAATACGTAGTGGTGGTCTATCATTAACACTGTTGAGAGGTTCTTCATGGATTACTATCCATCTACATATTTGTCCCACATAGTTGTTCGCTAAACTAGCAAGTTACGTCACCTCATAGTAAGTCAATTTGACCCAATACAATTTCATTTGTACCTCTGCAAAATTTCCAGAATTTACATATATCCGTGCAAAACAGGAAAATCATGCAGTAACCTGCAAAGTACAAGAATTATCAGCTATGCCCTATAAAGCACAGAAAATTATCTTTACATAACATAACACGAGGTAGGAAAGTAAATGAGGAACTTTCAAATTTTAGTAGGAGAGAAGGGTTCAATTGTACTGATAATTTTTAGAAAAGAATAAGTTTTTTCTTGATTTGCAGGGTTATACTTGATATTTTAAGTTTTTTAGGGCCCACAAGTAACTCTTTCTTCAGATTTTGTGAATAGTGACATAATAGTAATCAATTTCAATCCAGAATGATGCCAAAAATGCATATAGGAGGAGGATCACCCATCTTAAATCCTTACCACACACTTCACAAAATAGGGGTAATGGTGCTGGCGCTGGTGGATGTTGTAGACATTATGTCAAAAAAGACCCTATAATTCTCTTACAGTAAGAATCTTGCAGATTTAGAAGAGAACGTCAGGTTACATCAATCAGAAGTCACTATGGCTGGCGAGGCAAGTATCAGTTTTATGTTGATTACTTAAAATTAGACGTAGAACATATAAATTTATTACACTGGGTTCACAAACAAGACCAAGAGATTATAATAAAAAATAATCTAACAAGGACCTACTACGAAAGCCTTTTCGGTATGGTAGAAATTAACAAGATCAATCCATACTATGATGATGTTGCTTTAACTTACAAGCATTGATGCTATATCTCCATATTTTCCAAAAGGTGTAGATGAGTTTCCAAATAAACCTGAAACTAAGGAAGGAAATTTGAGAATATCTCAAAATCATGCAACCTCCATTATTCCCAACAACCAACATAGCATACACTAAATAAAGGTACAGAAGGATAGCTGGTATAGTTTGTATTGGCATGTACCAGTAAGTATCGATCTTTTAGCAAGTTAATTAACATATCTCACTCTCATTATTAAAAACAAAATACCCAAAATTCAATCAGAAATTTTATCAGATGTTTCTAGTAGGAAACATGATATAGTTCTATATATTATGAGTACCAAGGACGACTATATAATTATAATTCGTAAGGAATTCGTGTACACCAGAACTAAGTGAAGACCAAGCTGAAGGATGGCTTGACGAGTTAGCTTTTTATCGTGAAAAATGTGCTTTCACTTCCAGGACTCCACTATTTTCTCTCTATGAGACTGTTTGCAAAAAGGTATGCATTTTCATATGACGAAAATACCCTTTTAAATTTCAACTGAGGATATTGGTTGGTGTGTGACTGTGTGTCTGTAAATTATAATGACAGGTGGTAGAAATAGTTCCAACAGCGCATCCGACTCAGATTAATCGACGTTCCCTTCAATACAAGCACATCAGACTTGCGGTAGATAAAAAAAAAATACTGATCTTTTTCTCATTTTTGTATGCAATAAATTGCCAAACCATTTTTACTAAGATAATGGTTATTATTTTATTATTTTGTCAAGTAGCACTTTTTGAAATGCAACGAGCCTAAAGATCTCAGCAGAGAGGACAAGGATATGCTAATTGATGACATGATAAATAGATAAACTTCTATTTTCTCTTCGTATCTCTCTCACATTTATGGTAAAATTAAGAATTATAATCTTTATGCATAGGTGAGAGAGATGATTATTAATTTTCTAATCCTTCTTTCCTTATTTTCCTTCTTATTTTTTTTTTTACATTTTTCCCATTATTGTTGTTGATTGTATAAGCCTTCATATAGTGGAGCAATCTCTTTGCAGAGATGTGCCACACTATTTGCACCGTGTCAGCAGTGCTTTAAAGAAGGTTTGTTTTGTGTACTCTCTAATGTTTTTAAAGGCATTTTCATATATATATATATATCTCATATAGAGCTGGGCTATGGTGAGTTGCGAAGTAAGAGGTCATTTTTACTTCATGCTCATATTCTTATTTTGAAAATCTAAACAACCGATCCAAACCGCTCAACATGATCTCCATATTGAAATGTGCTTGGAGACCAAATTTTACATTTTTTGGAATTTTTTTACTATTTATTAAGCCACTTTGAAAATTGCTGATCGAATGGTCTAGAATTTTTTACTGTTTTTTACTGTTCACCCAGATCTGCGATTTTCAAAGTGGCTTAATAAATAGTAAAAAAATTTCAAAAAATGTAAAATTTGGTCTCCAAGCACATTTCAATATAGAGATCATGTTGAGTAGTTCGGATCGATGGTTTGGATTTTCAAAATGGAATATGAGCGTGAAGTAACTCACCATAGTCTATCTCATATATATATATATATGACATGGATTATCATATTATCTTGGTTTTCCTAATTTCAGCACACAAGGAAGCCACTGCCACTGACATTTACACCTATAAAATTTGGTTCATGGATAGGAGGAGATCGTGATAGAAATTCTTATGTCACCACAGAAATTAGTTGAAACACTTCTGAGGCTACGGTATTATGCATAGCGCACACCGGTTCGTACTATGGCTCCATATCTCTGTTTTTATAGTCAAAACAACTGATTGACCGTTTGGACTCTAAAGTGAAGAAATAAAGCCATAAGCTCTGCATTCTTATCGGGCTTCAACAGAGAACACAGAGTGAAGTGTGTATGTTATCGAGCTGTGTATGTTATCTTTCTGAGTAGACATTTTAAATTTAAGGCTTCAATGTGTTATCTTTCCGAGTGAGCTGTTTTTATTTTTTTGAAAAAAAAAATGAAACAAAGAGTTTCTTGAGTGGAAATATGCCCATAAAAAAAGAGATGAATTATGCACAAATGAGAGCCTCCTTTATACAGATGTAACATTCTAAATCTTATTAGTATCATCATCATTATTTTCATTGGGGGTTATGTTTGCTACTCCATTGCAGTGCTTCTGGACCTTCTACTACCCCTTCATCGAAATAATTGGACAATATCCGCAAAAATTGTATCAAACATTTTGTTGATTGTAAATATATTTTCCCTTCACATCACTTGCAATTGTTTTGTTAAAACTGAAAACTTTGTTTGGCGGTATTGTAAGAAAGGAAACATTCATATGTTTAAGCTTTTGTTACAACTATTGCAATAAAGTTTTGGAAAAAAAATCATGCGCCACCATACAGAACAAGAATAACAAAATGTCATACACCGAAAAAATTGTTGCGGCGGTAGCCGTAACGACGCCTCTAGTTTACAATAGAAAGGAAAAGAAATTACTTGGTTATTTTGATAATTTTGACAATAAATTATAAAAAATCAAATAAAATTGGATATTAAACAGTAATTTATAATTATGTTATTGAACATGTTGATAATCTAACAATCAAGTGTCATAGAATTTTAAGTATTGTTTGATCATGCATTAAGAACCGTAAATTTCAGACTGGAAAATTATTTAACCAACTTGATAAATGATGAAACATATATAAAACTAGAACTGAGCCTCGCTTTGCTTCGGCGGCTATTATCGAGAAGAGTGTAAAAAGATTGTATCTGGATATTACCGAAAAAAAAAGATAATTAACTATTAAGATAAACATCTAACTATATATAAAGTTATGCTGGTTATAAACAAAATAACATATTAATGAATTCAAAATCACAAAATCAAGTTGTTACTGTATAAAGTTATACCGGTATACCATATTAAAGTTTTTAAGGTTTTTACTGTAAATTATACTGTAGCAATTACTGTAGAATATATACCGGTTATAAACAAAATGCCATATTAATGAATTCAAAATCACAAAATCAAGTTGTTACTGTATAAAGTTATACCGGTATACCATATTCATTAATTTGTGATTTTCTAACTATATATGGAGTTATACCAGTTATATACCATATTAAAGTTTTTACTGTAGATTATACTGTAGCAATTACTGTAGATTATACTGTAGCAATTACTGTAGAATATACTGTAGCAATTACTGTAGAATATACCGCAGTACTGTAGATTATACTGTAGCAATTACTGTAGATTATAGTGTAGCATTTACTGTAGAATATACCGCAGTACTGTAGATTATACTGTAGCAATTACTGTAGATTATACTGTAGCATTTACCGTAGAATATACTGTAGCAGAACCTATGAGGATTATATATATATAATAGATTTCATTCGTATTTTATAGACATGATATGTGGATAGTACAAAATATACCTATAACAGGAGGATAGCAGATCAGATTGTTTTGTCTTAATTTATTTGTATCTAAAAATATATATATATATATATATATATATATATATATATATATATATGAGGAGGGATCCAATTACACCTTTTTTGGTGACACACTTTGACATCTACTATTTTTAAAGTTCAAATAGTCGATTTAAACCGTTCAACATGATGGATATATTAAAATGTGCTTGGAGATCAAATTTTACATTTTTTTGAATTTTTTTACTATTTATTAAGATGGTTACAAAAATCGTTGTTTTCAGACCATTGAAAAACAGCGATTTTGTAACCATCTTAATAAATAGTAAAAAAATTAAAAAAAATGTAAAATTTGGTCTGCAAGCACATTTCAATATGTAGATCAACTTGAACGGTCGGATCGACGTTTTGGACTTTGAAAATCCAAAAAATAGTCCGAAGTAAACCATTCGCTTTACTTTGCAAAGCACAATAGCTCATATATATATGAGTAGGGCTATTGTACTTCGCGAAGTAAAACGACGTTTTACTTCACGCTCATACTCCCATTTTCAAAATCCAAATCGTCGATCCGAACCGTTCAAGTTGTTCTCCATATTGAAATGTGCTTGGAGACCAAATTTTACATTTTTTTGGAATTTTTTTACTATTTATTAAGCCACTTTGAAAATTGCTGATCCGGGTGAACAGTAAAAACAGTGCAACAAAATTCTGGACCATGTGATCAGAAATTTTCAAAGTGGCTTAATAAATAGTAAAAAAATTCCAAAAAATGTAAAATTTGGTCTCCAAGCATATTTCAATATGGAGAACAACTTGAACGGTCGGATCGACGTTTTGGATTTTGAAAATGGGAATATGAGCGTGAAGTAAAATATTGGTTTTACTTCATGAAGTACAATAGCAAAATTATATATATATATATATATATATATATATATATAGAGTACGGCTAACGCGCTTCCTCTAGCATTTCGGCCGAGGTGCTTCCGGGGGCATATCTTGCAATTTGATGTTCAAACAACAAATTCAAACCGTTAGATGTTCAATCTATATTAAAATCTACTTGGAGACCAAATTTTATATTTTTTGAAATTTTTTTACTATTTTTTAAGCTGGTTTGAAAATCGCTGTTTTTATTAAATTTCTGAAGCATTGAAAACAGCGATTTTCAAACCAGCTTAAAAAATAGTAAAAAAATTCCAAAAAATATAAAATTTGGTCTCCAAGTAGATTTTAATATAGATTGAACATCTAACGGTTTGAATTTGTTATTTGAACATCAAATTGCAAGATATGCCCCCGGAAGCACCTCGGCCGAAATGCTAGAGGAAGCGCGTTAGCCGTACTCTATATATATATATATATATATATATAGAGAGAGAGTTTGGCTACGGTGCTATGCATATATAGTGTAATGTGGTGCTATGCATTTTTTAGCCGTCGGATGAGTTTCAAAACCCGTGCAAAAGTTTTGTCGCTGATTAATTTTAACGGAGACTAATGGAGATTTTAATTATACTCCTGTCTCTCAATTACGAACTTAAGATGTCTGTTGCTGTTCTACCTCTCCCCTCCCTCTCCCTTCTCGCTCTTACTCTTGTGTGTGAGGAGCCTTCCGATCTGGTCTCCTTGGATCGAGAATCAACCAGTTGTAATTACTAAGTCTCTCTCCCTCTCTGTCTCTGCTGTCTCTGTGTCATTCGTTGATCAGGTTGTGAGGTTCGTGATATTGCTAAGTTGATTTCTGGTCATTTGATTGTAAGTTTGTTAGTTGTGGTCATCATATTTTTGTTTGCGTTGAAAATTCCAATTTGTTCAACTCAATTTCAGTGTAAGAGATGTAATTGAATTTTCATAAACCAATCAAAAAAACCTAGAAAATCTAGCAGACGAAGTGCATGAGCAGTGGTTGACGACAAACATGCCACCATGCGGTCAATCAGCAAGAAATTATAACGGGGAATGTAGGTCCTCAGAGCATCTACATCCCTGGTATTATTAGAGTTTCTAATCTGATGTAGCAGTTTCTAATCCAGTTTTAGAGATGTGGGAGAGTTTCTTATTTAGAAACTATGTAGTAAAATTTCTTATTAAGAAACTGTTTATAAACTCCATGTTGGTCAAATGATTGGCTCAAATTAATTCTCCTTTTTAATTTGTTGTTGATGTGGCATAATAGAAACTCTAAAATTAATTTCAGGAATGTGAGAGTTAGAAACTTTGGAGACCTTAATTTCTAAAAAGTGGTTAACAGTTATTTAAAAACTCATTTGAGTTGCTGGGATGTAGATGCTCTCAAGTCCCTGGATGAGCTTTATTTTTAATTTCTATTTTCTTTTCTTATCTCCTACAATTTGCTGCTGCTTATTTAAAAGCTTTTTCATAGTTTTCTTTAGCAATTTCCGATCCTTTGCTCAACTGTTTTGTGCTCTTTTTTCTAAATCTCATTTGTAACAGGTCTTTCATAAAGACCGAACTTTCATTCATCAATGAATTTAGCAAATAGGGGCTTGACCCCTATTCTTATTCTAAAAAAAAATTCAGGGTATGAGTGAGAAAGGATACGAGGGGTCTGTAATCTGTTCGACCGTCTCCAGAGAGAGAATGAGTTTGTAATTGAAATTTCCTGTCTCCGTTTGTCTCCGTTAAAATGAATCAGCGACAAAACTTTTGAACGAATCTTGAAGCTCATCTGACGGATAAAAAGTGCATAGCACCACATTACACTATATATGCATAGCACAGTAGCCTAATTCTATATATATATATATAGAGTGAGGCTATGGTGCTATGCATAGCACGGATGGCTAGTGTACTACGGCTCAATATGGTACTTTTTAAAATTCTAACGGTCGATCCGACCGTTCAATGTGATAACCATATGAATATGTACTTGCAAACTAAATTTTATATTTTTTCGAATTTTTTTACTATTTTTTCAGATAGGTAGAATTTTGATGGTCCAGAATTTTCAAAAAACACTGATTTTTCTACCTATCTGAAAAAATAGTAAAAAAATTCGAAAAAATATAAAATTTAGTTTGCAAGTACATATTCATATGGATATCACATTGAACGGTCGGATCGACCGTTAGGATTTTAAAAAGTACCATATTGAGCCGTAGTACACTAGCCATTGGTGCTATGCATAGCACCATAGCCTCACTCTCTCTCTCTCTCTATATATATATATAGTGCTGGGCTTAGCTAAGCCATGGTGTAAAACGACTTGGTGCTCCACGCCTCATTATTTCCATTTTGAAAATCCAAACTACCGATCCGAACCGCTCAAGTTGTTCTCCATATTGAAATGTGCTTGGAGACCAAATTTTACATTTTTTGGAATTTTTTTATTATTTATTAAGCCACTTTGAAAATCACTGATCCGGCGGTCCAGAAATTTTTACTGTTTTTTACTGTTCATAAGGATTTTCAGATTTTCAAAGTGGCTTAATAAATAGTAAAAAAATTCCAAAAAATGTAAAATTTGGTCTCCAAGTACATTTCAATATGAAGAACATGTTGGAAGGTTCGAATCGACTATTTGAACTTTGAAAATGAAGATATGGCGTGGAGTACCAAGTCGTTTTACACCATGGCTTAGCCTAGTCGGACTCTATATATATATATATATATATTAGTTGTAATAAAGAATTTTATACCTTTTTAACTACAAGATTAGCTTTAATATTTTTTCTTCAATATTACTCTACAAGAAAAAATATACAAAGCTTATTTTTTTTTCCATATTGTACGATTAAAATCAAATTGTCAAATGTAGTTGTACAAGCATTCTATTTTTTGAACTCTTATTTTATTGAATCATACTACGTATTCAATAATCAGAGATTTAAAATATAGTATGTACTTATTCTTACAAGCTTTATTTATTTTTAGTTTTTTTAGTAAAGGTTGGAGATCAAGTCACCCAAGTATTTAATATTCACAAGAGATTCTCCTATCCGGGTTTTGAACATGTCACCTCCCACACAGAGAACATTGCCAGACCAAAGGCTGGTTCTCGATTTATTTATTTTCAGTACGTTATCCAATCAATATCAAACAACCATCAACTCGGGTTCTTTCAGCTTGATATATTGAATCTTGTGTGATTGCATATTTACAATATTGGAGATCTTAAATCTGTTAAGTAATACTAGCGTTTCACAAGTGCCTACAGTTAGAAATATTTTGCTGACAATCTGTGCTTTTGTGTATTATTGGGCAGTGCCTTTGAAGGAAACAATCACCACCCATCTTGCCACTTGGATGCCTGATATGGAGATGATACCCCTTCAGATCTTATCACCAGTTAAATGTGTAACTGCAGCAAAAGAGGGAGGAGAGTTGCTGGTAGCAGCTGTACCAGTACTTGTTATTGAGGGATGACTCGCAATGACTTTACTCTTGGGCATTTTCTCTAGATTTTGTTTTTGCATATTGATAGACTATGTACTATTGTTGTTATGTTTGCTCTGGATGGTTGTTATGTGTTTGGATGGCTGTGCTATGTGGTAGCACAAATATACTTGTTGTTGACATTTATCTAGGGCTTGTATTTCAATAGATAGGTTAAATAGGGTCCATGATGCAAAATGGGTGGAGACTGAGACTTGAATCAGTGCCTCCTGCTCCTGTACCAGTTTACTGGTACGGTTGAGGAATGAGCACTGATTCTGCTGATGAGGCAGTGTTGTGTGCGGACTAGTTATTTTCTTTTCGGATCTTTTGTAAACCATTTCTTTAATTAATGCTGTGGACCTTTAGAGCCTTTTTTTCAAAAAAAAAGAAAAGAAAAATAAATATACTAGCGTTTCACTCGAAAAAGATTTAATATTTTTTTTAATAAAAGTTTATATAAATTCTATTTTTTTTTTGAGTCACGTGACAAATATTAAAATACCATCAAATTTTTTTAACTTTAAATTTTCAAATAGAAAATCAAATAGCCAAATAAAACTATACAAGTACCTTATTTTCAACTTCAAAGAAGTCCATCTCGCTTTTCTGTTTAAAATAGAAAAAAAAAAATTAGGCGAAATATAGTTAGGCACGGAAAAACGAGGCAATCATAATTTCAAACAATTTTGATTATGATGCAAATGAACTAAAGAAACTCAGAAGATAATACTACAAACAAATAATTTGGTGAAAGGAGGATTTATCCATTATTATTATTATTATTATTATTATATGAGATGATGATGATGAGGGTTAAAATGTTCCGTTATTTTCATGTCTCACATCATTATCTTTATTTTTAAAGTCCAAACAGTTAATTCAAACAACTCAACATGATCTCTATTATATTAATATGTGTCGTGAGATCAAATTTTATTTTTTTTGAAAAAAATACTACATTTAAATAGATACAAAAGCACTGTTTTTTAATCATAATTTTTTTTTAAATATAAAATTTGGTCTCTCGACACATCTTAATATATAAATCATGTTGACCGGTTTTGATCAACTGCTTGAATTTTAAAAACAAAGATAATGATGTCAGACATAATTGAGACACAAAAAGCAACATGACATTTTGACCCTACTCTATTGTCAACTTTTGCATTATATATATATGTTGTGACTAAGTTAATTTTTCACGTACCGTGCCGTGATCAAAATATCAAGGGGTGGTCATGTCATGTGAGTCACGTCATGTCCAAACGTGACTCGCGTTACCATTTGATCATAATTTAGGTTAGTTTATTCAAGATTTATCATTTAGTCAAGATCTAACGGTCCTAATTATACGTGACTCGTGTGACCACCTAATGTGTCATGCCGTGACTAGATCTTTCGCGTGCCGTGCCGTGTCAAATTTTGTAAAAATGAAAATGATCACGACACGGAACACACAAGTCATAACACGTAACCGACACACGTGCCATGCCGTTCCACACCGTTCCATAACGGAGCCGTGCCATTTTTCCCACTCTAGTCCCAACCCCCAAAGATGGTTTGCATTATACGGAGCCCATAGCCGGAAACATCTTTCCCCGTTTTCTCCTAAACAGACCAAGAACCAACCAAAAGGCCCAATTTTCCCTTGCTTTTGCTTTTAGTTCCGGAACGGAAGCAGTGAAAATTTAAAGTGCAATATAGTCCCACATTGTAGATCCAAACCTGCGTGCGGGTGAGGCCAGGTTATAAAAAGAGAAGCAAGGCAAAGGTGAAAAGCATCTTTGCGCTTGGGGCAATGACGCAGCTAGTGAGGTAATACCGAAGCGCGTCAATTGCTGGTTGAAAACTATTTCCAAACCCCCTCTTAGGCCTCGGCTCGCCCGGGTGCCTCTGAGAATTTTTGGAAGGGCTCTCCCTCTGGGATTGGGCCCTCTACATTACAATTATTAAGCTTTTGTCATATCTTTAATTATTGCGAAAATAATTTTCCTTGCTTATTATAAATAAAAAAGTAAAATTCTATTAACAGCAAATTTTGTTTTCAAATCTCAAATTTGTTTTTGATCTAAGCCGGTGGGCGGTGGATGACCGATTTGCATGCTCCAAGTGCGGGAACACCAACGCAAATTCAATTACTTGATCATGATTTTATTTGTTAATCGCATTCATAAATGAAGGGTAGAAAGAGCGGCGAGGAAATAAAGAAAAGGCACTTTTTTATGTTCCAATTTCTTACCATTTGAAAAAAAAAACAGAAAACAGTATTTTCATGTTAAATTTCATTTGAATTAGTAAGAGCTTGCTTGTTATGTTCAATTATCTAAATAAATGTTATGGCATGTATATCTTAATGTATGACACATGCCATTATTTCAGCTGATAATATAAGGAGTTTTTTCTTTATTTGAGTCATCCAATCTGATACAAAAATCGAATGGACTCACTGATAATGTTTAATTTAAATTTCATCCGTTCGTTTCAAATTGAATAGTCTTAGATGGAAAACATGATCCAATTTCCTTCTAAAAAAGTAACAATAGCACGAGTAGAACTAGGGTGTTCCTAAGCTCATCAAGCCTCTCGTGAACTCAACTCTAAAACCTATCGAATTGACTTCAAACGACATTTCCAAACCGTTAAATGTTCAATCCATATTAAAATGTGTTTGGAGATCAAATTTTACATTTTTTGAAATTTTTTTACTATTTATTAAGCCGGTTTGAAAACCGCTGTTTTCCAATGGTGCAGAATTTTAATAAAAACAGCGGTTTTCAAACCGGCTTAATAAATAGTAAACAAAATTCTAAAAAATATAAAATTTGGTCTCCAATCACATTTTAATATGAATTGAATATCTAACAGTTTGAAAATATCGTTTGAAGTCAATTCGATAGATTTTAGAGTTGAGTTCACGAGAGGCTTGGTTAGCTCAGGAACACCCAGTTCTACTCCAACAGCACAATCGATTTAACAGTTGACAAGTTCGTAAATCTGACGAGAAATCCA
Organism: Carex kokanica; assembly: GCA_025461125.1. Taxonomy (NCBI): domain Eukaryota; kingdom Viridiplantae; phylum Streptophyta; class Magnoliopsida; order Poales; family Cyperaceae; genus Carex; species Carex kokanica. The sequence continues at coordinate 2,708,074 of JAJGRX010000122.1, read as the reverse complement.
AGGTGGAAACCTCCCATTGGTCTTGTGTCCCAGTTGGTTGATTTCAACACTACACACAAGGGCAGATGAATGCCATTATCCACTGACAGTTGACCCCACTTTAACCCGAACTGACGTGGTAGTGTGATGTGTCAGGAGCCCATTTGTCCGCACACGCGTCCATTTACGATTTCGCACTTCAGTACCTCTCTCTCCGTGTCCGTGGTAATTAAATTTATCCTCCTTTCTCCGACTCAAAACCAGAAAAATACTTCGCCAACCTCTATCCCTTCTCCAGAAGGTTCGATCTCTGATCCGAGAAATGCTCGCCAGATTCCTTCTCCTGCTCCTCTCCGTCGCCTCACCGGCGGCGGCTCTCTACTCGGTCTCATCTCCAGTTGTTCAGCTCAACCCTTCGAACTTCAAAAAGGTACTAGTAAGCATTGAATCCTCAGATCAACCATTTTTTTTAGCTTAATTTGACCGAGGGAAGCTTGCTTGGTCAAATTCGCTTTGGTAGGTTTTGAACTCGAATGGGGTTGTATTGGTCGAGTTCTTCGCGCCGTGGTGTGGTCACTGCAAGGCGCTGGTTCCTGCTTGGGAAAAAGCTGCCTCTGTTCTCAAAGGAGTGGTGACTGTTGCAGCACTGGATGCTGATGCGCACCAGGCCCTTGCTCAGGTTAGATTCCTGAATATGAATTACTTTGGTTTTTGTCCATCTGAATTTGATGATCTGATTATATTTTTCGTTGAAATGGTAAAGGTGGTTTTGAATTCTAGAAGGAACATAAGCTCTGAACGCCATATTTTTACCATTTGTATGCCAAATGTGGTACCAATTTGTCTACATTACCTAGTGATATATGTGAGGTGCTCATTGACTCTCCGCCAATTGCCGCAACTTTGCTTAAGTATACATAAGCAAAGTTGCTCATTACCTAGCGATATATAGCGATATTTGTATGCCAAATGTGGTACCAATTTGTCAAAACTTTCGTAGAAAATTCCTAACTAATCTACAATTCAAATTTAATTGAACTCATATTCTCATGAGGGTCAAATACATCAACGTTTTGTGCTCCATTATGCCTCCATTTTTTAAACTTCAATAACTAAAAATTTAAAACTCAAATGGAAAAACAAAATCATTAGATATGATCTATTTAATATTCTATATGCATATGTAAAAGATTATGGAATTTCAACTTTGTTTTAATTGGCATCAATTGCTTTCAAAAATACACTCGCGTGGAATTTCTAGACATTGATTTTTCAGCTTATTGATTTATATTAAAAAAACAAAAAGTGATAATTTTTTATGTGCGTGTAGAGAAAATAATATAGATTACATCTAATGGTTTTATTTTGTAATTTGAGTTTTAGAATTTTTGTTATAAGAAATTTAAAGTGTGGAGGCATGATAGGCATTTGAACCTTCCTCTATTCTCATATACAATTTTGCAAGTTTGTTCTTGCTCAGTTTAGAACTATTCAAGAGAATGTTCCTGTCCAATTTTTCTCTTAAAATGTGCCTAAACTGATCCAAAGAGAAACTCAAAAAGATCTGTCCCACAAGTTTGTCTGGGAGGCCCAAAAGCTGGGTTTTTTCTTCAAACTTCTGTCAGCAACTTTGCTTTAGTATCCATAATTTTGTAAACTGTTAAGGAGCATCAAAATTTGGAAATATATATTTTGGAGGGATAACCTATTTAAATTTCTTGCAGGACTATGGAATTCAAGGGTTTCCTACAATAAAAGTCTTTCTACCTGGTAAGCCTCCAATGGATTATCAAGGAGCCCGTGAGGCCAAGCCAATTGCTGAATTTGCTCTCAAACAGGTCTTCTTTCCACAAGTCTTTTCTTGTCTTCTTTCCCCAAGTTTTTTCTTTAGTTGTACAATTGTTTGTTAGTGTTCTTTGTAATTGTACACTGTATTTTGTGGTTTTCATATTACCGACTTAAACAAACTTCCTATGACGTTTACAAATGGTTCAGAACCATGATTTTAATATGACAATTTCACCTGCTTGTCCCTACTGATAAGATGATTCTTTCCCTAGCCATACTTAGCTAAAACCCAACTTTAAGAATTGCTATTTTTGATATTGAGTTTCTATGTAATGTGAATTATTTGGAGTTGTGATAAATTTTCTCTCTGGAGCTTTTGTTTTGGACATTATAGACATTCTTGGGTTTAGAGAATATGGTAAATTGTTCGGCTGTAATTTGCAAATTCATTTCGTATTTTTTAAAAGGATTGTATATATGGAATGGAGTAAGAACTATATGGTTTGTGATACATAGGTCAAGGCACTACTGAAAGAGAGGTTAGAAGGCAAGGCAACTGGAGGCCCCAGTTCCAGTCAGAAGAAGTCTGAAACAAAGACTAGCGCTTCAGTAGTGCTAACTTCTAGCAACTTTGATGATACTGTTATTAAAAGCAAGGACCTGTGGATTGTTGAGTTCTTTGCACCCTGGTAAGTAGCTTAAGTTGTCATACATTAGTATTCTTTCTAAAATACCTTTTCTGCAATGGATTCCTTTTTGTGAGTCAGACCTGCTAAATTTTACCATACACCCAAGATGCAACCAACATAATCGCAATTGGAACTCAAACTTGATATGATGGGGTTTTGCAAGTACAGACCAGCTAACTGAAATTAAAAGAAAGTCATGTTGGGGGATCATGAAGGCCAAACAATTACGTCTTATCTAGAGATCAAACAATTACATCTCATCTAGGGGTCAAACACTTACACCCCGGGGAAGAAGAAACAGTCCCCACCTTAACCTAAGGACCGCCCTATGCCAAAGATACCCAAAACATAAACTTTAGTGCGGAATACAATACCTGATTCCATAACGTTGGCCATGGAATCTTAAACCCGAAGTTGGAGCAGCAACCGTCTCCGTGAGCGCGAGACAAGACTCTAGTTCTTCCTTCTCGCCCTTTTGGTTGGATCTTAGATTAGGTCTTCCAAGGCAACAAGATCGCCTCTTGAGAATTCCTCTCCAAATTTCCTAATGGAATTCTCCTCTCAATTCTTTGATGGTGGAAGAAAGGAGAAGACACTCAATTTCTGTAGAAGAATAACTTCTGAAAAGAGTTGGTTATATTGTGCCTTGGGGACCCATCTATATATAGTTTACAGATCTGACTGCGCGAGTGCGGGTGGTTCACCCGCACTGGATCTCAGTGCGTCCGCACTGAGATGATTCGCGTCCAAATAACCGCCTTAAAACTCAGCCCCAAATTTTCACTAAGTCCCCAGTGCGGGTGGTTCACCCGCACTGGGGTTCCAGTGCGTCCGCATTACGCTCGGACTTTTCCTGGGTTGTCCGAAGTTCTCAAAATTTGGCTAAGTACTGAGTGCGTCCGCACTCAGATCCAGTGCGGGTGGACCACCCGCACTGGGAGCTCAAAATGTTTCCAGAATTTGGCTAAGTACTGAGTGCATCCGCACTCAGATCCAGTGCGGGTGGACCACCCACACTGGGCACCCCAAAATGTTCCAGATTTTGGCTAAGTACTGAGTGCGTCCGCACTCAGAGCCAGTGCGGGTGGATCACCCACACTGGGCGTTCAAAAAGCAGTTTTCTCAATTGCAAATTTCAGAATCAGTCCATCAATGATTTGATCTTTGCCCAAATTGTTCTACACACTTATGGACCACATCCTATTGAATACATAGATTGTCTAATATCTTAATTCCATATTAGATCACTTTAATTGTGACAATCATATTTGACAGTAAACAATTCATAATTATATTACATATATGCTCAACGTTGGATTAAGATCTAACAATCTCCCACTTGAGCACTATGTCATACTCTTTTAATTATGTATTGTCAGCCTTATGTGCGCACATACTTTTCTGTCATCCTCATGTATTCCCAAACCAATTCCGTCCATCAATCATATTAGCAAAGGACTAAAGCAGCTTTCGTCACATTTATTTTAGTCATGACTAAACCATCAATAATCACAGTACTAACATAACCAAATGACATGAATCATGATGTGGATGTGTAGCATAGAAATTACACACAATTGTGATCTTACGTGCCAATTTCTAACTAGGTCTCCCACTTAAAACTTGAAACTAAATTTCATAAACTTGTTGTAAAATGCAAAATTCAAATAAACAATTTACATATCCAAAATTTTGAGGTCAAACTAAAATAGAGACAGAATGCAAAATAATAATATCCTTATGTCATAAGTTACATATCCAAAATAAGTAAATAGAACATCAAAATAAACAATTAACAAACTCCCACTAAAACTGAATTTCCCTAACCGGAATTACACCCATATGAGCAACATGCTCTTCAAACTTATTGGGTGGTAATCCTTTAGTAAGTGGATCCGCCAACATGGAGTTTGTCCCTATATGTTCTATTGACAACTGACCTTTCTGTACTCTCTCTTTTACAACCAAAAATTTGATATCAATGTGCTTGGATTTTGACGAACTTCGGTTGTTATTTGCGTATAGCACGGCTGAGTTATTGTCACATAACAATTTTAGTGGTTTCTCAATAGACTCCACTATGCGCAGCCTAGTGACAAAATTGCGTAGCCATACACCATGATTCGATGCTTCATAACATGCAACGAATTCTGCGGCCATTGTGGAAGATGCTATAAGTGATTGTTTAGCACTCTTCCACGAAACGGCTCCTCCAGCTAACATGAAAACGTAGCCGGATGTCGATTTCATGCTATCTTGACATCCTCCAAAATCAGAGTCGGTATACCCAATGACCTCTAACTTATCCGACTTCCGATACGTGAGCATGTGGTCTTTTGTTCGCTTCAGGTACCTCAAGACCCGTTTGGCTGCTTTTCAATGATCTAGACCTGGATTTGACAAGTATCGGCCCAACATGCCAGTGATGAACGCAATATCTGGACGCGTACACACTTGTGCATACATGATGCTCCCAATAACTGAGGCATATGGATACTTTTGCATTACTTCCTTTTCTACATGATTCTTTGGGCATTGGCTGAGACTAAATTTGTCTCCTTTTGCCACAGGGGTATTTCCTGGTTTACTGTCTTGCATGCCATACCTTTTCAGGACCTTTTCGATATAATTCCTTTGGGATAAACCTAATATACCTTGGGTTCTATTCCTCAGTATTTCAATCCCTAGGACGAATGATGCATCACCAAGATCTTTCATCTCAAAATTCTTCATCAGAAATTTCTTGGTCTCATGCAACATATTTATATCATTGCTGGCAAGCAATATGTCATCCACATATAAAACCAGAAACACAAACTTACTCCCACAGAACTTGAGGTATATACACTCATCCACAAGATTTGCCTCATAACCAAATGACATAATCACATTGTGGAATTTGTAGTACCACTGACGAGACGCTTGCTTTAGTCCATAGATGGATTTCTTAAGTTTGCACACCATAGATTTTGCATCTCCCGATACATAGTTTTCTGGTTGCACCATATAGATCGTTTCTTCAATGTCACCATTTAGAAACGCTGTCTTAACATCCATCTGATGAAGCTCTAAATCGAAATGCGCAACTAATGCCAATATAATCCTTAAAGAGTCTTTCAATGAAACTGGAGAGAAAGTCTCTTTATAATCGATGCCTTCCTTTTGTGTAAAACCTTTAGCGACAAGACGAGCCTTATATTTCTCCACATTACCTTTTGAATCCCTCTTGGTTTTAAATATCCATTTGCAACCAATAGGTTTCGCTCCTGATGGTAATGGGACAATTTCCCAAACGTCATTGTCAGCCATAGATTTTATTTCCTCATTCATGGCATCGATCCACTTGTGAGAGTTAGAGTTTTGCATGGCTTGTTGTAAATTTATGGGGTCATTTTCTAACATGCCAACATCAAACTCATGTTCTTGAAGGTAAACTACATAATCCGAAGATATTGCAGACCTTTTCTCTCTAGTGGATCTTCTTATTGGCACTTCTAAATTTTCTTGAGAATTTCCAGCATTGTCTACAACAATCTGGCCAACAACAACATCATCCATAATTTCTGGAATTTCTCTTTGTGTTGTTTGATCTTGTTGAGTTTGGTCTTCAATAATGGTTTCGTTTTCGACAATTGTATTTTGAGTAAAAATGGGTTCAATGTCCACAAAACTCTCAACACCTGAGGGAATATTTGCACATTCCTCTTCGAATTCAAAATCCATTATTGTATCTCCCCCCGCAAACTCAACATCCTCAAAAAATTTTGCATTTCCCGTCTCAAAAACTGAATGTTCTGTAGGATTATAAAACTTAAAACCCCTTGATCGCTCGGGATACCCAATAAAATAACAACTAACAGTCCTTTCATCCAGTTTCTTCTCGTGCGGCCTATAAGGCCTTGCCTCAGCTGGACATCCCCATACACGCAAGTGTTTCAAGTTAGGCTTTCGCCCATTCCAAATTTCATATGGGGTTTTGTTAGTTGCTTTAGTGGGTACTCTATTTAGGATATATGCTGCTGTCTTTAAGGCTTCACCCCATAGATTTTGTGGCAAAGTAGTACGACTCATCATACTTCTTACCATATCCTTAAGCGTTCTATTGCGCCTCTCAGAAACACCATTCATTGCTGGCGAACCGGGCAATGTATATTGAGGTACAATTCCGCATTCATCTATGAAATGTGCAAAAGGCCCTCGACATTGCTCACCTGATCCATCATATCTGCCATAGTATTCACCACCACGGTCAGATCTAATAGCCTTAATGCGTTTGTTAAGTTGTAACTCAACTTCCGCTTTGAAACTTTTAAACATGTCAAGGGCTTGAGCCTTTTCTTTAATTAAATATATGTAGCCATATCTAGAATAGTCGTCGATGAAACTAATAAAATACCGCTGACCATTTCTTGTAGCCGTTGGAAACGGACCACAGATATCGGTATGAATTAATTCCAAGACTTCTGAACACCTTTTGGCTTCATATTTTCTGAAATTGGTTTGTTTCCCTTTTATGCAATTAATACAATCATTAAGATCTGAAAAATTTAAGGGTTCAAGAATTTCATTAGACACAAGACGTTCAATTCTTCGTTGAGAAATGTGACCTAATCGCTTGTGCCATAATGTAGCCGAATTCTCATTAGTTAATTTTCTTTTCTTACTATTTGTATCCACATGTAAGGCTTCAATATAAGAACTATTGACATCCAAAGAATACAGATTATCATAAACCGAAAGAAAACCAGAACCAACTTGTTTTGAATCATGAAACAAACTGAATTTTCCATTTCCAAAAGTACAAATAAATTCATACTTATCCAAAACAGAAATAGAAATTAAGTTACGTCTAAAAGACGGTACAACAAATGTCTCATACAAATTCAAATAAAATCCTGATTTTAACAATAATCTATAAGTCCCAATAGCCTCCACCTCAACTTTATTGCCATCGCCCACAAAGATGAATTTTTCATCATCACTTGGCTTCCGGCAATTTAGGCAGCCCTGCAAAGACATACTTATGTGAGTAGTTGCACCAGAATCTATCCACCAAGTATATCTAGATACAGAAGATAAATTAACTTCCGTACAAACCATAACAAGAGATTTACCTTTCTTAGCACGCCATGCGTGATAATTCTGGCAATGAATCTTCTTGTGTCCAACCGCACCACAGAAGTAACAGGGATTTTCAGATGCGGCAACTTTCTTGCCCTTATCCTGTTTCTTATTGGTGGCCACTGCAGCATCCTTATTATCCTTAGTCTGATTCGATTTCTTACGCTTAGTCAATGCCTTAGACTTGGAAGTAGTAGCAACATGGGCACTTTCTGTCTTATCCTGTTTCAGTCTTTCTTCTTCTTGCACACAATGTGAGATGAGCTCATTAAGTGTCCATTTTTCCTTTTGACAATTATAGCTCACCTTAAACTGTCCAAAGTGTGAAGGAAGGGATATCAATGCTAAGTGCACCAAGAGATCATCAGAAATCTCCAACTTAAGTGCCCTTAGTTTTGAAACAACATTAGACATCTCCATGATATATTCCCGAATACTCTCCTTTTCCTTATACTTCATTGAAACAAGTTTCGTCAAGAGTGTACCAATTTCTGCCTTTTCATTCTTGACAAACCTTGTCTCAATTTCAGCCAAATATGCCTTAGCGTTAGTAATCTCATCAGTAATCGAGCCTCTACATACCTCTGGAATGGACCTTTTCAAAATCATTAGACTCACCCTATTGGATCTGTCCCACTTTTCCTTCTCCCTCTTTTCATCAGGAGTAGAGGTATCCGTAATGGTGGGACAGTTCACTCTGAATGCTAAGTCTAAATCCATGACACCGAGAGTTATCATAACACTCTCCTGCCAGTACTTGAAATTGGAACCATTCAACATCGGAATGTCTTTTAGGCTAGTAGTAATGCTTGCTGAAAAATTCGAACAAAAAACACACAAAACAACCACGATTTAGCAAAATAAATTCTGAATTTTATAAATTATGTTCAAACAAAAGGCTAAACATTTCCATCATTAACAAAGCATCGGTTTCCATTAATTGGTCACCGGAGGGTAACGAATTAATTTCTTATGATACTTTGACGCAATAATAAAGCATTGATGATACAGTAACATATCGACAATATGCCTTCCGGAGGGCCGACTTATTGACATATGTAATAAAACATAATAATCATCACTATACTTTATTATCACTAAATTGTACACATAATTTCAACAACCATTATCTTCCGGAGGGCCGATAAATGATCGCTTCCATCAAATGCACATCTTATATCCTTTTATACAATGAATTTAAATTAACTTTGTCAAAAGAGGCACCGGAGGGTACGATAATGACTCCATCAATTCAATTCAAGGTATATATAAACCTTAATGCCTTTATAAGAACTATAATTTATACCTTAGCCATAAAATAAAAGTGCAATTAAATAAATAAATATATAATTGCATCATAGCAATTGTATTTATTTTCTGAATTTTCCCCGAGCCTAGTGCGGACGCACTAAGGGTGAGTGCGCCCGCATCATATTTATTTAATTATAATCCGAATTTAGGGGAAAAAACATGAAAAATAACTACACTTGTTATGCTGAATTATGACATGATCTAGAGAGAAATTGGAAGCACCCTTAAATAGCCTTTCAAATTTAGAAATTTCTTTCTAATTTTGTAAATTCCCAATTCCAAAATTGCCCAGAAAATTTGCCAAATGAATGACATGTTGAATTTCAAGCGTGTTCCAAGACCGAATCTTGATTAGGAATTTTCCGATTTCTAATGGAAATCTTCGAGGAAACCCTAACCAACTTAAGAACTTGAAAAACTGAGCAATTAGAATCTTAATTAGGAACATATTTTGTGCTCTCCAAACTTAATTTTCAGATCAAAAAATAATCAAGAAAATCCAACAAAAAAAAAACAACGAAAAATCATCAATTCAAATCCTAATTCTCTCTAGATCCAAAGACCTAATCCTTCGGCATAGGAAGGCTCTGATACCACTTGTTGGGGGATCATGAAGGCCAAACAATTACGCCTTATCTAGAGATCAAACAATTACATCTCATCTAGGGGTCAAACACTTACACCCCGGGGAAGAAGAAACAGTCCCCACCTTAACCTAAGGACCGCCCTATGCCAAAGATACCCAAAACATAAACTTTAGTGCGGAATACAATACCTGATTCCATAACGTTGGCCATGAAATCTTAAACCCGAAGTTGGAGCAGCAACCGTCTCCGTGAGCGCGAGACAAGACTCTAGTTCTTCCTTCTCGCCCTTTTGGTTGGATCTTAGATTAGGTCTTCCAAGGCAACAAGATCGCCTCTTGAGAATTCCTCTCCAAATTTCCTAATGGAATTCTCCTCTCAATTCTTTGATGGTGGAAGAAAGGAGAAGGCACTCAATTTCTGTAGAAGAATAACTTCTGAAAAGAGTTGGTTATATTGTGCCTTGGGGACCCATCTATATATAGTTTACAGATCTGACTGCGCGAGTGCGGGTGGTTCACCCGCACTGGATCTCAGTGCGTCCGCACTGAGATGATTCGCGTCCAAATAACCGCCTTAAAACTCAGCCCCAAATTTTCACTAAGTCCCCAGTGCGGGTGGTTCACCCGCACTGGGGTTCCAGTGCGTCCGCATTACGCTCGGACTTTTCCTGGGTTGTCCGAAGTTCTCAAAATTTGGCTAAGTACTGAGTGCGTCCGCACTCAGATCCAGTGCGGGTGGACCACCCGCACTGGGAGCCCAAAATGTTTCCAGAATTTGGCTAAGTACTGAGTGCGTCCGCACTCAGATCCAGTGCGGGTGGACCACCCACACTGGGCACCCCAAAATGTTCTAGATTTTGGCTAAGTACTGAGTGCGTCCGCACTCAGAGCCAGTGCGGGTGGATCACCCACACTGGGCGTTCAAAAAGCAGTTTTCTCAATTGCAAATTTCAGAATCAGTCCATCAATGATTTGATCTTTGCCCAAATTGTTCTACACACTTATGGACCACATCCTATTGAATACATAGATTGTCTAATATCTTAATTCCATATTAGATCACTTTAATTGTGACAATCATATTTGACAGTAAACAATTCATAATTATATTACATATATGCTCAACGTTGGATTAAGATCCAACAAGTCAAACAAAAGAAATCTTATCTTGATATAGTTCAATACGTACTGAGAAAAATGGACATGTAATAGGGGTGTAAACAGGAGGAATTATATCCATTCTGTTCACATCCATAGTTGTCTAGTTATCTGTAAAGTTTCTTTGCATCAGTAAATATTTACCCATATCTGTATAAAATGAAACAAATACAGATTTTGGATAATTTATAGGCCCTTAGAAAGATGTGGATATCTGAATTTTCTGTACCCAAATCTGCATCTTAAATTATAATTTTTCTTTCCCTTGTTGAGATGTGGATACTTTATTTATTTTGAATATCAAATAATATATGTAGGTTTATTACCAATTTGTTATTTAATTTTTTTTATTATTCTAAAAGGCCAATTTTTTTATTATAGCATGGTTGTGGTATCTGTTAGTTATCCATTTTGAATCCATATCTGAATTTATATATATCAATTATCCATTCTGCATCTGTATCCATTGAGGTGCTGATTTGGTTTTGAATTTTGACATCTGTCTAATATCCATATCTATATCTATATCACTCAATGGAATGAATTTGCGAATATGATTTTTGCACTGTCTCCGTTTTTAACCCCAGCAAATGAGATGTATATGTGAATTGTACCATTTTGTTTTCTGCAAAGCATACAAGTAATGCTGGGTGCTATTAAGGTGAAATGCTGAAGCTGAATGTTATATGCAAATAACTTTTTCTTTCATTTGTGTGATTTTCTGATTATTTAACAAATTAAGATGTATACCAATTAAAAATGATCAAAACTGGAGTTAATACTATCTTCCTGACATATAAGCAGGAGAATTGAATTCGGACATTTCTTAAAAACATTCATGTACCACCAAAGATAAAAAAAAAATTCACTGCATATGCTTTTGTGTTTCTTTAAAGAATTAAGATGTATACCAATTAAAAATGATCAAAACTAGAGTTAATACCATATACCTGACATATAAGCAGGAGAATTGAATTCGGACATTTCTTAAAAACATTGCATATACCACCAAAGTTTAAAAAAAAAAAATTCACTGCATTTGCTTTTGTAATATAGGTGTGGGCATTGCAAAAAGTTGGCTCCTGAATGGAAAAGAGCGTCAAATAATTTGAAAGGAAAGGTTAACCTTGGCCATGTCAACTGTGATGAAGAGAAGGTAAATTATTTTTATTTCATTGAAGGAAAAATAGGAAACATGTTCATGGATTTCCCAATGCAAGCTCAAGCTATATAAGAACCTAGCAAAAGAGAAATATCTTATAAGCTGCTTTACTATTTTAACTACAAGTGTGCAACTCCATGTCTGCCTCTTCTTCCTATAGTAATGGAGAACAAATTATGACATTTTCTTATTTAAATGGGAAATGGATGGGTATCAAGGGAACGGGTGTATGTCAAGTCCCAAAGAAGCTAAACAACATACAGACCTGTCATATATTGTACTGAAATAATATAAAAATGTGCGGAAAGCTAAGTTTATATGTGCTATACACCAGCTACTACCTGTCATAATAACCTAAAGCACTTTTTGTGCAACAGTCATTGATGAGCAGGTTCAATGTACAAGGATTCCCCACTATTTTGGTCTTTGGTGATGATAAGAAGAGTCCGTTCGTCTATGATGGTGTCCGGACTGCGGCAGCAATCGAGTCCTTTGCTTTAGAACAACTTGAAGCCAGGCCCGTTGAAATTGTCGAGTTGACCGGCCCGGTACAATCGTCTTCTCTGAGATGTTTTAATTGATAAAGTTTAAAGCTGTTTCTATCATTCTCCACTACTTCATACCCCTGAATACAATTACTTGTATTTAGATTTATATTTAATAACCTTGACAAATGCTTACTGTTCTAACAAGTTTCCTTTTGTCTATGTTTATTTAAATTGTTTTGATGGTAGGATGTGATGGAAGGGAAGTGTGCCTCTGCTGCCATCTGTTTTGTTTCATTCCTTCCTGACATCCTTGATTCCAAGGCTGATGGGAGAAACAAGTACCTTGAGCTTTTATTATCTGTTGCTGAGAAGTTCAAGAAGAGCCCTTACAGGTACATTATTCACAAAAATATTAGTCTCATCTCTCAAATTATTAATCTAAGAAATTTAACCAAGTTAGCAATTTTTTTCTTTACTGATTTAAAGGGGTACATTTAGTCTAGATAAGATAATAATTACACTAAATGTTTAGTCTGACCTTCACTGCCATGTAATATAGCTATCTGTGATTATCTCAATTGATGCTAAGTTGCTAACAATTGAAGTTTGTGTCAGTTTTGTTTGGGCAGCAGCAGGAAAGCAAAATGACCTTGAAAGCAAGGTAGGAGTTGGTGGCTATGGCTATCCAGCCATGGTAGCCCTAAATCCGAAGAAAGGTGTATTTGCCCCTCTTAAAGGTTCTTTCCAGAAGGACCCGGTCATGTGAGTTCCTCTTTCTTCTCACTTTTTTTTTTTTTCTTTTTTTTTTAACGACTTGTTAGCTAGCCTTGCCTGTTGGGCAACTTCTAGTTCTTGAAGGATGGGAACCCACAGGTTAGGGATTCCACAAATAGATTAATAGGAAACCACATGTATAGGAAAGTACATGGAAGTGTTGAAATATATTGATTGGATTTACCGTGGGAACTATAATGGGAACTTACTGAATTTTGAATGGCCAACTGTTTTTTAAACCCTAAACACTAGTAACAGGATTTTTCACTAACAAAGTCGGTGCATTTTTTCTTAATCTCAAGTAAAGAAACGGTGTGTCTGACTACCCACTAAATCCGAATGGCCAAGTAAACATAAGATCATCTACCTCATCCACACTAACAAGAAAAAAATATTCTTCAGTGAGTTTGTGAAGGAGGCGGGACAGGGTGGCAAAGGAAACCTTCCTCTAGCAAACATACCGACCATCACGCAAACCGAGCCATGGGATGGGAAGGATGGAGAAGTAATTGAAGAAGATGAATTTTCTCTAGATGAACTCATGGGAGATGAAGCTGTGAAGAAGGATGAGTTGTAATTTGTAGGTAGAACGAATAAATGTGAGAAAATATAGATAGTGCCGCTTTTTCTTGATTCTTAGATCGTATTTTTTTTCAAGATATTTGTTAACGTTGACAGAACATTTTACATCCTCCAAAGATGGTTCTGTTTACTTTCTATAAATTGGGATATTGGATTGATCATACTTTTTGTTTGTTGATCCAATGCACTGATGCAATTTGATATGGTGTGATTCTGTTGCTGGATTAATATTCTGAATGGATCAAGAGTTTTTTCGTTTGGGCCAGATTGAATCAGAAACCTTTGGTACTCCTGACAAAAGCATGGGCCTAATAGATGCTCTTCAATTCAAAATCTCGACGTCAGAGCAAATGCTATGCTCAATCACATAATTCCAATAGGAGCTAAACACAGATCATTTATGGGGTCTTCTGATGTGTATATATAGTGAAAATTTTAATAAGTAAAATAATACTCAAGTTAGACATAATTATTTTCTAACTCATTATTATTATTAGTATTGCACTCCATCACAGAACACAATGAAATAATTTTTGCCAGAAAAACCTACAACCAAGCAATGTCAGGAGAAAAGTATCAAACTATCAACTAAGCGGTCATCAGGACGAAAAATGAAGAAAATTATTTGACGATTATAGCTATAGAAGAAAAGTCTATCAAACATGAAGAAGAAAAGTATTCACCAAGTAGCTATCAGGAGGAAAAAATAAAACAAGGCACAGGACTGCTGCTACTTGCCTATTGTAGCTAGGCACCACACTAGTTCCATCACTAGCATTTTTTTTGTCTGTGATGCTCAATATTTCTTCTTCCTTTCTCCACAAATTTATGTGGCTGGACCTGTACCACGTTCATTGTAGGGGACCATACGAATTTTTATTCTAATTATTTCTTGTTTAATAATTTAACTACTGTGGCAGTGTGGCTTTAATTTGTTGTTGCGCTTAATCTTTTCAATCCTTATTTTTCTAAGCATGTGAATTAGATTAAGGCATAGTTATGAACTCGGAGAAACCTGAATATGAACTTAAATATGATGAAATTATAAGCTGAACTAATATGAAGTTATGACTTATGGGCTAAACCTGTTCCAGGAGAAAATTCAATGAACCCAAAATCAAATAGAGTTGTTACTCCATCAACGTCTAATTTAAACCTGAATAATGAAAATACGACCTGTCTCACCCCATGTTTTAACTATTCTCAACTGCAAACCGCATCTGTATCTCCAAAATTCATTTTGACAAGAGAATAACTCCAGAAAATGAAGCAAAACTTGAAAAATCCCTAGACTCCGATTTAAGATCAGATAAAAAATAAGTCCAAATCTTATTTTGAAGAACATAAATTATACCCCTAATGACCAACAAATGACATCAATGCCCGGAGTAAATCACTTTTGACTCGTATCTTAACTGAACTGAACCAAATCTACATGGTGGTACCGACTACCGAACCAAATTTGACTGGCCCATTTGCCAACTTAATTATTGTCATTTCTAAACAAAAGGTGAAACTATTCAGAGTGCTAGTACTTTGACAACGACCAGAAGCTAAAGACATTATTTTTCTTAACATCAGATCTTAGTATCTTAGAATTAAATTTATAATTACTACTTTGGATTCTTTTCCCACTTCAAATTGATTATATTTTAAGCAAAGTAGACATGCTCACTTGACATAGTTTACTCAGACTGCTTTTCTTTTAAAAGAAGAACAAGCAGCACCAGTAGTAGCTCATAAAATGTCAATAGAAGCAACGCAAATTAAACTATTGAAATGATTCTACTTATCTTTAATTTGTGGTTTTATAATAGATACGCTCACTTGACATATTTAATTAGACATCTGTTTTTTTTTAGAAGAAGAACAAGAAGCACCAGCAGGCGCAGATCATGACATGATTTTAGTAGAGTGTGAATAAAAACAACACCAATTAAACTATTAAAATGATTTTACTCTTTACTACATTGTTTTATAATAGAGCCCATAATTTTTTATTTATATCAAATCAAGCTCTCCGAGAATAATTAGCTAGCTAGACTACTTAATCTGTCATTATATTCTCTTACTTTTCTCTTTTTGCTTCTTTGCAAAAGTGTTCTCTAAGTTGGACTGGAAGTTGCAAATAAATATATATAGAGGTCCATTCAACCAAAATGATTAAAGCAAGGGGTTTACTCAAGCACTCATTTAGTGTGTATATATATATATATATATTCGTTTTTCCAATCAATGTGCTAACTTAAATTCCAAAGCTTTTGTACATGTTTTTTGGATTAAGTATTGTTTTTGCTTTAATTTGCGTCCAAAGCCAATTAAATTGCTGTATTTCACCGTAGTGTTTTCTTGTCAGTTGTCATCTATCAATTGTGAGCTAAAAGCCAGACATAGCATGTACCAATCGTGATCCAGCAAATCGATTACTGACCTATATATGTAGATCTAATACTTTGTCTTGTGGGTTTATTATGACAATGATGTGGGCATAAACTGCTGCTACAAAATAATGAGGTATGAAGTAACCTGCCACTGGCATTCGACGCTGATGGGTGGGCCATTATGCACAGACCGATTGAATTTTTTTTTTTTCTTTCTTTTTCTATGAAGGCCTACTTTTTTGTTGCTGCCAGATATAGGGGTGGAAAAATGTACACGCTAAGCGAACTATTAATGTAATTAAACGCGTCTAGTCTATTGTCTTAGCAAAGCAAGAATGAATTACAGCGATGGTTATTGGTTACAGCTACACATTTTCGAGTAATTAATTCAGAATGTAAGCTGTCACATATATATATTCTCATATTATTAAAATAACGTTGAATAAGCATCTAAACATGTATAAAATTTGACTTTTCTCCAAACCATATGCATTCCAGGAGAACCGATCCAACTGAAACTGACGTCTTGTTATTTAGCTAGATTTTTCTCAAGTCAGATTGCATATTTCCATCTTACTAAAATATGTCGAATAAACATGTAAACATGTAAAAGATATGAATTTTCACCGAAACATTTCAGGAACGGGTCCAACTGAACTCATGACGCCTTGTTATTTAGATTTTTCTCAAGTAAGATTACATGTTACATCTTACTAAAATAATTAATGTTGAATTAGCATCTAATAAACATGCAAGAGAGATTTGAAGTTTCTCCAACTGAAATGAAGCCTGATTATTTTGATTTTTCTCAAGTTAGATTACATACTTCCATTTTATTAAAATAAAGTTGAGTAAGCATATAAACATGTACAAACTTAACTTGAATTTTCTCCAAATCATTACAGGAGAAAGGATCCAACTGATCAACTGAAGCCTTGTTATTTGGATATCTTTCTCAAGTTAGATTACATACTTCCATCTTACTAAAATTACTTTGAATATCAAGCATCTAAAGTCTAAACATGTAAGAAATTTCAACTTTATCAAAATAATTACAGGAGAACGGATCCAACTGAACTGACGCCTTGTTATATGGACTTTCTCAAGTTAGATATATAATTAATCTAACCAATTGAATGTACGTACCTAATCCCAGTATACAAGCAAAAGACCAATTTAAATACATAAAAAAAAAACTAAAGAAACAGCTAGACCCTAGCATCAGCACAAGGACACGTACGGAATGTACAAATTTTAGATAAAGGAAATTACAAAAAAAAAAAGAGTCATAAATATCTACACACAAGATATTAACAGTACTGTAGCACTGACTCCTTTTTACATATGGTGCAGAAAAACACAAAATATTATATGGACTCAGAACAAGACAAATTAATCAAGGAGTGGTGGTACTATGCTCCGATTAGTTTGCCCTTTGGTGCACACAAAAGCTCTTTTATTTTTCTGAGACGTCCATGCTGTTCAGTCTGCATGGCCAATGTTTGCCTCTTCTCGTAAGCTTGCACGTAGGTTTCAAATGCCCTTTGGAAAAGTTGGAGAGGTGTATGTACTATATATCTGTATGGAATATAATCTTACAAATCTTTGCATGCGTAGGTACATCTGTAGATTGATTTTGAGCTGCGGGTTGTCAGAGTATATAAATTTGAGCGCTTAGTAATTAACTGATAACCTGCTCTGTCATCGTTTATCTCTAGTAATAATTTGCTCATCTATACACTTTCCGGTAGCATATATTGTTGAATTACCACATAATATGGAATGAGAGGCAAACATGAAATTTTCAGTAAAATTCCTATATAGATGGTTAAATTTTGGGGTGTTAATTAAAACCAATTCCCAAGACAACTTGTGGAAATATAGAATACCATTGAAAATAATAGTTTTGTGTCGTTAGCGGTGATAAGAATTTTATTAATCAAAGAAAATTTGGTCAAACGAGATTGGAATGGAGATATACTGAGAGTGTGTGCTTTTGTAATTAATTTGCAGAGTCAATTAACTATATTTTTGTACAATTAATGTTCGTCTGTGCAAAGATCTGAGTTTGTTTAAGTACATTTAATAACTATATATCATTTTCAAAACCAGACTGTCAAAAAGAATTGGTATAAAATTATGATATTTATCTCAATAAGAAAATTTTCAATTCAATTTGGTTGTCGTCTATATATATTAATTGGGGACTACATAGCTTGAGAGAAAGGGTCACTTTTGACCAAAAACAATCCGGCCGTATTGCTGGAACCATTGCATTTATCATTTCTCTAATCAGTACTTACATATATTTGGGGATTAGGTTTGAATTGGCAAAAAGTATTGCATGTATGTAGTGGTTCCGCAGAATGTGGAGTTGATATATAGTTGATCAAATCAAAGATAAAGTGCCAACATGCATGGTCAACTTGCAGATTTTTGTAAATATAGTCTAGGGCTTGTAAAGATTTTTTTTAGGCGGGTCAGGCACTGACCTTGTAAATAATAATTAAAACCTATGAGAAGGGTATGTAAATATAGTCTAGGGCTTGTAAAACTTTTTATTTGTCAATCAACGTGTTGGAGCTAAAAGCTTCCAACCTTCAAAAAAAAAAAAACTTGCAGATTTTTGTTATACCAGCTTGAGGAAAGCTTTACTTGCTGCAGTGCTATTTTGAATAAAATGCATAATGGTTTCAAATTCGGAACCATTCCACTTAGGTTTACTTCCTCGCAGTTGTGGTACTTGGGTTAGTTTTGTGCTTTAAATTTACTTAACATAATTAAACTTGAATTTAAATAGCAAAAAAAAAATTCTATAAATATATATATAATTACAGTCATTTATTCCTTTGCTGGACACTTGATCAATGACACGTTATACACACTGATAATGTACACTTATTTTCAATGCACTCACCTATTACGTCCATAAACACTTGCTTATGGCGATGCACACTTCATTGAGACTTGATGCACACATTCTGAAAGAGTTGTAACCTTATGGATTACAGATCAGAACTTGGATAGAATAGCTCTTATGTAACCCTAATGGGTCTTTAGTTGTGCATGCAATATATAAATAACATCAGGCATTAGTTGACAACTTTAATCTACATCAACAATTGACATTAATTAATTAGTTAACATCTTCATTGAATCATTGTGCATTAGTTAAAGCTGACAAATTAACTTTTATGTCCACAATGAATTTGTATATATTATATCAAATCACATTAATTGAAGTTATTGTAACAGATGAGCACTAAAACTATGGAATTTTTTTTAAAAACCATAATTAGAAAAACAAAAATTAGGGAACCAACATGATTAGCGGGGTTTTTACAAAAACCATAAGTACCGAATTGGCATTTCGAGTCCGACTTTTTTTTTCCCTGGACCCGAAATGGCAATTCGGGTTCCCCTTTTTTTTCAGTTTTTCCACAGCGCAGAAACGGTGCAGCTTTTGGTGTAATGCCTTGGACCCGAATTGAGATTTCGGGTCCAATTACTTTTTTTTTTTTTTTTAGACAAATAACTACAATGATGAAATATAATACTAAAAAATCGAATTTTTTTTCTCCTTTGTCAAATTACTTTTTTATAGCATATTTATACTAAAATACTATAAATTACTTAAAATTATATTAATTTATGCTGAATTACACTAAATTACTTGAAATTACAATAATTACGTAGAATTATGCTAAAATACGGTAAATTACGCTAAATTACGTACGAATAGGGCCTATTTTGTGCCATCCTTCATAAATCATAAAAAATAGTAAAAAAATTTCAAAAATAATAAAAATTGGTATTCTACAAGTTCATTATATAAGTAATTTACTGAGCTACGTAGATTGAATAATAAAAATGAAAATCTCCATCGAAAACTTCAACTGAAGTTTTGAGGTCCTTCTCTTTGTTTTTTGGCGATTCTGAATTTGGAAAACTGGCAAAGCCAGTATGGATGCATGCGCATTTTCACAAGCTTTCCGAAAAGTGGTCATTTGCTGAAATCGGACACTCGAGCGTCGTTTTATGGCCGTTTGAAGTTTTGTCGTCGTTTTTCGCCTTCTCAGTAAAGATATCATCCCTATTTATACGTAATTTAGCGTAATTTACCGTATTTTAGCATAATTCTACATAATTATTGTAATTTCAAGTAATTTAGTATAATTTAGTATAATTCAGCATAAATTAACATAATTTGAAGTAATTTAGCGTATTTTAGTATAAATATGCTATAAAAAAGTAATTTGACAAAGGAGAAAAAAAATTCGATTTTTTAGTATTATATTTCATCATTTTAGTTATTTGTCTAAAAAAAAAAAGTGAAGTAATTGGACCCGAAATCCCAATTCGGGTCCAAGGCATTACACCAAAAGCTGCACCATTTCTGCGCTGCGGAAAAACTGAAAAAAAAGGGAACCCGAATTGCCATTTCGAGTCCAGGGAAAAAAAAAGTCAGACCCGAATTGCCATTTCGGGTCCAGGGAAAAAAAAAGTCAGACCCGAAATGCCAATTCGGTTCTTATGGTTTTTGTAAAAACCCCGCTAATCATGTTGGTTCCCTAATTTTTGTTTTTCTAATTATGGTTTTTAAAAAAAATTCAAAACTATGCACATCTCAACTGCAAATCATTAGAATTCATGACAACAGAGCAATTGCGCCTCTGTCAAGAATTTCGAAAAGAGAAGACAGTATATAGCAATTGCAATTGCAGAAAAAAAAAGGTAATTGCTAATTTACCAAACCAACAGGAACATAAAAATAAAATTTTAATTGCAAATATTGAAATATATTAAAATTTTGGGTAAATCCCATAAACTGAGACTTGGGTGAAATTATAGAGATAATAAGTAACCTTATTTAAGAAGTAATTGTTGAATTGAATTGAAAATGCAGTAAAAAATCATATTTTATATATATAATTGTACAAAGAATAAGCTTTAATTCGGCAGATCAGAACGTACAAATATTCATGCGGTGCCAATGTCTATTGCTTCTAAATGCAATATATAGATGATAGATCACTGATCAAGCTAGAATATCGGTTTACGTTTAAGGCCTGTTCGGCAGACGGAGGGGAACGGAAATGGGAACGAGATTGGAAAATTTTTGAACTGCCGATTACTGTGCGCGTGGGACAGAATTCGCAAAATTTAAGTGAATTTTTTTTTTCCCACGCGTACAGTAATGAGCCGAACAGACCCTAAAAGTTCAAAACATGGTAAACAAGAAAAAAGGTCGGCAGACGTGATCAAAATTAATCATTTATAAAGCAAGTAATTATTTGTACTCCAAAAATTGTGCTGGACCTACAGTACTTCTAAAAATTAATTGTGTACTTCCCCAGCGTAGCTGCATAGGGAGAAATTTTCTTGGGTAGCTATAATTGTTTCGAATAAGACAAACTCTTTTCTTCAATGATTTAGATCCAGTCAGTAAACGCTAAAACAAAGCTAAGTTAAACAAGTACAGATTCTCGACCTTCAAATTAAAAAGTAGCAGATTCTTAACAAAAGATGAGACAGGGAATAATACTTCGTCCATTGGTAGGTTGAGGTTCTCGTAAAAAATGCTAGAGCGGAATTGTTTGATCAATTATTTATAGGGTAGGTTAGCTTGAGGAATCCCGAGATTGCTATTAGTCTAATAGTATATTAGCAACTCGGATTAAGCAAATTGTACGTGATGAAAGTTTGTTTATAAGGATTATCTACATTCATTCTTTCAAGAAATTATGAGCTTTATATAAATAAATATTAATCCAAAATAGAAAGATACCTAAATAATTAGAAAAATATAGCTTTCGATTATTTTTGTTGCAAAGTGTGTATATATAGATGACTCCCGTTATTAAATTGTTTGATGAAAAACTAAACATTTATTTATTGGATCGATCCAAGTTTGATATACGCGGTATCTAAATAATTAAGAATACATGTACAATTTTAGTTTTATAATTCGAATAATTTTTAAATAAATATATCATAAGAATTGGATTGGATGTATTATAAAAGTTAAATGTATGCTAGAATTTCTTTGAATTTAAGAGGTTTTGGCAACTATATGGAAAATTTATTTACAAATACAACAAAAAAAACAGAAGGTTTATGTCGAAATTATTCTGGCTACTTTCTTATGGGGTATTTAGGGCAAAAGAAATGAAATAATATTCAAGGGGGTGATATATGGTCAATCTGCTAAAACTCTATATTTATTCTAACTCTGGACAGCAAGGAATAATGGATTAAATTTGTTTTGCTCTGATGTTCAGGTGGATGAAGAAGAAGATCATGAGATTGAGCAACCTGATGAAGATCTATGAAGAGTGATAAAAACTGATTGTACAACTGAAATTTTTGTAGTAATTGTTTTGTTTCAACAACTTGGATGTTGTCTGTTTTATTCAGATTGAATAGGAAGTTGGAATGGGTGGTGTTTATATTTTAGATTTTTCTTTTCTCTGAACAGAAGAGGTTAGGTTTCTCCCGTTTTTCATAAATTTCAGCATATTGAGTTTAAATTGTGTAATCTTTCATATATTAAAGATATTATCATAACTAACTAACTATATATATAGAGGAGGGTTCAAATGCCTCCATTTTTCATGCCTCCACCATGCCTCCACTTTTAAAAACATTAATAACTCAAAATTTAAAACTTAAAAGTCAAAATAAAACCGTTGAATATGATCTACATCATTTTATCTATGTGCTCATAAAAAATTATCACATTTTGATTTTGTTTTTATGTGAATCAATAAGTTGAAAAATCAACGTCTAAAAATTATTCACATTAGTACATTTTTTACAAGCTCTTGATGACAACCAAAATAAAATTGAAATGTCATAATTTTTTACATGTGCATAGATAAAATGATGTAGATCATATCCAACGGTTTTATTTTGACTTTTAAGTTTTAAATTTTGAGCTATTAAAGTTTTTAAAAATGGAGGCATGGTGGAGGCATGAAAAATGGAGGCATTTGAACCCTCCTCATATATATATATATATATATATATATATATATATATATATATATATATATATATGCTACACGCGTTTTATATTTGTTTTTCTTTTGTAGCTGTTTTTTTAAATAAAAACTCATATATATAATTTGCTTTGAAGAAACAAATCAATGAAAGCTGGTGATTCTGCTTAGATTATTTACTTCTTAAAAAAACACGACGGGCTAAGCTCCAACATATACTTTCAAAACGGTATATACTGTATATATCTTCTGACCCGATTATTATGGTTTAGAAAAATACAACATAATTATATATATGGAGTCACGACAAAAATTAATTAAGGATAGTGTCACTAATTTGCCCCTTGGTGCACTTAAAAGGACCCTTCAATTTTTCCTGTGTGCATGGCCCATGCCTCTTCACGTAAGCATGCAGTTTCGCAATGCCCCTTGGAAAAGTTGTAGAGGCATTAGAATTAGATGACCAACCCCACAATACTATTGGCATCCATCCATAGGTTTATTTTGAGGGCTTTACTGCCATTAACGCAGTTGATTTCAAGATCGATATTGTAGTATCTATCTTTCATTCCTACAATTAATTACCAATTATATATAACTTAATTATAAAATGATGTAGTATCTATATATCTTTCATTATTATGATTATCAATTATAACTTAATTATAACTTGATGTACTATCTATATATCTTCTTCTTCTTTTTCTTTTCAAAGACTTGGCAGTGGCTGCCTATATATCTTTCAATTATATGATTATCAGTAATTATAAGTTAATTATAAGATCATCTAGAATTTTTAACCATATTACTAAATGAAATTATTAAATTAGTAATTAATGCATATTCTTACAACTGTTGTAATTGTCATCTTAATTTTTTTTTTTTGCAGTAGCCTCTTTCATTTCCTATGATTATCAATAATAAATAAATTATAAGATGTAGTATTTTTAAACAGATTACTAACTCAACAAAAACACCAAATTAGTAATTAATGCATATTCTTACAAGAGATGGGCTATGGTGAGTTGCAAAGTAAAGATCTTGTTTTACTTCACGCTCATATGTCCATTTTCAAAGACTAGACAGTTGATCCGAACCGCTCAACAAAATATCCATACTAAAATGTGCTTGGAGACCAAATTTTACATTTTTTGGAAATTTTTTACTATTTTTTTAGATAGGTAGAAAACCACTGTTGTAATTTTATTACTATTTTTTACTATTTTCTTAAATTGATAATTAATTAATATAAATACATATTCTTACAACTGTTGTAATTTTCATAATATTTTTTTTGCAGTAGCCTCTTTCATTCATATGATCATCAACTATAAGTTAATTATAAGATGATGTAGTATTTTTAAACAGATCGATTACATGACTCAACAAAATTATTAAATTACAATTTTATTAATACATATTCTTACAACTGTTGTAATTGTATTCTTAATATTTTCTTAATTCAGTTGCCTCTTTCATTCTTGTGATTATCAATTATAACTTAATAATAAAATGTAGTATTTTCAAACGGGTTACTAACTCAAAGAAACTCTTAACTTAAAAATTAATTATTCTTACAACTGTTGTAATTTTCATCTTAATAATTTTTTTTGCAGTAGCCTTTTTCATTCATATGATTAATTATCAATTATAAGTTAATAATAAGATGGTGTAGTATTTTCAAACGGGTTACTAACTCAACGAAACTCTTAAATTAATAATTAATTAATGTAAAGTTGTAAACACATATTTACAACTGTTGTAATTTTCATATTAATATTTTTTTTGCAGTAGCCTCTTTAATTCATATGATCATTAATTATAAGCTAATTATAAGATGATGTAGTATTTTTAAACAGATTACTAACTCAACGAAATTATTAAATTAGCAATTAATACATATTTTGACAACTGTTGTAATTGTCATCTTAATAATTGTTTGTAGTGGTCTCTTACATTCCTATTTTAATAAAGAAAATAAGGGCATGACCCTTATTAATTTCTTTCCGAAAATAATACTTTGCAGTAGCTCAGTACTCTAATTTCTAAATCATTACGTACAGCGAGCAGGAAAAAAAGGAGACAAAAGAAAATGCTAAGTTAGAAAAACTTTTCGTGATTATGAAGTTTGCAAAGTAAAGTTTGTAAAAGCGTGACTTTAAATTGTCAAAGTTATAATGTCAGTAGGAAATCACAATAACCTGATCACACCTCTCTGTGTTGCACCTTCTGACCTTCTCCAGTTCGATGATTAGTCTTTTGCGAGCGGTTTGGTCTATGGTGTATTATAATGTATAGCCTCTCTTGTACATTAACTATAAATTGTTGGTTTTGAT
The DNA here is from genome assembly GCA_025461125.1 of Carex kokanica. Taxonomy (NCBI): domain Eukaryota; kingdom Viridiplantae; phylum Streptophyta; class Magnoliopsida; order Poales; family Cyperaceae; genus Carex; species Carex kokanica. The sequence continues at coordinate 2,682,718 of JAJGRX010000122.1, read as the reverse complement.
TTTCAAACAACCAATCCAAACCGTTCAATTTGATATCCATATTAATGTGCTTGGAGACCAAATTTTACATTTTTTAAAAATGTTTAGCTATTTGTTTAGAATTTTTGAAAATCATTGTTTTTCTATGGTCTAAACTTTTTCTAAAAACAACCATTTTCAAAAATTCTAAAAAAAAAATAAAAAATTTCCAAAAAATATAATTTGGTCTCCAAGCATATTTTAATATGGAGAATATGTTGAGCCCTTTAGATCTAATGTTTAAACTTCGAATCCAACAATTTATAGTCCAATGTACAAGAGGAGCTAAACATTGCAATGCACCATAGCCCAACTCTCTCTCTCTCTCTCTCTCTCTCTCTCTCTCTATATATATATATATATATAGAGCTGGGCTTAGCTAAGCCATGGAGTAAAACGACTTGATGCTCCACGCCTCATTATTTCCATTTTGAAAATCCAAACTACCAATCCGAACCGCTCAACATGATCTCCATATTGAAATGTGCTTGGAGACCAAATTTTACATTTTTTGGAATTTTTTTATTATTTATTAAGCCACTTTGAAAATCGCTGATTCATTGATCCAAATTTTTTTACTGTTTTGCTACTGTTCATCCAGATCAGCAATTTTCAAAGTGGCTTAATAAATAGTAAAAAAATTCCAAAAAATGTAAAATTTGGTCTCCAAGCACATTTCAATATGGAGAACAACTTGAGCAGTTCAGATCGATAGTTTGGATTTTCAAAATTGAAATATGGCGTGGAGTACAAAGCGTTTTACTCCATGGCCTAGCTAAGTCCATCTCTATCTCTCTCTCTCTCTCTCTCTCTCTCTCTCTCTCTCTCTATATATATATATATATATATATATATAGGTTGGCTACTCTACTTACATAAGCATATGAGGGCATATGTTTATAAGTCATTTTTCATTTTTACGTTTTCAAAGTCCAAATAGTCTAGCGCTCAATATGTTCTCCATATATTAGAATGTGTTTGGAGATCAAATTTTACATTTTTTGAAACAAAAATACTATTTTTTATAATTTTTCAAAACAGTATTTTTTAGATTTTTTTTGCCATATAAAAGACTGTTTTGAAAAAGTTCAAAAAAATAGTAAATTTTTTTCCGAAAAATGTAAAATTTGGTCTGATTTTAATATGGAGAACATGTTGAATGCTTCAGATCAACTATTTGGACTTCAAAAATACAAAAATAACTTATAAGCATATGTTCTCATATGCTTATGTAAGTAGAGTAGCCAACCTCTATTGATATATATCACAATAATACAACTGCGCCAGTTAAATAGATTGTATTAGCCCTTATAGATATCTACTAATTTGATCTATTTGTACAGAAAAGATACTTATTTTTCTTAGGATGGAAAACTTGAGAAAAGAAAAAAGCAGTCGGCTATATATCATTTAATTAAAAATGAACAGTACAATTTTAAGTCCTGTCACAACCAATGAAAATTTACATATTTGGGATATTGAAGAAAGATCAAAGCAAGAAAAATCAAAATAATCCAAAGATTTTTTTTGAAAAAGTGCATGGCCTTTGGATACACTAAACAGCTACCAAAAATGCGGCGCAAAATCAAGTGACAGCTCGCAACTCAGAAACCGTATGTGGTTCCTGTTCAAAATCACATCCAATTGGAAAAAGATTCACCAATTGACTGGCTTAAATTTGTTCTGACTTCTGAACTTCTGATAGATGCATGTTGTCCTGACGTGCTACATTTCTTATGTTTTTCTCCTGATTTTTGATGAAATTTGGACGGCTCTACTTGCACCAATTGAGATCGTTTACGGTACTGCAAGTTGTGAAACAACAGCATATATAAATTATATTTAAGCAGTTTTACTTTCCTGGTCAACTGCTGGAGGTTAGCACACATGGTGGTGTTCTTGGAAAAAAAATAATAATTAAGCATTCATAGTTGCTTAGACCGAAAATGAACCGAGTTAAGTGACTTGACTCTCGAGCTCGTTAGCAGTTGTTGGTCATTAAATTCGTAGAAATTTAAATTTTGAAGCAAAAACTCAAATAATTTAGATCAAATTTACAGTTCGTTATATGTTGAGCTACTAATTGTATAATGAAGGTACATACTAAAAGTAATGACTTTACTTAAACTAATTTATATGACTAATTTTAATTTAATTTCTTTGAACGTACATGATACATAGATTTGAAACATTTCAAAACATATTTAGTATATTAATATAATATAATATTACTTATCTAATCTTGAACAGATTTCTAATTCGGGTTGTATAAAAAAAATTTGAATCTAATAATAAGGCAAAAAATAGCTCTGGTTCTTTCCTTTTACCAGAAAATTTTGTTTCTTTTTTTTTTACCAGTATCATAACTGGATGCTTTTCTTTTCAACCTTTTTCTTTTTACTGTGGTTTTGTTTATTTAGGCTCAAATGTATTGAGCCAAATCTCTTTCGGATTGCAATCAAATAGGGGCATAGACCCTTATTTTTCATTAAAAAAAGTAAGGCAAAAAAATATTTAAGATTCATATGCAGATTTAATAAATTATAAAATATTTTTTTTTAGATATACGTGTAAATTTATTCATACATATTCGAATTAATTTATATTGAATTACAAAAAATTCATTGGTAACTCTACTTACAAAAAATTCATTTGGCAGCAATGGCCCAATTTTTTTAATTTTTTTTTGAGGAAAATGCAGTTTCAATTTACCAAGCGTCAATTCTTTTGACTATTCTGTTTTTACTTTTTAGAGAAAAAAAAAAGTAGCCCCAAAGGAGCCATTTAATTTCCAACTTAGCGTCAACTTTTTCTCTCACCATCTTTTTCCACGTCTATAGATTCTCATAAATATAATTAACTTCATCATGTTGCAAAACACAAAAAAATTTACTCGTGATAAAACGAGCTCTAAATCTGATAGCCACTTAGCTAGCTCGGATCCATTTATAATATTTTTAAATGATGTATCGATCGTATATAGAGTTTCATTATCCAATTAAAAATTGTGGAGTGCTTAATTTCTTTCTATTGCAAATTTCTTTTGTTTAAAGTGCGGTAATATTCAAGACAAGAAAATTCTTAGAAACATCCATTTATTTGACGAATCTCCTTCAAAACATGACCTCATCCTGAATGAACGAGATTTTTTTATTTTATAGAAAATAATAGAAAAGAAGAGAAAAATAAAAAGAGTGCATGCGAACTTTTACTAATAGTAAGATCGGTGGCTGTGCCACCAATTCTAATTTTTTTTGTTTATCAGTAGAGCTTACTACTAATTAAATATTTTCAGCAAAAAAAATATACTTAACAATATGGTTATTTTTAAGAGAGTATTACCTTAAATATCAACAAATTAAGACATTAGAGTATAAAATCGTTGAATTATTATGCCATGACCAATCTACTTCCATCACACCTCAAATAAATCTTGAGTTTCCTTTATAATTAAAGAGGAGACATAACTTAACAATATGGTTATTTTTAATTTCCAATTTTTTATTGTTTATAGACACAAAATTTGAATAATATAGATAATGTTTATGAGGAGGGTTCAAATACCTTCATTTTTTGTGCCTCCACCATACCTCCATTTTAAAAAACTTTATTAACTCAAAATTTAAAACTTAAAAATCAAAATAAAACCGTTAGATATGATCTACATCATTTTATCTATGTGCTCATAAAAAATTATCACATTTTGATTTTGTTTTTATGTGAATCAATAAGTTGAAAAATCAACGTCTAGAAATTATCCACATTAGTACGTTTTTTACAAGCTCTTGATGACAACCAAAACAAAATTGAAATGTCATAATTTTTTACACGTGCATAGATAAAATGATGTAGATCATATCCAACGGTTTTATTTTGACTTTTAAGTTTTAAATTTTGAGTTATTAAAGTTTTTAAAAATGAAAGCATAGTAGAGGCATGAAAAATGAAGGCATTTGAACCCTCCTCAATGTCTATATTTCAACTTTAGGCGTTATTTTTTAGGATTATTAAAAGATTTTCAAAATAAAAAAGTTGACAAGTAATCTATATACCCTCATTATTAATAAGGCGTGTTTTTTTTTTCTTATCATTAGCTTCTTTTGAGAAGATAGATATAACTTCTTTTATATTTATATATGCATGACTAAATGTGACGGCGAAACGAACCATTATTTATTTCTTACATAGTTAAGATGATCCAATCATTAGATAACTTTTCTCTACCTTATTGGGCAAATAAAGAACAAAAATTACCTTTGTATTAATTATGGGATTGTTAATTCTCACAAGAAATCTATTTTCAAGTTAAATTATTTATTAAACACATATACAGATATATGTTTAAACCTATGTATATTTAATGCAAGTGAATTCCATCCCTCATATCATGAGTCCTAATTCTCACTCGTTAAAAGTTTCAACCAAAATTATATCAAGCACTGAAAAAATTTATTAATTCTACTATGTTTAATATGCATGTATGATGGTGTAAATATAGAGCAAGGTATATATGTTAATTCGCAATGCGCACATCAGGTCATATTATATATTCATTTTTTTTTTTCAAAGACTTATAAGCAGTTGATCTGAACCAATCAACATGATACTCATATGAAAATATACTTCGAAACAAAATTTTAAATTTCTAGAAAAAAAAAAAAATTCAGTGTTCAAAATAGCTATAGCTACGTTATAGTTTTTTTTTACCTTAATTAAAAGCTATAACGGTATCAGCCGCTATCCTTTTATCATGGTTCTAAATATCTAGTTATAGTTGCGTTATAGTTTTTTCGAACCTTAAAAGTAATGATCCGATAATTGCTATTTAGAACCTTGTTTTTTTAAATAAGTACAATTAGTACATGACTCAAAGATTCTGGACCATTCAAAAATAGTAATATTCTATCTATCAAAAAAATAGCAACAAAATTCTAAAATAAAATAAAATATGGTCTTGAATTAGTACACCTTCATGGCTTCATATGAAGATCATATCAAACAGTTCCGATCGATTGTTTAGATTTTAAAGATAAATATATTGATTTATAGTACTACCTGATCTGTACATTGCAGAGCACCGCAGCCTCACTCATGTAAATATATATCGTTTTTTTAATTAATAGCTGTAAAAACCAATCATGTATTTCCGCTCAAAACATTACAATACAATATCTTAATTAAAGTTAAAAAAATGGTCTAGTGCTAACTACAAACAAAGAATCTTCAATGGATAATGGAATTGTTTCCCAATAAGACAAAAACCTTTTCTCCTAAGTGCGTTTGTTCCTGTCATAATTTCCACAATCAAAACCAAGTTGAATCAAGAAATAGGTTCTCATCAAAAGATGAAGAGTGAGGGTACGGTACTATGCATAGTACAGTTTGGTCCGTGCTACAGCTCAATATTTAAGTTTTTAAAATTCTAACGGTCGATCTGAACCGTTCAACATGATTATAAAATGAATATGTATTTGCAAACCAAATTTTACATTTTTTTCAAATTTTTATATAATTTTTTAGATAGGTAGAAAATCACTTGATCCGAAAATTCTGGACCATCCAAAAATAGTGATTTTCTACCTATCTAAAAAAATAGTAAAAATTTTTGAAAAAATATAAAATTTGGTTTGCAAGTACATATTCATTTTATAATCATGTTGAACAGTTCGGATCGACATTTAGAATTTTAAAAACTCAAATATTAAGCTGTAGTACGGACCAAACCGTGCTATGCATAGTACCGTAGCCTCACTCAAAGATGAATTAACTAACCCGGTTGGTCCTCATCAAAAGATTCCATATACGGATTATTAGTTAATTAATCTGTGGGTCCAGATGATCACGAGAAAGTTTTTCTTCTTTTGAAAAAAGTACCAAGGGCATGTTCGGCATCCTTAAGAGTGAAGGATTAACTTTTTAATCTTTGCTAAGGAATTTGTATTAAGTGAGAAAATAAGATCAAGAAGAAGGCTTTAATGTAAATAAAATATGCATTTTAGTATACAAAAACTAATTTGTCTCTCACATTGTTATTGACTTATTATCAAAGCAATCTGATAAGGCCATAAGTAAAAGCCTCAAAAAGCCCTCCCAAAAGCCCACTTAAGAAAAAAGCCCAATAAAAGATGCGTTCAGCCTGCTAACTTCATTCAAAAAAGGCCAGCAATAAAAACCCAGTCGGTTGTCCGGGACCAAAGAGAAATCCCGAAACCGGCTAACCGACAGGAAGGCCTATAAATACGGAGGAAAATCTCTGGAATGGGGGACCGGAAAAAAGAGAAAAAGGACCTGCGAAAAGATAGAGAGAAGGATACAGAAAATCCAGAGAATTAAGAGTCAAAGGCCTAATTAAGAAGAAAGGATTACCGCGTTCTGATCGGGCATAACTTAGGACGTATCATCCACCGTGGGGCTGACTACCTTCCCACAGCCCAGGCCGAGTAACAAACCCAATGACAACCCAGCACAGACCAACCGAATCCAGCGCCAGTACACCACTTCTTAATAGGCAGTTGATCCCCCCAAACGGGAATAATGGGAGATCTCGAATAATTCGAAATGAGCGGGCGGACCCCAGTTTGGGGATGCCCTACAATCTAATGACAAACTTGAACTACGAACAGTTCAATGCGTATACCCCCCAATTTGTCACGACCGAAATTGCCAATCCGGGGCCCTCAACCCCAGTAGTGGCTGACCACGGGTGCGCAAATCCGAGCCCTGCTCAAGCTCTTCCCGGGCCATCCTACCTCTATAACCCACAACATGTATACACCACGCCCTCGGGGCATGCCTACCCTCGGACAAACCCGGGACAAGGACCTGTATACTCAGCACCCAACGAGGGAAGGCGGGTTCATGAGCGGCCGATTCCCGACCCCGTATGCCCACAAATGGCGAATCAGATCCCACCGCAGAGTCGTCGGAACCTAGAAGCCGAGTTCGAAACAACCCGCAGAAACCCGCGATCGAACGCAGGTGAGAGACCTGACCAAAGGACCCGTCAGGAAAATCCACAGCCTTCATTTCCAGGAAGACGGGGCCCAATGAGCCAAGGCGAACCATCTAGGCGAGAAGAAAGGCGGGAGGCCCCCCTCCGAGACAACCCGAACCTTTGGAACATGGAAACAATCCAAGAAATGATTCGGCTGGGAGTCGCCCAACAGATGGCCGAGCTCGAAGCCAAACGGGTGGGGAACCACACGAGCTCGGTCAATATCAATGAGGGGCCATTAGCCCCGGAAATATACGACGCGGTCATGACCGACTACCAGTCTCAACCCCTACCCAGTTTCAGAGGAAGTGGAGATGACAAAGACCCTCAGCATTTTGTGTTCGGGTTTCATGAACGGCTCCGTCTCCAAGGCGCAACCGATGCCGTAATGTGCCGTGTGTTTACCACATGTTTGGCGGGAGAGGCCTGGGAATGGTATATGAGGTTGCCGAAGGGATCAATTAGAACATTTAAGGAATTGACCGATAAATTCACGGCGCGGTATTCTACGGTAAAATCACCTCAAGTCACCTGCGAAACCCTCCTTGATCTAAGACAGGAACGAAGAGAAAGTACCCGCGCTTTCATCCAGAGATTCGTGCAGAAGTCGCGACAAGTCCAGAATCTAAACGAAGAGGTAGCATTGGCGGCCATCCGAAGAGGACTTAGGTCTGACGGCCCTGCTACCCTGCGATTCGACGCTCACCAGAAAGAATTCGAGAATTTAAGGGAATTCTTGGTGTTTGCGGAAAGATACATTCAAGCCGAGGAAGACACAGGTGGCCCTGGCCCCGCGAGAACGCCTTCTCCTCCGAAGACAAGGGGTTACAAGCGCCCCCGCAATAACCCACCCCGAACAGAAGGCCAGCCACAAAGGGGCGATTATCGGCGAAATGACAACTCGCCGGGGAAGGGGAAAGGCCGGTCTGAGCAAAGAATTGAGCGATATCAACCACATTATACCAGCTATGCCCCATTCACAAAGTCACTATATGAAGTTTTCGAGATTGCCCGGGAACAGAACAAATTCCCGAGACCCCTGAATAGGGGGATATTCGAAGAAAAAGATCCAGATAAGCATTGTTATTTCCACAAATTTAATGGTCACCCAACCGTCGACTGCCCTCAACTGCAGGATATCCTCGAAAGATTCGCGAGGCAGGGAAAATTAACCCCATACATACGCAGGGATTTCTACAAAGCCCACGCTTCTACCTATGGCGGAACTGACCACGGTGTTACTTATCCTAATTTCCCAAGAAAAGAATATCCTAATAACCGCAATCGCCAACCCCTGGAGCAAGCCTATCGCCGACAAGGACGGCAACCCAACCGGGAGAGAACCCCCTTGATTAATGTTATCAGTGGGGGTATAGCATCAGGAGGAGACTCACATAAGCAGCGGCGAAGCTATTTAAGGGGTCCCACAGAGAAGGCAGTCATGACCGTAGAATCTTCCCCGAGAAATAAGAGACCTAGAACGGAAGAAGTCATCTCGTTCTCCGAAGACGACATGGGCAACGTCCAAGGGCCCCATGACGATGCCATTGTATTGCGATTAAAAATCAACAACCATCGCTTGGAACGTGTCCTGGTCGATACGGGGAGCTCCGCGGACATATTATACCTACCTGCCTTTAGACAAATGGGGTACGAAGTGTCTGACCTGGGACCCGTTCGCACCCCGTTGAGAGGATTCACGGGAGATACTTTACAGCCCGAAGGATACATTCGAATGAGGGTAAATTTCGGAACTCACCCCAAGACAATCTCCGTCATGACCGAGTTCCTGGTCGTCGACATTCCCTCGGCATACAACGTGATCCTGGGAAGGACCACGCTTAACAAAATTGGGGCAATAATCTCCTCGGTCCACTTAAAAATAAAATTCCTCACGAGCGAGGGAGTAGGGGAGGAATGCGGATACCAGGGAAAAGCCCGGGAATGTTACGCGCTATCCCTGAAGGGGAGTTGCGCGGTACATCAGGTCGAGACTCGCCCCCGGGGGCACAGCACCGAGAGAATTGGAGGAATCAACCAATCCGCAACCAGGGAAGAAACAGTATGGGGGTTACCAGCCACAGACGAACAAACGTCGCCATTAGAACCAACCGACGAAATTGAGCAGATAAACGTCGGGGGAGGAAGAGTGGTCAATATCGGGAAAGCAATACTGGGGGCACCAAGAAGCGACCTCATTACCTTTCTCCAAGCAAACCAAGCCGTATTTGCCTGGTCGGCCGCCGATATGACTGGCATCCCCCGAAGCATAGCTGAGCATAAACTACACGTAAAGCCCGGCGCTAAACCAGTACGACAAAGAAAAAGAGCCATTGGACTCGAAAGACAAAGGGCGGTACAAACAGAGGTTGAAAAATTACTCAAAGAAGGGTCCATCCGGGAGATAACCTGCCCGGAGTGGACCTCCAATACGGTGCTGGTCAAAAAATCGAACGGGGAGTGGCGAATGTGCATAGACTTCTCCGACTTAAACAAGGCTTGCCCGATAGATCCGTTCCCATTGCCAAAAATCGATCAATTAGTAGATTCCACCTCCGGACATGCATACCTCAGTTTTATGGATGCATTCTCGGGGTACCACCAAATCAAGATGAGTCCAGAGGATGAGGGCAAAACCGCTTTTATTACTGATCGCGGGTTGTATTGCTACCGGGTCATGCCCTTCGGGCTCCGAAACGCGGGAGCTTCATACCAAAGAATGGTAAATGGGGTGTTTGGCCACCAACTTGGCAGGAATATGGAAGTCTACGTCGATGATATGCTGGTCAAAAGCATGTCGGAAACAGAGCACATCCGAGACCTCCGGGAAACCTTTGAGACACTTAACCGTGCCAATATGAAGCTCAACCCAAAAAAGAGCTTTTTTGGGCTTACGGGAGGGAAATTTTTGGGATTTATGGTCTCAAAGAGGGGGATCGAAATACATCCTTCCAAGTCACAGGCCATTATTGATATGACCCCCCCGAAAAACATAAAAGAGTTACAGGCATTAACGGGGCGTTTGGCAGCGCTCAATCGTTTCATCGCAAAATCCGGAGAAATATGTCTCCCATTTTTTAAAGCCATGCGGAAATCCAGTCGATTTGAATGGACGGAAGAATGCACCGAAGCTTTCGACCGAATCAAGGCGTACTTCCTAAAGCCCCCATGCCTGAGCAGACCATTACCCGGGGACGAGCTTATCCTATATCTGGCCGCTACGGACCACGCCGTAAGCGCTGTCCTAGTTCGGGAGGGAGATGGTCAACAATCACCAATCTATTTTGTCTCACATGTGTTAAGAGATGCCGAAACCAGATACCCTCCCATCGAAAAAGTTGCATTCGCTCTAATCACGGCAGCGCGCAAGTTGAGACCGTACTTCCAAGCCCATGCTATCAAAGTAACAACAGAGGTCCCGCTTAAAAAAGCCCTGACCAATTTCAACTGCTCGGGACGATTACTGACATGGGCGTTGGAGTTGTCCGAATTCAACATCACCTATCATCCCCGCACGGCTCTCAAATCACAAATCTTCGCAGATTTCATCGCAGAATATACAACCCCCTGCGCACCCCCTTCGCACAAATGGACAGTACATGTTGACGGAGCATCCTCCCGAAACGGTGCCGGGGCGGGAGTATCCTTGACTGGACCCAACGGGGAAATCCTGAACTATGCATTACATTTCGCTTTTCGAAGCACCAATAATGTGGCGGAGTACGAAGCTATAATAGCAGGGCTACGAATAGCCAGCGAAGTGGGCGCACGAGAAATATGCTTGCATAGCGATTCTCAGTTGGCTGTGCGCCAGATAAACGGTGAAATAAAAGTAATTGACGAAAAGCTGGCCCAATACTATCAACTACTCAACGAAATGAAGCGCTCTTTCGATAGAGTGGACATCACCCACATCACTCGCAACCACAATTGCCAGGCCGACGCCTTGTCTAAACTCGGCGCAGCCGGGAATCTCGACAAGGAACAACCAGTTATCGTTTTGAATATACCGGAACCTAGCGTCGCGCACCAGCCCTTGGAAGCACTTCCTATCGAGGATGGAAGAAACACCTGGTATACCCCAATGTGGAAATTTCTTACAACCGGCACACTACCCGAGGATAAACTCGAAGCCAGACGACTCAGACGGATCGAACCCATGTATGCCATTTACGATAACCATCTGTATAAGAAAGGGTATTCTAGGCCCTGGCAAAAATGCATCCGAGAAGAGGAGGCCCTCGCATTGCTAAATGAGACACACGCGGGACTTTGTGGCAGCCATCAGGGTGCCAAAACCCTCGCCAAACGAATCCTCAGAGCCGGATTTTACTGGCCCACCATGAAAAAAGATACGACCAATCTCGTCAGAAAATGCAACAACTGCCAGTACCACAGCAAATTGTCAAAGATTCCCCCTTACGACAGAATATCGATTACGGGAGCTTGGCCATTTGATCTATGGGGGATAGATATTGTCGGACCTTTCCAACCTACGGGGCCGCAGTACAAATGGATCATCGTGGCTGTGGAATATTTTACGAAATGGGTAGAAGCGGAGCCACTATCAACAATTAACTCTCGAGCAACCGAGAAATTCATTTGGAAAAACATCATTTGCCGGTTCGGGATCCCACACGCCCTCGTTTCGGATAACGGGACAAACTTCAGCTCAGCCCATACCATTACATTCTTAAAGAAATTAGGGATACAGAACAACTTTACCTCGGTCAGCCACCCGGCAAGTAACGGTCTGGCCGAGGTTACGAATAGAACCATACTGGAAGGACTCAAACGAAAGATGGAAGATAAGAACAATTGGTCAGTGGTATTAGATGAAGTATTATGGGCATATCGGACGACACCGAGAGAAGCCACCCAACAGTCCCCATACTCGTTAGTATACGGAATGGAGGCGATGACCCCGCTGGAATCTATCAACCCCTCACTCCGCAGATCCTTATATAACCAGGAAACAAATGCGGACGCCAAAAAGCTAGAGCTTGAGATGGTGGATGAGGTTAGGGAGGAGGCACGACAAACCATGGCCCGATATCAAAGCCGAGTTAAGCGGGCTTTTGATAAACAAGTGCGTCCACGCGGATTCCTTGAAGGAGATTTAGTCCTTCGACGGATAGCGGAAGGAACTGGTCGGCACGTACCGAAGTTAGGACGAGCATGGGATGGACCGTTTCGCATCAAGCGGGTGTACGGCAACGGAGCTCACAAGTTGGAATATTTGGGAGGCGATGAGGTGAAAAGAACGTGGAATTCATGCCACCTACGCAAGTTTTATATCTAGAAGGAAAGGGGCGAGCCTCCATTACGTTTTTTTCCTTTTTACCTTTGCCTTATTTTCACTTCGGGTGTCAACAAATACTTTTTGTAAATGACACTTAGGCCTAAGGCTTTTTATGAAATTTTATGAAGTTTCACATCACATTGATTCCTTCTCATCCATTCCACATAAAAATAAATTAAATATGTCTGTGATTCCTTCTCATCCATTCCACATAAAAATAAATTAAATATGTCTAGATAATGACGAAACAGAAGGATAGAGCAAAAACGGGTGTCGGTGTCACTAAAAAATTCAGGGGCATAACAAAGTCATGGGGGACCATATGGGGGACCACACCATAAAAACAATAATAATAATAACCCACCTGTCCGCACCTACAAACATCACCTACTACGCATCAGACTATAAATACCCCGCACTCAGAGTCAGAGGGGGAAGGTTGCCCTGTCTTCCTCTTTAGCAAATCACACTCAGCAACCCTATCTTCCTCTTCAGCAAATCGCACTCAGCAATCTGAAGACGCCACCAATTAATTATTTCAAAACAAAACAATTCCAAACAACATACACCAAATAGCCCATAAAAATTGGGGGATCTTAAATATCGATGGAGGGCAACAAAAGAGGAGTACAGCCCGCCGAGCAGCCGCTGGAATACACGAGAATATCCGGGAGGGCTTTACTTATCCGACCCCGACGATATCATGGAACGCGAAGTTCACAAGAAAATCGGAACTACGTAACTCGAAAATCGAAATAGGGGCTCCCTATCCGGATTGACAAGAAAAGCAATAAATTGAAAGGGTCCCTTTGCAAAAAGACGTATGATCACTCCGGACTAGAAGCGGATCGATCTGTTTTCTAGTCCCAAAGTAAACACCAACCGTGTTACAAAAGCTAAGGTACATTTAATAATATTACGAAGACAGCAAAAATAAGAGCCAAAAACACGAAAGCACTAGCAAAAATTTAAAGCCAATAGTTCACTTACAAATTTATTCGTTACCTCCCATAGTTCGGGAGCCAAAACAAAAACAAACACTTACAACTATAATATTTGTCTCCCCACATTCCGGGAACCAAACACCAAAAAATTCATCCCTACAAATTTACAACAACTAAAACAAATACATTTCGACGGATCTACCAGTCATATTAAGGAAGACATATGCTTTAGTTATCCCCGTCGTCGGAGTCATCTTCGGGGTTATCTTCGTCGTCAGAATCATCCTGGGGAAGGGGTATGTCGGCCGGCCAGTTATTTCTATCCCAGACATAACGAAGACGGCGGGTCGGTAGAGTTTGAAGCTTTTTCGGCTCACTAACCTCCAGGCCGTCGGAATCGAATAACCGATCAGTATCCACATCCCAAACAAACCCCGGGAGCACTTGCTGTTGGTGTTCACCTCGTTCCATATCAACACGCCCGAAACCCAAGTCCTCGGGAAGGAAAGGAAAAGCCCTACTCAGGTCGCGTAATACATCATAAACAACGGACCTAAGCATCCCGATACAGCTAGTCACAGCGGCCGTCTTGAAGGCATGACTCCCTAAAAATCTCGAGACCGCTTGAGAGGGGGCTTCCTTGAGCTCCTTTTCTAGCCTTTTCGATTTTTCCTCAAAAAAGGCGCCCCGGGCATTCGCGGTGTCCAGCTTCGACTCCAAGGCGCTCACCTTCTGTAACAGGTCCGCATTACGTGCCGCGGAATCCGAGAAGGCCCGAGCAGCAATAGCCTCTGAGGCCACGAGGTCTTCTTTCTCTTCCTCCAACTTTACCAGGTTGGCACGAGAGGTGCTCAACTCGGTCCTTAATTGCCTCGCCTCATCCCTTGCTTCTTCTCTCACGGTTCTCAACTTCCCCAGGAGACTATTTTTCTGACCCTCCATCTCCCGCAACTGACCCTTCAACGTTTCAATTTCCTCCGCAGCAGCGCTCTTCTCTAGCTCGAGACGCGTCAACTCGGATACGTCTTCCATAGGAGGGATTTCTTTCCCTTTATGCTTTCGCATATAATCACCGCATTGAACAACAGTTGCGCACGCTTGAAGAAGATAGGCTGCTAATTCTTCCCCGCCTTTCTCGGCTCGTCTCTTTACCTTCTTCTTCAAAAAAGGGGGAGTTATGGCTCGCAGGGCCTCAAAAGCAAAACGCCCGAACCCGGGAGGTTTCTCCTCAGCACTCAAAACCTCTGAACTTCCGGGCAGTAACAACACACAACTGTCCGGATGATCGGCGGTATAGCCTTGTTTCCAAAGCCTCCCACGAGCTTTCGATACAGAGGATTTCTCGCTCTCGCTTCTTTCTCGGGCCGGACCCTTCATCTTACGATCAACCCGATCAGGCGACTTGTCCACTGACTCAATCGTCCCGGGTGGTCTCACAATGGCAGCCGCGGCATGAGCCGAACCCATTACGCTAGGGCCGGAGGAACGAGGGGGAGTGTCCCCAACAAGAACATTCTCGACCGAGAGTTCAGTTTCAACAGTTGCCCTCGGGCTCGGCGGCACCCGCGGAGAGCACAGGCATAGTACCAACACCAACCTCTTCCGGTAAAGCCGTCATCACGACGGCTTGGGACGGGGCCAGCGCGGTAACACCCCCGTCATCACATCCAGCAGAAACCGACACAGCCTTATTGCCCGATTTCTTTCTCCTCTTCGGGCCTTCGGCCAAGGGGGCTTTACCGCTTACAACGGCATCGGCCTTTCTTTTCGGAAGAGCATCCCCGGTCACGGCCACCTTCCGGGAAGCACGTCGCTCCCTCGTAATCAAATCAGAGCCACCACCTACTGTAGACTTGCCCTTTCCCGGGGGAGGTACGTCCGCGGGACCAGCGGCGAAATCAGCCGCATCATCATCTAAGGGATCAAGTTCTCCCGTCCTCAGCGACCTAGCCCGAACATTGGTGGAATTGAACGCGAGATGCATGGTCCCGGCACCTGTAAAACAAAAAAAAAGGGACCAGACAAATTTAGCAACAAAGGAATCCCCAAACCCGAAAAGAAATGCAGTACGATAAAGATATAAAGAAACTAACTCGAAATTAGGCTCTCGATTTTTTCAATAGCCGCCACATCTACATCGGTCTTCATCTCGGTAAACGAAGGGATCCCTTCCTTCACCAGGGATCTCCAGGTTTCAGAAATCGAGGACAAAGAAGGAATAATTTTGAAGTTTGGCAAATATACCCAGCCTTCATTCCAATACTCTACTTTGCTGAGAGGCTGATTTTTCCCGTTCTCCGGAGTAAAAATCTCCAAATTTTTCGCCATCTTCTTCTTAAAGGAATAGAAGTCTGACGTCACGGCAAGGGAGAAGTAATGAAGCAAAAGAGGTACGCTCGGCCCGAAACCTCTTAATTCTTCGAACTCAGTAAACAAGCGTTCGAAACTTGTAATATAGCACCACGACGCAGGAGATAACTGCGCCGGGGGTGCCTTCAGATAGTCCAACAATTTTATTTGAAAATCCGTAAGGGGCAGCCGGAAGCCGCACGAAGGCATCCGGTGATATATACACATACCCTTGGCAGAGTCATGAGCACGGCAATCAATGGTCGGAGGAACGAGACGGAAGACGTCCGAAGTATAAAATTGTCTAGACACCGACCGAATCAGTTCTCTCGGAAACTTTGCCAAGAGCCATGTTGGGTCGGTACACAAATTTAATCTCGGGACTATACCGGCTACTTTGGGAAATGCAGTAATAGAGTCATCATGAGGACGGTACTGTGCCTTTTTGTTCGGTCGATTACCCTTTTTAGGACCCTGGGAAATGGGGTTCGAAGCCCCTTTTGAACAACCCGGGCCTTCACTATCAAAGACCTCATGACTACTCGAGGAACCTAAATCCCCGGTATCCTGTTCACCCGGATGGATCCCCTCACTGATATTCTGATCCATAGCCGTGTTCGGGCCCGAGGCCTGAGTACCCATGGTTTCCGGAGGATATTCCGAAATAAGGGAACTCCCGGGAATTATCATGGCAAGAGGATCGGCAAGGGTATCTCCGAAAATATCTTGTTGGCTAGTCATAACGTCGGTCAGCAGATTACCTAAGGATTCCTATAAATTCGTAAAAACGACGGATTAAACATACTCTTGGCCAAGGATACCATACCGGAAGATCACCAGGGCCTGGAAAACTAAACTAACCCGACAGGATTGATCGGACTTAATAGCTAAAAACAACACTGGACTTTGCGAAATATAATAACCAGGATAAAAACTTACCTTCCGAGGAAATGGAAACACCGGAAAGAAGTTAAAACGCTAAAACGCCTCGACAAACTACGCCAGAAGCAGGAAATCACCGACAACAGTGCGCGAAAATGACGGGTTTTACAGGACGCGGTGAAAAAACAAAGACTATATATAGGCACCCGTAAAAGAAAGTAAAATCATAACGCACGGAACCGACTTATGCACAGGGTATACGTGGCACAGCCTGCAGCGCCGAAAACCGAAACCCGTAAGAGGGAGTACAAAGTCGGGTCATTATAAAATGCGACGGATTTCGAAACGACGCCATAAAAAAAAAAAAAAAAAAAAAAAAAAAAAAAAAAAAAACAAATGCACCGACTCAAAACACAAAGATATATATATTTATATATACATACGTCATCCTGTGGAGACCTTCGGAGGAAACTTGGTCCGCATACCTCTATAAAAGGCATGGTGTAAAGCACCTTATAAAAAAAAAACCCTTCCAGAAACTAAGAGCCATAAAACCCATGGCAACCTCATCTAAGGGTGCTGAAACTCCCGAACCACGAACTAAGACCTCCATCGGAATACTGAAACACCAAGCACAGCACCTTTTCGCACACTTCCCGCCCGAAGATGTCGCTAACTTCTTGGAAGGCCGCAATCCGGAGCTCCATACACTCCTCGATCACATGATAAACGGTTTCCCAAAAGAGGAATACGAGCAAGAAAACAACGAGATCCAACAAGGTACACAGGGACCTCAGGGATCACCAGTGGCACGCACCTTCTGCTCTCAGTGTAGACAACCGGGTAACCAAGCAGCCATGTTCATCTGCAACGATTGCAAAGACGTGTTTCATCCAATATGCATCCGCGATTGTTCACCGGTGGCACACGAAGATCCGCGATACAAGTTTTACGTATGTCCTCCCTGCGCGAAAGATAGGGCCCGAAATAACAGGACATGCTCAACCTGCGCAAGGGATCGCACAAAACACAGGGAAGTGTGCCCAACATGCGGAAAAAGCAGGGCCAGAAACACCACCAAATAACGGATACAGAAAGCATCGCTATCTGGCTTCCGGAAGACCTCATAGCAATAATCCCTCCGCTTGTTTTCAAAAACTTGTACCAGGAAAACCTTTTTTTTCTATGTTCTGTAGTTCATTTGAAAAAGGAAAATAAGAATGTTTCTTTCTACCTTCCTATTTATTTTTGCGCATAAATATGTTTATTTCTACCTTCCTATTTATTTTTGCGAAAAATCCGAGAAGTACAACTCGTTAAAACAACACTTGAATCCGAGAAGTACAACTCGTTAAAACAACACTTGAATCCGAGAAGTACAACTCGTTAAAACAACACTCGAATCCGAGAAGTACAACTCGTTAAAACAACACTCGAATCCGAGAAGTACAACTCGTTAAAACAACACTTGAATCCGAGAAGTACAACTCGTTAAAACAACACTTGAATCCGAGAAAGTACAGCTCACACCAAAGTCGGAGACATACCACCCGTCAGGGTAACACAAATGCCCAAGAAATATAATTTGTCCAAAATAGCTCTGTGATCTGAAAAAAAAAAAAACCATCAAACCCGTAAATTAATGGTTAGCCCGAACCGTATACTTTAACCAAACATCCATACCCTTGTAATGATTCAGTACCACAACCCGAGACATCATAGCCCGGACGTCCGGATCGAACGTCCGGAATCATATAAGCACCTATGAAAAAGAGAGCATCCTACAAAATATATACTATATGGTCAAGTCAAAACTGACAAAAGCTGGAAAAACCTGCAACAAGCACTGCTGCGTCCTTCCGTTACATATATCCGGGGCCCACCAAATTGAATATAACACGATAAATACCCCCTCTATAAATACCTGGGTATGGCTTTCTCCTAACGACACATGTTTCATTTTTTCCGACCAAAATTCTCAACAATTCACGCCATGCCTTTTCCACGAACCAAACGATTAGCTAACAAAAATAAACAACCCGTAGGTAATCCAGGGGGTTCCAGTGCACCACCACAAGATAACCATCCATATGCCCCCCCCGGAATACCGCGCCGCCTATCCCCGGAAGATAGGATTATATTGGAAAAAATCTTTCCTAATTCACTAGACTTTATGCTTCAAAATGAAAATACCTGCCTCGGAGAGCTCATCGATAATGCCCTGCGAATTAATCGATGGGCGGGCACGAATGACCAAACCATTCGCGATGACATCAATTGGGAGGAGCTCGAACGTAGCAGCTCTGACGAGGCCGAAATGGCAAAGGCGATCCCGAAACCCAGATTATCCGACTGTTACGGAGTCCCACTTGCTGTCTGTTTCGTCTGCCGCACAACAGACGCGAGTACTCGCTTAACTACATGCGAGACCTGTGGTAAAAAGGCACATACTGCATGCTTACCCTGGACCGCTCTGCAGGATCCTTGCGGATCAGGACATGCCCACTGGCAGTGTCCGGATCACGCCCTACCCCCCCGGATTGAGGGCTAAGGCAACGCCCCCCGTGCTACCCGCTTCAAGCCGCCCCAATATCACTCAGAAACGACACCACACCCGGTGTCGTTTTTCTCAACATAAGAGCCGCAATATGAGAACCTTTCTTTTTTTTTTTTTTTGACCAACGGCCACGATAGAGGCTGTTATTACTCTAGATTATTTGTATTAAGGGCCAAAAATCATCCTCGGGAGTTAGAAAATATGTACTCAAAAAAAAATGGGGAAGAAAGTTTCTTTTCGTTTTTTTTTTTTCTTCTTCTTCACTGCTTCCGGATGTTACCCTCCTATGAGTACTTAAAATATATGATAAACGTTACTATAGAATATATGCGTTCTTTGTTATTTTTCTTGAACAACAAATTCTTATTTCACGTTACGGAACATTCCCACGCCGGGACCTCCCAACACACTACCATCCGAAGCAAAACTCCAAGCTCAAATTTAATGAACACCACTCCCAATACCGCCAGAATAACTTCCCAACGACGCTTTGAAAACACAAATCATCAAAACAGACGTTAATTCGCGCGCCAGCCATAAATACGATAAAACCGGCAATATTCAGAACCTGCTCCAAGAAATCTCCTATAAATAACCCAACCCCACGAAAACTAATCAAGTCGTCCTTTCTCCTCCATCAGTAATTTCCAAAAAACAAAAAAAAAAAACCCATCATTTCACCATGCCCCCCAGACGCAGTTCTGACAAAAGCGAACGAACTATCCCCTCGGAAGGACGTACCAGCCACCCAAGGCTCACAAATGGCCCCGGTCGAATCTTAACCCCTTCCGAGAAATCAACATTACAGAAACACTTTTCCGACGACAAGATAGAATGGATGCTTTCCAACGAAGATTCTTCTGTTCGACAGATGATTGACCAAACCTTAGCAAACCCAACCATCACATACCGTACATGCAGCGACTGCTACGAAGTAGACACCAAGGAAGGAATGGCTAAGTGTCGGGTGTGCTATGAATGGTTTCACCCGCAGTGTCAAGGAAAACAGCCCCGCCAAGGCAGAAATGACCCCAACTTCTTTTTCTGGACATGCCTTAGCCACCAACGCGAATATCGCCCCCCGAGAAAAACAAAAGCGGCCCTCACAGCAGACGCACATTTCGAAGATAGCGATCGCGAAGTCATCGCCTAAAAAAAAAAAAAAAAAAAAAAAAAAAAAAAAAAAAAGAGAGAGTGAAGAAAAATAGGAAGACGGACGAAAACAAATACAAGAGCCTCCATTCATTGATAAATTTTGTTTATGAAAACTATTGCTTAAAATTATTATGAAGCTATCTAAATATATGAATGAATAAATTATTAACGTTTCCTTGTTTGCTTTTTGTCGAAAAAATCAATAAACAACGAGTTGCCAGTAGAACTCGGGGGCTAACTACACGAAGTCCACCCAAATCCGTCAAAAATTCCAAATCAGAATCCGCCGCATAAATTATTAAGGTCAGCACCGAGGCAAACGAATAAAAACTCGGGGGCTCACACGTCGCAACCAAACCTGGGTGTACTCAAAACTCAAGAACCAAAATCTCCCAGAAAGGAGGTCCTACAAACTAAATTAACAAAAGACAAAAATACTCCGAAAGTAAAGTATTAAAACAAAAACTGCCAGCTTTTCAGGAAATAAACAAATGTCGAAACCGAAAAAATCAATATGATATATTTCGGCTTCGGGGGCTAATGATAAGGCCATAAGTAAAAGCCTCAAAAAGCCCTCCCAAAAGCCCACTTAAGAAAAAAGCCCAATAAAAGATGCGTTCAGCCTGCTAACTTCATTCAAAAAAGGCCAGCAATAAAAACCCAGTCGGTTGTCCGGGACCAAAGAGAAATCCCGAAACCGGCTAACCGACAGGAAGGCATATAAATACGGAGGAAAATCTCTGGAATGGGGGACCGGAAAAAAGAGAAAAAGGACCTGCGAAAAGATAGAGAGAAGGATACAGAAAATCCAGAGAATTAAGAGTCAAAGGCCTAATTAAGAAGAAAGGATTACCGCGTTCTGATCGGGCATAACTTAGGACGTATCACAATCCAAACAGAAAAAAAAAAAATGACCAATAAATTAATAAAACAAAAGGAATAAAAAATTTAGAAACAAACTTAACAAACTCTAAGTTCGTTGCAATGAGTTTTTTCTAAATGAATTTATTAAACAAACTATTCGAATATGTAATTAAACAAAATTAAACAATTTACTATTCCGAATATGGAATTTCTATGTTAATTTGTTGCAATGGCTTAAGAATTTCAACTAAAGAGATGCTTTAATCCAGTCAAAGGAATACATGTTCCGTTGGATTAAGAGTGATTAGGGCTAAAGGAAGACTAAAGAGGTAGGGCCGAACATGTACCAAGGGATTACTACTGTTTGTTAATGCCAGTGCCAAAAGGCCTAGCTAGCCGACTGACTAGGTACAATGTTTTGTTTGAAGAGTTAGTCAAGTGAGGCTAGAGCAAGAACAGTAGGGTTGACATCTGTACACTAAACATTGAGTGAGGCTATGGTGCTATGCATAGCACCAATGGCTAGTGTACTACGGCTCAATAGGTACTTTTTAAAATCCTAACGGTCGATCCGACCGTTCAATGTGATATCCATATGAATATGTACTTGCAAACTAAATTTTATATTTTTTCGAATTTTTTTACTATTTTTTCAGATAGGTAGAAAAATCAGTGTTTTTTGAAAATTCTGGACCATCAAAATTTTACCTATCTGAAAAAATAGTAAAAAAAATTCGAAAAAATATAAAATTTAGTTTGCAAGTACACATTCATATGGTTATCACATTGAACGGTCGGATCGACCGTTAGAATTTTAAAAAATATCATATTGAGCCGTAGTACACTAGCCATCCGTGCTATGCATAGCACCATAGCCTCACTCCTAAACATTTATTGAAAAGATTGAAATGGTCAATGATTTGATGTACGGCCTGTCAACTCTCTAGTGCTTCCTCCGCGGCACCTCTAAGCAAAACAAATGGAATTGTATCGCTTTAATTGTTGCTAATTTTTCATTCATAACAAAATATGGATCATCGCGCAATATGTTGCTGGTTTAGAACTCGTAACATTTTGTTGGGTTTTGTTACGACTGATGTGCGCATTACGCTGCTGGTTTCGTAATGCCTAACGCGCCTCTGTTTTTATCAATTTTAGCCTTTGCCGTATGAAAACAACGAAACCGTTGAAATCTTTTTCAGAAAAAAGAAAACCCAAAAATGACCCATGACTACTTGACTCGTCGCATTATACTGCTCACAAAAATTACAAGGTCTAAATAAAACTCGATAAATACTGGCCTTAAAATCTAAGGAATTGGATTTTGTCAAAACGGTTTTGGACATAATCTCATCCAAAACCAGACCGCACCGTTTAATTTGCTTTACAATTCGTGTTAATATATTTAAAACTAAATAACTTTAAAGACTAATTTAACTGTTTTACTATTTATGTAGAAAAAAAAATTATTCAGAATTAATTTTTAAATTTTACATAAATAGTAAAAAATCAGTTCAAATTTGTCCTGTGACCATTCACGTGAGCCGAATAGGTCCTAAATAACTATGTAAATCTAAATTATCAGTATAAATTTTAACGCATATTGAACAGTTTACAACTGACTTTGATAAGATTTTGTCGAAAAGTCCTCCGGACAAAAACTCCACCCAAGCCCCTGTCCGGAGCACACGCACGCCACATGATGTACTTCTTTCTATTATTATTTTTTTTTTTTCCTGATTGGAGCAATCACTTCGTCCCCACATCTCCCCGAAACCAGTCTATATAACCCCTGCTTGTCCCGCTTTCCAAAAGCGCAGAGGAAATCATTATTCAAATTGACAGACAAAAAAAAAATAAGTAAAGAAAGGAAATCAAATTCCCTTCTCTCTTCTTTTGTCTTTTCTTTCTTCACCCCTCTCATGGCGACCTACTTCGACAACTGCCAACTCGACCGTCTCGGAACCCCGGTTCGTTCCGGTTCGCCTGTTCGCGGCTGCAGCTTTCCTGCTCTCATATCACACGCCCCTTCCTCGACTCAACACGAACACAAACTAACCGACTACTCATTCTCTGATGGAGAAGATGATGACGAAAAGACAGACTGGACCTCGCTCTACGGGTCTCACCTCGAAGTGGAGCCCTCTATCCGAGACCCGCGAGACGAGGGCACCTCCGACTCGTGGGTTGAGCGCAACCCGTCTTTGATCCGTTTGACCGGTAAGCATCCGTTTAACTCGGAGCCACCTCTTGCTGGCCTGATGCACCATGGTTTTATAACCCCTGTTCAACTCCACTATGTGAGAAACCATGGATATGTACCCCGAGCCAACTGGGCCAACTGGACTGTAGAAGTCACGGGTCTCGTTAAGCGCCCACTTCGTATTACCATGGATCAGCTGGTGAATGATTTCAAATCGATAGAGGTTCCAGTTACTCTCGTTTGTGCCGGGAACCGTCGCAAGGAGCAAAACATGGTGCAACAAACTATCGGGTTCAACTGGGGCCCGGCTGCTGTATCCACGTCAGTATGGCGTGGTGTTCGCTTGTCTGACATACTGCGCCGGTGTGGTATCATGAGCCGCAAAGGCGGTGCCACGAACGTTTGCTTTGAAGGAGCTGAGGATTTACCAGGTGGCGGCGGGTCCAAATACGGAACCAGCATCAAGCGTGAAGTGGCGATGGACCCGTCAAGAGATATCATTCTTGCCTACATGCAGAATGGAGAGCATCTAATGCCAGATCACGGTTTCCCGGTACGGGTTATTATACCAGGCTTCATAGGAGGCCGTATGGTAAAGTGGTTGAAGCGGATTGTAGTCACCCCAGAACAATCCGAAAGCTATTATCACTACAAGGATAACCGAGTTCTTCCTTCCCATGTTGACTCTGAGCTAGCAAATGCTGAAGGTATACATATAGTCATATGCATATCATGACTAACTAAATAATGTACATAAATATTTTTTTTATAATGATTTGGCATCTCTGCTTAGAGCTAGGACTAATGGGATATTTTTTCTTTTCTTTGAGTAAAGCTTGGTGGTACAAACCGGAGTACATTATCAATGAACTGAACATCAATTCTGTGATTACAACGCCGGGGCATGACGAGATCCTTCCCATCAATGGCCTCACCACGCAAAGGCCTTTCACCATGCGCGGATACGCGTATTCTGGTTAGTGCGCTCTTCATTTTCTCCAAATTTTTCAAATTTTTCAATCTCCCTCCTTAATCCTTGTAGCCAGGATGTCTATTTGGTAAGTAATATAAACTAATAATAGTAACATGGGGATGGAGGTCTTTTATCTTTTATTAAAAAGTAAAAAGGGAAAATATACAATATACTCTTCTGTTATCCGTCCCCAAATATTACAGAATAAAGAGAGCGTATAAGAAACTGTTTTATAGATAACCTACCTATTCGAAAAGGTGTCTCAAGGTAGAAGTATTCATTACATAACTGTATCGGGAATAAAAAATAACTGACGGGCAAAACCTCAAATAGTGTATGAATACAATTAAAAAAAAAATTAGAAAGAAGATAAACAATCGGACGGGCACCGAGCACAGAGTACTCGTCTACAGTGTTGTAAAAATGTCCATTTAGGCCGATTAATCGGCCGATTATTCATTAGCAGTAATCAAACTGTCATAGATGTTTTCGACTAATTAGCCAATTATTTCCGATTATGACCGATTATTTCTGATTATTCTCGATTAATCGTTTGGCGGTACTATGTCTGTCCGACGACCGCATACCGTTATTTACAACACTGCTCGTCTGGGTACACCTTGCATCTCAGGAATGGTACCTCTCGAATCCGTATCCTCCTAGGTACTGACTAAACCTGACCAAAACGGATGGCCCAGATTTACTCTTAGTTTAGATTTTTAAATTGGCACGAATCTCAAAGCACAAATAATACTGCCCCTTCTTCATTCCGAGTAATTGCCGGCTGAGAGTAAATCTGAGCCGTCCGTTTCAGTCAGTTTCAGTTAAGTACCTGGGAGGATATGGATTCGGTACTCTCTCCCAATAAACAATTGATCAAGGTGGCGGTGCTCATAAATGCCTTCTTCTGTTCTTGCGATGAGCGGATGAGATCCTAAACAAAATTGAATCCGACTCTGCTGTTTTTTTTTAAAGAAAAGCAGTATTCTATTTTTTCTATTTCAATTAATTAAAAAAATTCTATTCGTATATCTTGATAAAAAAAAATTTCATACACAAATTTCAACAAATGTAAACAGTTGAGATGAAAAAGCAGGATACTGTTTTTGTTAAAGAAAAGCAGCATGTCGTATTCAACAAAATTCTACTGGCGTGCCGCGTGCATTGGAATTTGGCAATTTCGAATAGTTTGTTCCAATCATCTGTGTGTAGGGAATTATATATCGTACAATATATGACTTGCGAGTAAGCGGTATAGATAAATGGTGAACTGTTGTAGTTTTCATCACGGCTTGACCCATTTATCTGTAACTCGGTTCACAACTTTATCGGTGGTTGTCGGCCTCAGAGGATCCAGCATCAAGGGTGGACAAAAAGGTGAGGTGGGGAAAACGGCACAACGGGATGTCACATCGGATAAAAGGAAGTTATATTTATGCGTGTAGAAACAAATTTGACGCCATTTTTGGCCCCCACCCCCCCCCCCCCCCCCCCAAAAAAAATTTAGTTTGAGGTCTTTTGCCCCAAAATTTAAAATATTTGCAGCCCTTCTTTTTGTCCGGACGCGATGGAAAGCTTCGACGCTAAGCTATAGAATTTTTATTTTAAAAAAAAAATTAAGATCAATTCTCCCAATTTAAACGTTCACTAAAATATTTAATCGAATTAAATTTATAATCTTCGATTATATATAAATTGTTATTAAATGAAAACTGATTATGCTAAAGCTATTTTATCTTTTCCACTTGAATTTTTGTCAAGCTTATGTAGTAATTCATCAAATTTATATGTTAGCATAGTTAAGCAATACATTTTTTAATATTGTTTCATTTAATCCTAAAACAAAAGTACATAAATATTTATAAAATAATTGATCATTTAAATGTTTTTTATAGAACATTGTATATATTTCAGAAAATATTCTATTTCAATATTATATACAAAAAAAGTAAAAAATATTGATTAAAACAATATGAGGATCCAATTACACAATTTTATAATGACACATCTTGACACCATATTTTAAAAGTTATTTTTGCAATTTCAAAGTCTAAACAGTTGATTTGAACCGTTCAGTATGATCTCCATATTAAAATATGTTTGGACACAAAATTTTACATTTTTGAAATTTTTTAGTATTTATTAAGATGTATATAAAATTATTGTTTTTCAGTATATTATGGACTATTGAAAAACAACAATTTTAAAAAAATTCTAAATAAATAGTCAACCATTTTCAAAAAAATGTAAAATTTGATCTCCAAACATATTTTAATGTGGAGATTATGTTGAACGGTTCGGATCGACTAATTAGATTTTGAAATTGTAAAAATAACTTATAAACATATGGTGTTAAGATGTATCACCATAAAATGATGTAATTGGATCCCTCTTCCTAACAATTGCATATTCTACCATTGGATATCCTAAGTATTTATATCATAAACAAAACTAGCTTGTGTTATATTTACTAAAGAATTTGGCAAGCATAAATTTAAAATTTATCGAATTGATATCAAATAACAATTTCAGTTATCTCCACCGTAAAACTTTCTGCACATGCCCAATTTGCAAATAGTAGAAAAGACTGAGCCACCAATTTTATGACATCTCAGTTAACAGTTTTTAAGTACCAAAATTTTATGACATCTCAGATAACAGTTTTTAGGTACCAAATTAATCTGAAAGCGTGTTCATTTTAGCGTGTACAACCTCGTCAGTGACTATAGAGACATGTTGCAACTTGCAAGCATGGGCGGATCCAGGATTTTCGTCAGGGGGCAAAAAAAAAATCGAATCGGGTTTAAATACCTAATCGGATTTAAATTCATTAACCAATTGGGTACTCGATAAAAAATAATGTTTTAACTTATACTTTCCAATATTTTTTATTTGTAATTTCTGATGCTCTAACTTATAATTCTAATTACCAATCAAAATTCAACAAATTTATTTTAATTTTAACTTTAAATTTAATCCGAATTACAAATCAAATTTCTAGAGAGGGACAAAAAAAAAATTCAGAAGGAGACAAAATCGGTCAAGACCAATAAATTTTCACTAAATTTCAAAATTCAGGGAGCAGCTGCCCGGAACACTCTGTCCGCCCCCTGCTTGCAAGTAGCTAGATCCAATCATAATTACTTTGATGAAGTAAGCACATGGCAAAAAATAAAAATAAAAATCCTATGATAAAGGTCAACACCCACAACTATTAGCAAGTAGTAGTACAAGTAACCAGACGGACCGCAACAGCTGTAGCTTTTCACTTTCTAGTTTTTGTTTTATTGAGGAAATGGACTCAAAGACAGATCTGGACAGGAGATAATTTTAAAAAAATTATCCACTCTTTCAAGGATATTCTTAAAGATTCCTTAGGCGAAAGGTCGGGTAGGTAAGATATATGTAAAAATCGAAGGAATCTTGTATCGGTTCGTCGAGCGAAAGGTCAATTAGTGCCCCTTGAAGAGGCAGCAGCACAATAGAAAATGGGAGGATGGAAAGAAAAGCTAATCCAAATTCGTGGGTGCAACGCATCTGGCAATTAATTAAGTTATTAGCTGCCTAATTAACAACGCGTTTATGTTCGAAAACCTTGACCGTGGATTTCTAGAAAGGAATTTTTTCAGAATCAACCCCGTATTTTATAATATTTACTAAATATATAAATTTCTTTTATATTTTTTAACATGCAAAAGAAAAAGAAATTATGACTTTTGACGTGTTCAGAATTAAGAAAGAACCTCTGTTAGTCAAGTGAAAAATAGTAACTCTTCCTAAACTTCTCATAGTAAGTCAATTTATAATTAAATAATTAATTATCTAAGCAAAAGATCACCGGATATCTGGATTGCATATGTGTGATATCGGTTGCACTTTAACATTACACTAACTCTTCAACAGAAACATTGTTTTGTTTTATTGTGACCAATATTTTGATCAAATTAAGGTTAATTGTTATATTTCCTCACAATGGTTCTGCATATATAGGCGGTGGTAAGAAGGTAACGAGAGTGGAGGTAACACTTGACGGCGGCGAGACATGGCTGGTGTGCTCACTAGACATCCAAGAGAAGCCGAATAAGTATGGTAAATATTGGTGCTGGTGCTTTTGGTCAGTCGAGGTGGAGGTGCTTGATATGCTCGCTGCCAAGGAGATTTTGGTGCGGGCCTGGGACGAGTCGCTCAACACGCAGCCTGAAAAGCTTATCTGGAATGTCATGGTGAGTTTTCTAAGAAAGGCAGATATCCATAAGTTCTTTGATACTTTGTTTACCATTTTAATCTTTTCAATGAAAAATGTGGTGATATAGTAATTCATTACTTTCTTAATGGCTACATACATTGAAAAAGGACATCGAACATTTAGAAACTTATCATCCGTTTACATTATCAACAGAAGAAAAATTAAAGAAGCTTATTCACACAGTGGATTGTTGTTTATAAGTTTCATTTTTCTACCTTGCAGGGCATGATGAACAATTGCTGGTTCAAGGTGAAAATAAACTTGTGCCGGCCCCACAAGGGTGAAATCGGGCTTGTATTTGAGCATCCAACCCAGCCGGGCAACCAAACTGGTGGATGGATGGCTCGGCAAAAGCACTTAGAGAAGGCCGAGCAATCCGGCCAACCCACGCTCAAAAAGAGTATCTCCTCACCCTTCATGAGCACCTCTTCCAACCACTACACCATGTCTGAGGTGCGCAAGCATTCAACTGAAACCTCTGCCTGGATTGTGGTGCATGGCCAGGTGTATGACTGCACCAAATTTTTAAAGGATCATCCTGGTGGAGCCGATAGTATCTTGATCAATGCAGGTGCGGATTGCACAGAGGAGTTCGATTCGATTCACTCAGACAAAGCCAAGGCCATGCTCGAAACGTATCGGATTGGTGAGCTATTAACCACCGGATACAACTCTGATACATCAATGCATGGCGGATCGAATCTTTCTTTGCTATCAACCATTCGTGAGTTGTCGAAGGCCCCAACTGTGGCACTCACTAACCCAAAAGAAAAGGTGCAGTGCCGGCTTGTGTCCAAGACCGTGGTATCACGTGATGTTAGATTGTTCCGTTTTGAGCTTCCCTCGTCTGACCAGACACTTGGTTTGCCAATCGGGAAGCACATATTTCTCTATGCAAACATTGACGGGAAACTCTGCTTGCGTGCATATACTCCGACAAGCATGGTGGATGAGGTAGGATACTTTGAGCTCCTCATAAAGGTTTATTTCAAGGGAGAACATCCAAAATTCCCCAATGGTGGTCTTATGTCACAGTACCTCGACTCGTTACCGATTAATTCCTCCATTGAAATAAAGGGTCCACTTGGGCACATAGAGTACACAGGCCGTGGCAACTTCATGATTAATGGCAAGCCTCGGTTCGCAAAACGGCTTGCCTTGATCGCCGGTGGCACTGGTATCACACCTGTGTACCAAATTGCCCAGGCAGTGTTACATGACCAACCCGACGATGAAATCCAGATGGACCTGGTGTATGCGAACCGGAGCGAAGACGACATATTGTTAAGAGAGGAATTAGACCAGTGGGCTAGAGACTATCCTGACCGGTTTAGGGTATGGTATGTGATCAACGAGGTCACGAGGCCTGAGGAAGGATGGCGGTACAGTGTCGGTTTTGTTACCGAAAGCATATTGCGAGAGCATATACCAATGGGTGGAGATGATGAGACATTAGCATTGGCTTGTGGGCCTCCACCTATGATGCAGTTCGCTGTGCAGCCGAATTTGGAGAAAATGAAGTATGACTTGGCTAAATCCTTTTTCACATTTTAGGCTGTTGAGAGTATATACGCTGCTGTAATTACATACTTTGGTTCTGTGATTAAATTATATACTTTGTTGGTCAGTGCTTTTGGTCCTATTTTTCGATAAATAGGACTGTCAAGCAAGTATATATTTATGAACCAAAGTGTCTACGAATCAGGCAAAGAATGCATGATATTTAGTTGCTTGAATAGTAAGAGAATTATCATCATTTTTTCTCCCATTTGTAAACCGTCTGTTTTAGCCATCCTGCCTCCTATTTTAGTTGGAAGTTGATATATTAATAGTAAAGATTATTTATATTTCATTGTTAGCATCTTTAGTATCCAGCTTACTATATGAGCTGAGATTCAGTGTGAAATGAATTAAATATTAAGGTATATGAATATATCATTGTTATTTTTTTTGTTTTTAAAACAATGCTAAAATATAAAAATAAATAACGAAGGAGTTAAAAAAAAAACAGAGAGTTAACTCTGTTGGAAATGATCTTTAATCGGTTATGATGGAAGAATATATAATTATATATATATGATCTTTGCAGTGCGGCGCTTATATAAAGTTAAATTAAGTATTCGGTTAATCTGAATAATTTACTACTGCACCGAAACAATTATAATAAAGAGAAAAAAAAATTTAAAAGTTCATAACGAAAAGGTTCTGTAAATTACAGAGAGATAAACAAATAGTACATGATTCATAGTATTAAATTACAGTTCTGTAAATTTACATCCTAACTCAGTTTGAATAAATTAAGCACTTCTGTAATAAATATAATTTACAGCTCTAGAACTAGTACTTGATAAAAAAAAATCAATAACAAAGATGCCAAAAACCAAAAAATTAATGCTATAAGATGTTGAACTGATTTAAATTGAATAAAATAATACACGGTTTTTTTAGTATTTATCTTAGTTTGAGCAATATTATTTAGTGTTATCTGCCCTTTATAGTACAAAAGGAGATCCAGTCGGCAATATTTGTTAAAATAAAAAGTAATAACTAGGTGAAAAGAGATATTTAATGATTTTTTTAAGAGAATTTCTAGCTGTTAATTTAATATCTATTTGAGTACGCTTTTTAATTAGTTGAATTTGTTGGCACCTGAATTCATAGCTAGTGGTTAATTGGCAGTCTTTGACTCTCAATGCAATTTAATTGATGTTGCTTTAAATAATTACCAACTTTGAATCTCTGATAGGGTCTCCCATTGAGGTAAAATCTGAACTAATTCTGGTTTCAATGGTTGTTTTGTTAAAACTATGTATATAGTTGGTTTCTTTTGCGAAATGAAACCAGTAGCTATGAGGACAAGCACTCTGTTTCAGCAACAGTTCTGATTGTACTGAAATTCTCCATGTGCCGTGTATAGAATATACATACTCTGAATGGTTAGTTGATAAATTGGTTTGCTAGTTACAATGCATTTGGTTAGCAGAGATTAGAGCCCTCTTGCCATTGTTATATAAGTGTCACATCATGATTTCCAAAAGCCCAAAAACATTTAAAACTGAGGAAATCACATGATGTCAACTTGTGTACAGAATTGTTTTAGTTCTTCCAAAATCAACTTGAACTGCTGAGTTAAAATATCACAAGTTGAGATTCAAGTGATACTATTTTTCAGATAAAACAAATAGGAAAACAATAAGGAATAATCCACTGTTATTAATCAATATAATCTGCTGCAGTTTTCGATAGGGTCCCGTGATGATTTTAGCATATCTATTTTTCATAGGATCTCGTGTAACTTTTCTCTGGATTGATTTCTTCTCTTATTTGTTTTCCCGAAATTTTTTTAGTTACCATAACATAAAATCAAAATTAAATGATTATCACCCGACTCAAGCTTTTTCCAATCCTACTACTCACACGGAACCTAGTTCGCACACCAAAATAGGTTGTTGCGCAGACTGGGTTGGCGTACCAACTAGTGCGTAGACTGTGTTAGAGCACTAACTGTTCCAAAAAATTTACTACTCTTCAGTGCGTTTTACTCCATTTGAGCACTAATTTTAGTGCGCCAACCCAGTCAGAGCACCAATTGGTGCATCAACTCAGTCCGCGCACCACCCCAATTTGGCGCGAACTGGGTCCGCATGGTGGTGGAATTAAAAATAGCTTGAACCGGGTGGTAATCATTTAATTTCTATTTTTTACTTTGGTAATTAAAAAATTTCGGTTTGTTTTCTCCTCAATTTACAATTTATACTTCATAAAAATGGTTAAAATCAAGTCTCTTAATTAAAATATCTCCTCTGTTATTATCATATGTCGTCTGATTTACATTAATATTCGTAAATGATATCAATTGAACCTTTAAGATTTATCTTTCTTTAACTGAAAATATCAACATAAAATAGTAAAATACTATACACTTTTTCAGACAACGGACTATGATAAATTAACAAATGGTATAAGTTACAATATTCTATTGTAGAAACGGCATATTAATTCCTTTCATTATATGGTGAGGTATACACATTAACTCCTATTATATTGTGAGGTTTGGATTCTCTCAAAAAAAAATTAAGTTTTGCCATACTTCTTTCTAGCAATCAAAATCATCAATTTTCAATTCAACGATTGTAAATCATTATAGCGTGCAAACTATGCAGGATAAGCGGACCGATTGGTATAATTTATACAACAATTTTGTATATATGCCCTGTAAAATTTATTAATCATCAAAAGTGTCAATACATAAGTGTTCTAATTTTTAATGTATTAGTTGTTTTTTGGAGATAAAGATAAAATGATGAACACAAATTTTATTATTGTTGTTTTGAATTTACAAACATTGTACATGAGTATTTATAACCTAATTTCTAATAGCCGTTAGACTCTTTCCTAAATTATGGTGGTTGTAATATTAACAGTATGCTAGCTTATTTGTTTTCTAAACTATGCCAGCGATGATATTTTTCTGAGGCTAAGATTTTATTCCTCAATAGTATTTATACTCGGCTACAAGTTTTAAATCAAGTTTACTTGTAAAATATTTATCTCGTCTTTACAAGCAAAACAAGTCGAACTTGTAATGAATTTTTAGGCCATGTCAATATCTTTTGATATTGTTTAGATTGAACCAATAAAATACAAAAACTAAAAAAATACATTTTATAATCCATACAGAATAATTTAATTTTTTTTTCCCAATACAAGTTTCGACTCTCAAGGCGAAACCTGAAAAATAATCCAAGTTGTTAATAGAGAAAAGATCCAATATTCATAGTCATTGATACTAAACGATCACCAACTCAAATAACCATTTTTAAACTTTGAATAACAAAACTTTAACCATTTTTAAACTTTATATAACAAAACTTATTAATTAGATATACTGTATATATCATGCAATTTTTGTACAAAAAGAACTACACCATTATATTTTTATTTCGATATGCATCAACAACTAACAAAATCAACATATCAAATTGTCACCATTTGACCCTCTGTTGATGGCTATATATGGAAATGAAGCCAAAATCTCTTCTTTTTTCTTTTTTCTTTTTACATGCATCTAATTGAAATATTTTGAAATACATATAATGATAAAATCTCTGCCATCACCTTCAGAAATATTCGAGCTATATCTGTGGAGAATACTTAGAACAGGCTCTGATTTGGATTGCTAATGGGACACCACGAAATGCGCCACCTTTTATGGATGGTGTGATTTAATCATTCAAGTCTCGTGGTAAGAATTTTGGGTCAATTGGAGATAATTGGGCTTCAGTTGGGACAAAATTAAATGGGTTTTGTTCGGACAATGGGCCTGTCATCAGCCTGTTAGGGCGGAGCTCTGTTTACTGCGAAATTTACTACATGAGCCCATTAGTTCTTTTTAAGCTCGGCCCTGCCTGTCTGGCAAGCTTGTATTAAAAAGACTGCATCTTAAATCAGGATTTATTTTCTTTTCAGGGCCTGTTCGGCTGTACAGGAAAAATTACTGTTCATGTAGGAAAAAAAAACTTCACTGAGTGAATTTTTTTTTTCCCACGTGAACAGTAATTTTCAGTTCAAAAAATTTGTTTTCCCGTACCCATTCCCGAACCCACACTGCAGCCGAACAGGCCCTTAGCTTTTCTGAAGAGTCATCTCTTAAATTCGTTAATGTTGAACTTGGGCAAATCTAACGGGTTGTACTCAGACATGGGTCTGCTCTCGGCCTGTTAAGGTCGACCTGTTGTTATTTTTATTTTTTTTTTTTGGAAATGCTTGCTAGAGACCTGTTGTTAATGGTTGATTACCAAATCTTCTAATGAAGGCGTTGAGGGATATTTTATCCCAGACAGCGAAATGACAGTAAAACTGTAGATATGTTCATCAACATAAAAAAAAAAGTCAAATTTTAGCATCTGGTGTGAATTGACAATTGATTGATCATCTATCGAGTGATTTAAAAAAAATTATCCACTTGATTTTACCATTGTTTGATCGACAATTAAGAGTAGAACTAGGGTGTTCCTAAGTTTATCAACTCTCTTTGTGAACTAAATTCTAAAATCTATTGGATTGATTTCAAATGACAAATTCGAACTGTTAAAATCCGTCTACCTTACGAGGGGTGCATCTACATGCAAACATTTTAAATTTTCAAATTAATTTAGTAAAAAGTCAAGTGGTCAAAATTAAAAGGTTTATAAATTAATTTTAATGCATTCATTTTTTGAACGTTTTTTTACCACTTGACTATATACAAAATTAATTCGAAAATTTAAAATTTTTGCATGTAGATGCATCACTCGTAAAGTAGACGGGTTTCAAAAGTTCGAATTCGTCATTTGAAATCATTCTAATAGATTTTATAATTGAGTTCACATAGAGAGTTGGTGAACTTAGGAAGACCCCAGTCCTACTCGACAATTAAATAATTTTTAAGCTTGCATTAAGTATAAAATAAGGTGTGTCTATGATATACACAAGCACGTCTGATTTCAAAATCGACAAGACCTCGTGTGTTAACAAAAACAACTGTTCGACCAATGAAAGCAATGCCCAAGTGCCTTAAAATATCCCTCAGAAAACCCTAAAATACAGTGACCTGATTAACTCCACTCGGGAGCTGACCAACTCGTTCAGTCCCAAGAAGAACCTCACTCGGGGGGGCTAACCAACTCGTTCAGTCTCGAGAAGAACCTCCCGGCATTAAGAGCTTCCTGAGCCCATCTGCTCGATCGGGCTCGGGAGATCCTGCGACAGCCCAATAAGGCCCGTTCAGCTAACCTCCTAGAGCGATCCCTGTGCGAGCTCGGGATGGTTCCCATTTCTATGCGGACAGTACTGTGTCTACATGATTGTTATGCGACAACTTGTCAGACCACGTAGATGCGATCCCATCACCGCTCTCATGTTACAGTCACTAGATAACCTATATAAGACCTCAAACTCAACTGAGCTAGGGGACAAACTTTTTATTAAGAAATGTATCAATACAGAAAAGAGTCTAAATATTTCAATACCTTCACACATCGGGAACGAGTAACCCAAGTCTCTCAATCACAACCTGACTTCTTAAGACAGGCGTGTTCACTACCCTGATTTAACATACAGTCTATTCTCTTCGAGATAAAACGTATCATCTACATTATAGAAATTATGTCTGTAATTTATTTTTTATTCTTATACTTATTTTATTTGCTTGTTACATCATGAATTCATGATCGAGTAAGTTTAGTCGTGATGTATATACTTGGTTTACAGATATATACTTGGTTTACAAAATAATTGTAATATTATGTCTCATTGTCTCGCGGCCCGCCTGTCCTTGCCATTCTGTGCATCTTTTACCTAAGTCCTTTAACCTGGGATCTTTCTTGTCTTTTTTTTTTCCTGCGATCTAATTTACCTTCCCAAAACTCGGCCCAAGTTACGTAACAACCCAAAAAAAAAAAAAAAATTCACAGGATTTCTCTAAATATAATAACTCAGATTCAATGAAAGTTAAGTAGAACTAGGGTGTTCCTAAGCTCACCAAGCCCTCCGTGAGCTTGACTCTAAAACCTATCGAATTGACTTCAAACGACATTTCCAAACGTGACATCTGCTTTTCAAAGATGAAATAGTGGCCCAATTGATCAGTGATGATTCAGAATTTAACTGCTAAAAGTTTCACAACTGTGCTTCATTCAACATTAAAATAATGTAGCAAATGCAAATTCGAAATTCATAATTCTTAATAAGATACAATTATTTCACATTAAATAATCTAAGTATACATTTAGCTGTTATTAAATGTTCACTATTGCATGAATGGATGAAATAAAATGTAGATGGACTATCCCGGGAACAAGTATCCTCTCAGGTATTAGATGGTTGAGCCCACAACTTCACTACTCAGATTAACTCAAATTTGATGCCTATTTGGAGATAGCGCAGTGAGCCAATATTATTTGTGTTTTGAGATTCGTTCACAGTTAAAAGACCGGTCCGGATTCACTAATTTTAAAATATTCCCTTGTCCGATACCTGAGAGGATATGAATTCCAATCCAAGAGGAGTCCACACTTAAAAATATATATAAATATTTTGAATTTGAGAGGGTCTAATTTAAATCCCCTATGTTATGGTAGAAAACTAGAAATAATTAATTCCCAATAAGGTCACAAAATTTATGTGTTTAGTTACTAAAAATAAAATACTTGTACAGAACACAATTCAGTTAAAACAGATGTCAAAGGGGACACCATGTGTCAATTTTGTAGATTACATGAGACTCTAGATCACCTAACGTTGACATGTTCCCTTGCTCAAACAATTTGGTTCTGAATAGAGAAATGTCAAGACTACTTTACAAATTGACACTCAATCTCACATGTTATAATTTGAAATAAAATATCATGTTTATTGTAAAATTAATTATTATTTTCGGCATTAAAATTTTATATAGTTGACTTCATTCACATTTAACTCTCATAGTTTGAAAGTCTGATTCTGCCTGTGTGTGCTGGCATATATGAAAAATATATTAATGAATTATGTTTTAAGAGATTTTCAGAGTTAAAACTAATAGAACATTGGTGTTACAGATTATGTCTACTATTGTATATTGGTTAGGTAATGCAGAGATGAAGATCAAAGATGAGATGGCTGAGTGGATTACTAAAAACATTGAGGGTGTGTTTGATTGGGTTGAGAATAAGTTATTTTTGAGTTTAGGCTATTCGGAATAGCTTATTTGGTATTTGGTTGAGTTAAAATAGCTAGAATAGGAAATCTAAACTTTTTATCTTATTATAATAGGTTATTCTTAAGAGTTTTGAGATTTGACTATTCTAATAAGACAAACGACAACTATCATTGATTTGACTATTCTAGTTATTCTTGTTTTGCAACCAAACATACCCTGATTGTATTCTTCTTCAAGTTTACAAGGAAATCCTTGTGGTAATACTGGATGGGCAAGCTGGAATTTTGGAAAACAAAGGAGAATTGAGACATCATTTTGTAAAAACAGAGTATAATTCTCTTAAACTAGCCTTAGTTTAAACAGATAGATGAACTAATGATAGGTCTATAGGGACTTATGGGAGCCTATGAGCTTGTTTTAATATTACCAGGCTGTATTGATGCAGTTGCTAATTATAATTAGCTTGAAAGGATACTATTTAGTTTCTTTGATTAAACAGGCTATATGTATTTTTTTTTATTATTATTGAATGTCCATTACATAATATTTAAATTTGCATTCTAAATTTTCAATAATATAGATGAAAGGTGAAGTTATATATAGTAGATCGATAATTGGTCGAAAAATGCTACGAACACGTTGCAAATTTTTCTTGTCATGTGGTTTTACATTTCTTAGGCCACCTAAATTTTTTCCATCTAGAGATCGATTAAAGAAATAATAAATAAGAAAAACAAAAGTTATTGTAATCTGATAGGTCGGATTATAATTTTTGGAAGCAGAGCGTGTTTGATGGGTTCGGTCTGATGTCCACTC
Source organism: Carex kokanica (assembly GCA_025461125.1). Classification (NCBI taxonomy): domain Eukaryota; kingdom Viridiplantae; phylum Streptophyta; class Magnoliopsida; order Poales; family Cyperaceae; genus Carex; species Carex kokanica. The sequence continues at coordinate 2,644,738 of JAJGRX010000122.1, read as the reverse complement.
AGAACTGTCTGATTCTCTTCATGATACGTGTACGCTACTTTAATATCCGTGTGAATCAAGTACGCATGAATTATAAAGTGAATAAGATAATTCCAAACAAAAATCAAACTAATTTGGATCCGACGTACATCTGACACTGCCCGCTTCCACTTTTTCTACTTACCTAGAATCCAACTTGTTTTTTTTAGGTTGAATATTAATTTAGTTTGTCATGGGTGTATTTGGGCCTGTGATCTAAATCGACCCGTATATGAGTGACTATCTGATCCTGTTTTTCTTATCATTTAGTCCTGATTGTCTGCAACGTGTTCTGGAGCACACATCGTGCGCCAATAGAACTATTAGACAGTAAGATCTCATGTCACTAAAACTCGATACAAATTGGTGTGTCTACTATGGCTCAAGGAATCTGGATTCTTAATTTAGTCGAAGTCGCTGATTCTGCCCTCAGCTCATTTGACCAAGTAAATGGCACTTTTAGCCTGACAAATATGTCATTTTCTTATCGTTGAAATTTGTAATTATTTAATATAAGGTGAAATATACGAATTCACATCCTCTCCATTACCTGAAAGGGGAATATTTTATATCCGGACTGAGATTTAATCTAAAACCGTAAAGTGAGGAGAATCGTCTACAGTATCTGGTAGGAGCTGGATTCAAAATATTATTATTTTTTATGGACATGAAATATGGACCGTATGTATCATGTCTGTAACGTTGCATTTCAATTTCAGACTTTAATTTTTAAAGATGATTAAGATTGTCAAAATAAATAATTATCTAAGTAATCGTTTCTCTTTTCAATAATCACACAAAATATACATTTTCTAATTGAAAGAGTATATTAATTACCAAACGACAACTAATAAAACGGTTATTAAAATAAAAAATAAGTAAAATAATGGACAATTTCAAAATCTTTCGTCACCTAATAAGTGTCAATATAAATTAACAGTTACTTTTTTTAAAGTTATCGACTAATCAAATTTAATATACAATATATCTAATTATAGAGAAGAAATTAATAATTTCATATTTTTATGTTCATAACTATTTGGTCAGTTATTATAGTTACAAAAAAAATATTGTTAATACAACATGTTGTTTTTTTTAATAACCCTTCATTTTAAACATAATATTGTTCTTCGGACGGAAAAATACGAAGAAAATAAAAATCACTTCCTTATATCCGCTTTTGAAAAATGTTTAAATGACTATTTTTATAATTTGTTAAATGTTTAAATGACTATTTCTATAATTCAAAATATTTGTACAGAAAATAATTTGCACCGTGGGAAAATAATTTGCACTAGATAAATGTTTAATGTCTTGTATTAATTTGCAATCTATTTTGATTTATGTTATTAGCTTACACTTTGTAATAATTTATAGAGAAATTTGGATATATACCCATCATAACTTCATCAATTAGATATTTACCCATCAAAAGTTGAAAATTAGTTATTTCCCCATCCAAATTCTTTTAATTTATTAATATCCCCATTCCTTAATTTAATCAATAAAAAATACTGGTTAATATTAATAAAAAAATAAAATGACATTTTTAACCCTTTCCTCCCTTCCCTTCTCTTTACATTTTAATCAGTTTACGGTTCTAATTTTGAAAACTAGTACAGGCAGTTCACTGTACTGGTACAAACACTGGTACTGGTGCATCCCAAGAAGGTGTACTGCCAATGAGAGGAGCCGTTTAGATAGGAAGAATTGGAGCAAGCAGAGATGTTTTCAGTGGATTCCGTGAGATAATATAATTAGTGCACTGATGTAATTGTTGAAGCTTGAGTTTATGTTTAGCCAAGATTTACAAAAACAAAAAAAAAATTAATCAAATGGTGCTGCTTCTTTGTGATGATGAGAGTGCATAGGAGCAGTGTCTTAAAAAAAACAGATGGAAAGTATAGAAGAAAATTAGAACCGTAAACTAATTAAAATGCAAAGAGAAGGGAAGGGAGGAAAGGGTTAAAAATGTCATTTTATTTTTTTATTAATATTAACCAGTATTTTTTATTGATTAAATCAAGGAATGGGGATATTAATAAATTAAAGGAATTTGGATGGGGAAATAACTAATTTTCAACTTTTGATGGGTAAATATCTAATTGATGAAGTTATGATGGGTATATATCCAAATTTCTCTAATTTATATATGAGTAGGGTTCCAATGCCTCATCTCCTTATACCTCATCCATACCTCATGTTATATATCTCCATTTTCAAAGTATAAACTATCGATCCGACCGTTCAACATGATATTCATACTAAAATATGCTTGGGGATGAAATTTTATAATTTTTGCAATTTTTTTACTATTTTTTAAGATAGGTATAAAATCATTGTTTTTTGAATGGTCCAAATACAGTGATTTTGTACCTATCTTAAAAAATAGTAAAAAAAAAATAAAAAATAAAAAAAAATTCATCCCCAAGCATATTTTAGTATGAATATCATGTTGAACGGTCGGATCGATAGTTTAGACTTTAAAAATGAAGATATATAACATGAGGTATGGATGAGGTATGAGAAGATGAGGCATTGGAACCCTCCTCTTTATATATTATTTGATGAATTCTACACAACAAACACATTAAATGACTATTTTTACAATTCAATAAATGAATTATAAATGCAAATGTAAATATTATTTTTACATCAATGGTTTCTTTTAAATATAAATTTTATCATAAAATAGCTTCATAATTTGTTGATATTGAAAATTGGATCTATGTTGAAATAATATTTTATTATTTTTCATGATGATTGCATGTCAACAATCAACTTTTGACTACTTAAAATAATAAAATATACACACTGCTTCATTAGTGACTCCGTGGGAAAAGAAAAATTAGCTCAGAGCTAATGTTAAAATTCCTATGAATTTCTCAACTTTTTGGACATTCTTATGGGTTTTCCTCATGATAAAATTGGTTAACCGAACGTAGAAAAGAAATTATATTTAATTGAAAATCCTATCAAAACTAACAAAAACCCAAAGTGCCGAACAGACCCTTATAGTTTCGAATGAATGACATTCAAGAACTACCATAATTTTTTGAGATAGCTACCTCAAGGCGCCTTGAACTGAGTAGGTTCATAATACCTTCTTTGTTATGATTTATTTTTCAATTATAAATGCCAAACATGAAATTTTGGACCAATCCGCTGCTTTATATTCCTGTTTCTGACAGACATTGTTCAACTTCTTTAAAATGGTTGGGCTTTTTTAAAATTTTATTTATAAATATACTCATTATCAACTCCAGTTTTATCCTTTATAATAGTACATCTATTTCTAATATTAGATTTATTCTTAATATACATACATAGCAAATTTTAATATAAGGATTTTTTTTTTACTATGCTTGCTTCTTCCCACTTTGATATTTCCTATTTACCTCTCAATGTTTTATATATTTACTACTCACACAATAGAAATTTACGTGTAGATTGAAATTTTCTTTTGCAAATTATCTTTATATATATAAATTCGTCCTTGAATTAAGCATATCAGTTAGCTTTATCATTTATCTCTAATTGTGTACAAATTTATGCTGTAAAAAAAAACGTGTAGGTTCTGTTGTTATTTATGTAGATCTATCTCCCATAGCCTTGCTATATTTACACTATGTAAAATTATATTTTAAAAAATCAAATTATTACATTTTTTTTGCTATCCATACAGAGGTAAACTACATTTCATTTTTTTTTAAATGGGTTATAGAACAACTTGAATTCGGTTTCGGATATACGTGATGGTTGTTATCTTTTCTAAACGAGTTGTGATAATTTTGTTATTGTTGTTTAAAACAATAAAAAAAATTAATGTTGTGTTCCAGGGTTATAACGATATTTTACAGTGTGAAAGGGATATAAATGAATTTTCTCTGTTATTTAATATTACAATATACCTATCTGGAGATTTATTCTGTAGTACTAGTACCTCCGCAAATTTTCCAAATACCAAACGAGTGAATGCGAGGCGGGTCAGAATTCAGTTTGACGTTTCTCCCGGGTCGGTTCACAGAACCATAGGGTTTTCGGACGGAAGCCTGACAACAAATAAAGACGCGAAAAAATGCATTAAAACGGAAAAAATAGGAAGAGAATTACGTGACCACAGAGAAAAAAAAATATACAGAGAGAAAGAAAGAACTCAGGCTGCAAATCTTTCGATAGAGGCGGCTTATTATTCCCCTTCTCTCTTTTAGTTTGATTCAGAGAGAAGAGAGAACATAACAAAAGGGAGAAGAGAGAGTAGGGAAGAAGGATAAACGATTAATTAATCGCTCGTTGCTATTATTTCCCTCGCTGTTTTCCCGTTCTTCGTCACGCTGTTAAACCTTCTGGATATAGAAAGGTCGCTTCTTCCTCTCCATCGAGGCGGCGATTCCAATTCTGGAATTGTGAATTGGTTTAGGATTCGGCGCTCGAATAGGAGAGAACAATTTGGTTCTTCGACTTGGGGGTTCTTCCAATACCCCCCTTTTTCTTTCGCTGCACGGCGTCCTTCGTCTCCCCCTATTTTGTAACATCAGATTATTTTCACCAAGTACTATTCCTGAAGAATTAAGGTGCTATCTCTCGCTCTCTTCGAGCCCTAGATAGGGTTTGCGGCTTGTTGCTAGGGTTTCCGCAAGCCATTTTTTTCAGGGAAGAGGGTTTCGCCCTTTCCTTGATTGGTCGGTCGTTTGGCTTATACCGTCTTGATTCCATTTGTTTAAACGAGAAATGAACAATTAGAGTTCAATTGACTTCCTTGTAAAAAGTGAGGAGACATCGAGTCTTAATTTTTGAGGGAGATTTAGGGGTTTTAGTTTTGTTAAGAAGTTAGAACTGAATTACAATCCAATTGGTGTGTTGCCTCTCTTTTGTCCCCTTGAGGGGAAGCGTGATATTGTTCAAAGAAACATAGAATAGATTATAATTGGTAGATTGATGCTGATGAAGGGGTAGAAATTAAGGAGAAAATAAAATAGAAATTGAGCATTAAATGGTGACTTCTGGTTGACATGGAGAGAGCCGAGCCGGCATTCAAGCCAGAGTGGTTGAAATCCTCTAACCACGTTAACTCAAACCATCTCGTCAGCACTTCACCCCATTCAGGTACTATCTGTTCTATTTCGTCTTAATTTTTTGCGTTTAAACTTCAAAGAGTTTTCTTGCTCGTTATGTATTTATGAGATATTCTTCACCGAATGCCCTAAATTTATCCATTTAATCTTTCCTCTGATTGACTTGAATTGCAGTACAAACCTTATCTGGAATATAGTTACGGTGCTGTTTAATGGGATTAAATGTAAATTATTCTCATGCAAGTAATTGGGACTGTATCTACATGTCAAATTAAAATGCAATATACTGAAGTTAATGGCTTCTTAGGTTTGCTGCATTGGATGTAGGCTTTTATTTTGTAGTTGTGTGCTCAGTGTAAAGATGAAAATCGGGAATTAATTGTAAAGCACCGTTAATTATGTTTGCGAAATTGTGTGCAGGGTTATGTTTGGTAGTTAATGAAAAATTGTTATCCGGAATTAATTTTAGATTTTAGTGTTTCTGGATTGTTATCTGGAAGCAATTTTACTGGATTTTGTTCAGGATGTTCAGTGCTTACTAATAAATTGAGGCAATTCTTGATTCTCTCTTTTATCTTTTGTAGATGAGCAAGGTGTAGGGATATCTTCTAGAAACATACTATCTTCAGTTGATCGGGACAAAAAATCTTTGACCTCTACTAGACGAAGCTTGAGCTCTAACGGGTCAAGAACCTATGAACCAGGATCTGGCAAATCCAAGGCATACAGCAGCTTTGGCAGTTGCCGGCGTGAGAGAGACCGCGTCAGGGACTATGAGCTCCAGAAAGATAGGCGCTCTTCTCTTCTTGATAACGGGTTTGATGAGCGCCTTACTGACAACTCCTTAAGGCGGTCACGGTCAATGGTCTCTGGGCGACCGGTAGTAGTTGACACTTGGGCCAAAGGGGTAAATGGTAGCACCAGCACCAATGGTGTTGTTTCTAGGTCTGGCACCACCAATGCCTCTTTTGAGAAAGAGTTTCCTACTCTAGGAGAAAACGGGCGCCATGATCCAGGCCGGGTCTCATCGCCTGGTATTAGCACTGCTTTCCAGAGCATTCATCTGGGAGGTGTTGAGAGCTGGAACTCAGTACTGGTTGAAGCACCTCCTGCTGTAGCCTCAAATGGGATGAATTCAGGCAATGGGTCGGCTGCTGGTAATGGAATCAGTGGGAGTTCTCATGCTGTTCTTAGCCCAGTTCCGACGACTGTTGGTCCTGGGACAGGGTTGAATATGGCGGAGACGGTGGCTCAGGCTCCATCAAGGTCTCGTACGCCGCCTCAGGTATGGTATTGCAATACCGTTCTTCATTTACTGGTACCATTGTACTTACGAATGCCTATGATTATATTAGACGTTCCTGTTGTTATATTTATAGGGGTTTTGTTGGTAATGTCAAATGTAATGTAAAAGAAACAACTTGCATGTGTTGGTGTGCCCAGTATTTTTAGTAAAACATGTTTTCATAGGCGTTTTCGTTGAATTAGATTTTTTAGGTTATTTGTCTTATTGGTAATAAACTAATAATTCTCTTTGTTGTTCTAAAACATTTTTTTACTGGCAGTTAACATTTTTAGGTTATTTGTCTTATTGGTAATAATTATTTTTATTGTTTTATTGGTAATAATTCTTTTTATTGTTCTAAAACATTTTTTTACTGGCAGTTAACAATTGATACACAGAGAATAGAAGAGCTGAATCTGAAGACATTTAAACAACTGATACCAGTGACACCATCCATGCCGAAAAGCTCGGTAAGCCCTTTTCACTTAAAAATATCCTTGCAAGTTTGCATTGTGGGCTCTTGTATTTCTTTTGAATTGTGCATGCACCATTTCCAATGTGTTGGTTTGTGTACAGGCACTTTGCTGTTCTTTTATTGTTCTAGTGATTTTGATTTCAAGGTGATAAGCTTAAAGAAATCATATTGACGATGGCTCTTAATGGTTTATGCATACTTATATTAACTATGCAATTATCACTTGTTCTTTTGTATTAAAAAGGGGCAAATTCGCAAAGAGTGCTTCTAGTTTGTTTTCTCTGCTGATGTGATTCAAACAGCAAAATATAAAATCATTAAACAAATAAGAAGCAAAGTAGAGGATCCCTTGGCTTCTAACAGCCATTATGTCTTCTGTCTATACATCATATTGGTCAAGGGGTGTTAATTTATGGCTATTGAACATAGAAAGTGATGCAATGTTGTTGCCGTAATACTAGAAAAGCAACATCAAGAAAGGTCATCTATAGTAAATTCAATTGCCATCAACATATATTACAGCCACTGTGCATGCCCCATGTTTTTTGTATTTTCTTCAGTTGTTTGACTCGATAATAAAATATATCATTTATTTTTACCTTTTAGAGCGAGTGAATTGAGTTTCCTTTTGTTTTATCATATAAAAATTCAGTATGTACTTTCTTCTACTTTTAATTTCAGCATTTACTATACTATAATGGAAAACATAAAACCTTAAAGCACTGGAAGTTGTCGTTGTTCTCGTCAAATTTGAGATGTTTACCTGTATCAGGAATATATATAAACTATGATTCCAGAAATGGCACGTATGTCATAATTCATAAACAATATATACAATATAAGTGGTCCTCTCATTTGCGCAATAATTTCTGAATAGCCTTTTCCTTGAAAATTGCAGGTCTCTAGTTCTCTGGACAAGAAGAGCAAGAGTCAGCCCCTTTCCTCTCAGCCTCTCAGTCCAGCCTTCCGTGGCTCTGTCAAACCAACACCTGACAGCACAAAACTAACCCAAACCGGTAATTTCCTGGTCCTTAACAGGGACAAAAATGGAATTTCTCTTCCCAGCAAGGAGCCACCTCCTGTTGTCACCAAGCCTACAAGCTCAACAGCAGCCCCTGTGGCCTCGGCGGTCCCCCTGAAGAGCCCAACGAGTAGGGACAGGAGGCAGCACTCTCAGTCCAGAGAGAAGCTTGAGTTCTTCAGGTTCATCAGGAACCAATCATTGGGTACCTCACGTGAACAGGACAAGGATTCAATTGCAGACACAGGTCTTTCTGGTACTGGCCCGAATCCACCTTTTATGGAGAAAGCAACAGCAGAGAGTGGAGGGGTTCTGAAAATTTGTGAGGAGGTGGAGAGCAGGGTTGTGATTGGTGATGGGGAAGTGGACCCGGATCCAGATGTGGATTCTTTAGACCCGGAGGAAGAGGCATTTCTTCTGTCACTTGGGTGGGACCAGAATGCTGAAGAGGATGCTCTCACCAAGGAGGAGATTGAAGCTTTTATTACCAAGGTAAGCATGTTATCACTTTTTCTAACCATTTTTTAGGTTGCATTTAGCGTATGTTCCATCAGATATTTTTTGTTTCTTGCCGCCCGACTCTTTCATTTTCCAATTAGCCATCCTGACTGGCACACTGGCAATTATTCAGTACTGCCAGTACTTACAGTGAATATTTTTAGCTTTTTATACCTTATTTGGACAATTAGACAGTTGAACAACAAGAAAACGCACGAACTGCATAAACACAGAACATAAAAATTGAACTCCTGGTGCACTAGTGACAAGTGCCGAGAAACAAACCTTTAGCATAACAGAATTGCTTTTGGATATGATATTATGCATTGATAAAGTGACCCCTTACTGATTTGTAATGGTTCTCTTTTTTAAAGTACAAGGATTTAAAGCATCCTCCAAAGAGTGCATCCTAGGAAGAGATCTCTACACTGGCAGAATAGTTGATGTGATTCAGGAGCTTAGAAATATCTTGTTTGACTCGAACAAAAAAAAGAGAAAAACTAAAATAGTTTTGCCTACAGATCTGGTGTGACTAGTTGATATGTGGGTGCTGAAAAGACAGGTGGGGAGAAGGTTAGAATTTTTTGGTGCTTTTTTCTTGCTAAATAGAGGGGCCAGTGATATATATATACAGACGCAGTGCTGCTTTCTTTTCAAGCTATGTTGGTTTTACACTGCCCTCCGAGAGACATAGGCTGGTTTTTTTGTTTATCGTTTTGCTTTTCTTTTTTTCCTTTTCTTCACCTTGTTTAAAATGTTTTGCAATTTTACTGCCCTTGGTTAAGAAATGGCATGGTATGGAAAATCAAAGCTATCTTCTTCTTTTTAGTTTTGTGCTTTCTATATATTGCTGATCTCCCCTTCTTTCATACAAATAAAATGTCACGGCTATTATCTGATTTATTTTTCTTTTTGCAAAAAGATGCTTACTGCTGTTTTCTTGGCCTATTTTCAATACCTCAAGCATATTCTCTAGAGCAGTTCCAAGTTATCATCCTTTTCCTTCTCTTTTATAACGATCCAATAAAAATTACATAAAACAGAAAAAAAAAATATGCAGGAAAATATATTGAGTGAACTTGAAAATAAAAAAAATCTATGAAATGTCCGGTTTCTCTGAAGACATCAAACAAAATGTTCTTTTAAATATATATTAACAAAATATACGTATGGACTCAAAACCTCCCTCCCCCTCTATCAATTTAAACCATTCAGAAAATCGTCCCCATAATACGAACAAGAGCTGGGTTAGCTGCCCTCAAAGGCCTAAGGCTATTGTCCAATATACATTGGCACGTCCTCTTCTATAAGACGCATGGAGCCTGACAAAAGCCTCTTGTGTCCTTGGTAGCTGCTCAGATTATAAAGTTGCTAAGATAAACAAGGTGAGAAGTGACTCGGAGTAATGACCCCCACGGCCCTACGTTACCAAAGTATAGTTCATTCCACAATTTAGTGAGTTTGGATTCAGACCGTCCGATCAGAATTCGGATCAATCTGGTCCGAGATAAAATGTTTGGGACCCTTTTATATATATTCGTGCCCAAAGCCAATCGGACAGTCCGGATCTAAACTCAAAATTTGAATTACCTTAGGTGATGTGAATTCCAATTTAGGTCCATAACCTCAATTTTCGGACAATGCACAAGTTCATAAGAGTTGTTTTTTATTCATTAATATCCCCCACCCCACCCCACCAAATTGGGTCAATTACTCAATTGGTACCATTACTGATTAGGTCCACTTGACTAAAATTAGACAGGAGGACCCAAAGTACTGCAAACAAGAACATTTTGGGGCTAAAAAATAACACTTAAATTCTGATGGCAGTTTAAATCTAGAGATTGGTGTTTTTTCTATAAAGGAAAAAAATGTTACAAATTCCTTATGAATAAAAATTGGAACTAACCTGATTTACAGTCCACTTGCCACCGGCTCAAGAAACAAACTCAAGGGCCAAGGCCCCTTACTACCAGGACGGCCTTCTTCAGTTCAGAAATCCCTTCACCAGGAACAGCACACATTAGCACCGCCAACTAGTAAAAAGAACCCGGGGCGGCCGATAGACATCTGACCAAATTCGATATGATGCTCGGTCGGAACCGTCTAATCTGTATCAAGATTCATGTGAATCAAGTCTGCACAAATTTTGATGCAGACTGAACAGCTCCAACCAAACATCAGACTGAATCAAACTGCCCCCCAATGGTCTGATTTAATCTATTGGTGCGGCAATTACCTTATGAATGACTAGATCATAGAATCTGGTACTTCATAGAAAATTAGATGGTAGAATTTTTTTATACTTCTAAAGAGAACTTAGTATCATAGGCTGTATTATCAACTTAGTACAATTAAGTTAAATGGTGCAAGTAAGCTATCTTATCCAATTTCTTGATGTCATTGCTTGATGTCCCACTCGACAATTACAATTATCTTATCCAATTTCCTTGCATTGCTGAATAATCACACATAGCTCTTTGAATGGTGCAATTAATCCTACAGTACAGTGCTAATTCGGGTTAACGACTATTCCAAACTACTATTATGCGTTTAAATGTGTTTGAGTTAGCAACTAGGGACTATTTTTTATTTGTCTTTTGTGGGACTTAGCATGCTATTCAATTAACCTAACCAAAAGATGAGTTAATGACTATTTTCAATTTTGAATTAGCTCACTATTCTTACTAATCCAAGCTTTCATCCAAACGTCAAAGGGAAAATTTTATGTGTGCCCTTCAAAAATATCAAAATTACATTTTTCTCTTGTAAAATTTATAATACCATATTTACCTTTCTAGATTTTGAAAACTCGTGTATTTATCAAATTTATTGTCTTTTTTATTAAAACTCATTTTAAATTTACTGTATGGAATCCTTATGAGCATTTGGTGGACGTCCCCACTGATCCCAACCGGTTGGGTAGGGGTACTGAATATTGTGACTGTAGGACACTGTATATTTACTGTGGTAAAAGGTCTATTACCGGTCGTTACTTCTCAAGTGCGACATATTGGTCATTGTTTCTCAGGAGTGACTAGGGCTGCAAACGAACCGAACCGAATCGAGCTTACCTCCAGTTTGAGTTTGGTTTGAATTAATTTCGAACTAGGTTTGGTTTGAATTAATTTCGAACGAACTCAATTTCGAACCGAATTTTTTACGAACTCAATTTCGAACCTTTACGAACTTTGTTACGACTTACGATTATGACTTCTGACTGGGCCATAGTGCGAAATTACAGCACTTCAATAAAAACTCAAGTATTCAAAGTACAATTTAAATAAAACCCAAATATCAATAGAAGTACAATTTAAATAAAAACTCAAGCACTCCAAAGTATTCAAAATACAATTTAAATAAAACTCAAATATCAATAGAAGTACAATTTAAATAAAAACTCAAGCACTCCAAAATTAATTATAACCAAATACCACACTCAGTTTGAATGTACGCAACAGGGAATTTGGGCGAGAGAGGAGTCTTTGTTGTGAGAGGCCACCATAGAGAGAGAGAGAAGACGTGAGGGAGATTATTTTGGTACTTAGCGGGAGACGAATTTGGACGAGCAGTTTTGGCGTAAATTAGCGGAAAGAGGGAAAAAAAATTGAAGGTAGTGGCGGAAAAAATAGCAGGTTAATTGGTTGAATGGAAAGGGAGCGGATTGATGACATGGAAGAGATCTAGACGTTGGTAAGAGGATAGATTTAAGAGTGTGAAATTATTGAGGTGATCGGATTGCAGGATTTGTGGGGTCACTCGCTTAGTTAATATTTTATTGAGTGAGTCTAAAAGTGCATTGCAGTGATACAAAATAAAATTAGGCAACAAATAATTTGGAAAAAAATAAAAAAATATATTTTCAAACTTTTTACATTTTTTTGACTTTTTGCATGTTTATTTTTATTTTTTTTTTTTTTTTTATCAAATAAATAAGTTTTTTTTAATTTTTTAAATTTTTTTACAGCAATACATATAATTTTTTTTTCTAAATGAATAGCTGATCAATAACAGCATTTTTTTACATTTTTTAGACATATAAAATAAATATTGTACCTTGATCATTTTTTGACAGCATTTTTTTTCATTTTTTTTGACAGCAATACATTTTTTTTGCATTTAACGGTCCGAAAATAAATGCAAAAAATGCCAAAAAATGTATTGCTGTCAAAAAAAATGATAAAGGTACAATATTTATTTATTTTATTTATTTTTTATTATTTAATAGTTTATTAAAGCTGAAATTAATTGAACAAATTTATCAAATTAATAATAACTTTATCAAAACAAAGAAAAAAATGAGAGAGTTGAGACTGGATTATCCGAAAAACTCAGAATCCTACCATAAAAAACAAAATTTATGGTATAAACATGTGAATTTTTTTATTTGAGCTTGTAATTGGACCGGACTTTCTGTTTCAGAAGTCAGAATTCAAAGCAATTATGGACTGGACGGCTTATATTTTCATCAGTGAACATAAGTTATCAGCAGAAATTAACGGTCCACGTTTGAGTTAATTTCGAACTAAATTTGGTTTGCGAACCTATTTCGAACGAACTAGGTCTAGTTTGAGTTTGGTTTGAATTAATTTCGTACTAAGTTTGGTTTGAAATAATTTCGAACAAACTCAATTTCGAATTGAATTTTTTCCGAACTTTTTCGAATCAAACTCGAATCGAATTACGAACTACAAATTTTTTGTGCAGCCCTAGGAGTGACAAACTTTGATATATTATAAAACGTACAAAGTCTGAACCAAACTGATAACTGACTGTCCAACTGTAACCGTAACTATATTTAATCGGTTTAAGGCACTTAATTATATTACCAGGTTTAATAGAATGGTTTAGGACACCAATTAAATTATAATATATGTCTGTAGGCTATCGTTTGACAATTCTGCAAATTGTTGTTCTGTTAAATATTGTTTATGAGCATCTACATTTGCATACGAATTGACCAAACCGAGTGGCACTGAAAACCGATATCTATACAACTTAATAGGATCAATCCCTAAGATGAATGAAAAATGCTAGCTTGAACCTTAGACTCCAAAGCTTGTTACGGTTAACCATTAGTTAAGATAAATGTACGAAACCATGAAATTAGAATACACATATTTGTGCTTGCACTATTGCGTAGCTGTTACGCGACCCGGCTGGTATTTGTTCTAGACGAATTATACAGGTCCACAGACTGGAACTGAATACCACACTGAGAGCCTAGGTTTGAGCTCTCACCCGTTCCACTTACGTGGGTTCCAGGTACTGAAGCTTCAAAGCAAGAAGAGTTCTAGACTAGGATTGCATCAGCAGTACTGCCAGTTGGGTATATGATTTTTTTTGGTTGTTTATAGCTGAATTGAGTAGTACGGTGAAATTTACTATCCAATTGCTACTCACCGTATTTTGTTCAGTACCCTCTTGTATTATCGGGATGGTTCTTTTGAATTTTCATTGTTAATATTTGGAAAGTAATAGAATTATGACAGTATTAAATAGTGTTATTGGTAATGCATACAAATGTAAACTGACTTGCATACATTTTAAAATAAATATATGTGGCAGGCTGTTTCGCTCCGGATCTGGAGTGTGAATTATTTTGAGATAAATATACGTGACAAGACTGTTCACTGTTTTGCCCTAAATCTGGAGTGTGACAATTAAACTATCATAACTACATATTAGTGGTGTTTGGTGTTGAAAATATCACCACCGGAACAATATATCACGTGGCAAAATGAAAATATCATAAATACAAAAAAATACCGTCAAAAGAAATTTAAACAAGCGTTTCTTTTTATAAAATATCGCCAACGGATTTGGGGTCAAGGGTCATTTTGGACCGAGTCCAAGATCCTAAAGATCCGACTGTATGTTAGACTTGAGACTATTGTTGGATCTGTTGTAGTATTGTAGACGTTCTTTTAATAACAGGAGAAAAAAAATTCAATTAAAAACTACAATTTTTGAAGTCCTTGATGTTTTGACACATACTTGACAGGAAGAACTTCAAAGGACCATTCATTGAGCATATTTTTCTTAATTATTTTTATTTAATTGGATCATTCTCCCTATTAGAATGAAATGACAACTATTTTGTTTAACCAACAAACTGGGAATTCAGATCCTCCCCGATACCGTAATTGGGGATCTTTTAAAATTAGTGGATCTGGAACGTTCTTTTTAAATTGACACAAATCTCAAAGCTCAATAATACTGCCCTGTGTTTGTCCGAATCTCAAAGCAGCTGAGAGTAAATCTCAAACCGTAAAATGAGGGGATCTTTTATAGTATCTGGAAGGATGTACGGAGTCTTAACTCCTTGTTAATAATTGTTTTAAAAATAAATAATAATTTCACTTGCTCAGGAGTCAGAACAAGACTTGTTCTAGACGATTATTAGTATTTTTTTTAAGAAATAGTACAAAAGATGGTAGGAGATTGGACTAGTACCGATTGGAAGAATGTTAGTTAAATTCGAATAGTGATAAGTGTGTTTAAATATGAAAAAAAGAAACACTTTTAAAAAATATCATTTCTAACTCTCCCTCTTCTACTCTATTTAAATTCCAATCATTCTATCCATTCAGATTTAAATGTTCAGTGACTGAGATTTATCATGAAAGATTCAGTCCGAGTTTACGGTTCTGGATTCAATATTACCCTTTTCTAACAAATTAAACTTGAGTGAACAATTCGTGACAAAGAACAAAGTTTAGTTACATTCGGTAAAATTTACCCATAATCAATTTAGAAAAAAATATTTGCTTACTCAAGAGAGAGTAGAGAAAAAAAAAATATTCCGACATAACATTATAATTGCATAAGTTAAGGTGGCTTAGGTTAGACCTAACTCAATGGCTGAATTTTAGACATGTCCATAGTTAGGCCGGCCCAACCATTTCTAATTTAATGACTTAATTGAGACCTGAACTTTTTATTCTATTATTTAGAACTCAATCAAATATTACTGTAGTTAATAGTTAATATATTTTGAACAATTAAAGTTCTATAAGAGCTTTTACTAATGTTGATTTTCAATTTTTCTTTGGGAAACGACCGTAGTGTTGTAGATTTTCAACTGTGGCCAAAAGTAAGAGAATTATTGAATTTAATAATAGAAGGTTTCTTTTGAAAAACCCAGCTCGTCCCAGTATAAGATCTTGTTGAGCTAATAATTATTTTATTACATCGGTCACTAAAGACTTTAATTGACTGCTTTTGATTTCCAGACAAGTAAAGACTTTAAATTGATTATTAACGGATAATACCTCTTGACAAATTCTTCAAATTAAGTAAAGAATTTTAAACTTTTGAATAAGCTTATAGACATCAGACAACACAAAAAGAGATATATAAAAATCTTAACTATCAAATCATATGCAACTAATTATCATACAAAGATGTCAAATGTAAATAATTAAATCTTTAAAATCAACAAAACATTTGGTAAATCTCATTTTTTTTTTCCCATACGAATGAATGCCGAATTTTTTATTAATATCCAAAAATAAAATAAAATTACCAAAAATGACCATGTCAGAACTGAAATTCGAAAAATACCCTTTCCGGAAAAAAATTTTCCGAACTAAGCCCCTAACTTCGGAAAAAAAAATTTCCGAACTAAGCCTCTATTTTTGGAAAAAAAAATTTCCGAACTAAGCTTCTAAATCCGGAAAAAAATTTTCCGAACTCTAAGTTCGGATAAAATTTTTCCGAAGTTAGGCCTATAAAAGCCCGGTCCGAATTCTGTCTCGGTGTCTCTCCTCCCTCCCAGCGAAGCACACCCCCCGAGGTAAATATTTTTTTTTTTATTATATTATTTAATTATTTAGTTTTAAATAGTTTAGAATTTGTAGAATGGTCCAGAATAATTTAGAATTTACCAGAATGGTCCAGAATAGTTTAAAAAATACCAGAATAGTCCAGAATAATTTAGAATTTATAGAATAGTCCAGAATAGTTTAGAAAATACCAGAATAGTCCAGAATAGTTTAGAAAATACCAGAATAGTCCAGAATAACTTAGAAAATACCAGAATAGTTTAGAAAATACCAGAATAGTCCAGAATAGTTTAGATAATACCAGAATAGTCCAGAATAGTTTAGAAAATACCAGAATAGTCCAGAATACCTTAGAAAATACCAGAATAGTCCAGAATAGTTTAGAAAATACCAGAATAGACCAGAATAACTTAGAAAATACCAGAATAGTTTAGAAAATACCAGAATAGTCCAGAATAGTTTAGATAATACCAGAATAGTCCAGAATAGTTTAGAAAATACCAGAATAGTCCAGAATACCTTAGAAAATACCAGAATAGTCCAGAATAGTTTAGAAAATACCAGAATAGTCCAGAATAACTTAGAAAATACCAGAATAGTCCAGAATAGTCTGAAATAATTTAGAATTTTTTTAGGAACCTCTTTTTGTCTCGGATCCCTTTCGGAGCTCTGACTGTCTGATCACTCGGCTCTTCGATTGAGGTTTTTTTTAACTTTTTTTATTCTAATTTTAATTTATAATACAATTAATTAGTTTATTTTAAATAATTTAGAATATTGTCCGAATAATTTAGAATTTGTCAGAACCTTCCAAAATGGCCCTGAATATTTTAGAAAATACCAAAATAGTTCAGAGTAACTTAGAAAATACCAGAATGGTCTAGTATTATTTAGAAAATAGCAGAATGGTCTAGAATAATTTAGAAAAATTCAAGATAATTTGGAGTATTGTTCGAATTTTGTAGTATGGCAGACTTAGTACTGAAGCATACATTTAGCCCCTTGTTGTGGATAGCTCACGGCAATCATAGGGTATCTCAGGCGTCGAAGGAGGTAAACATTTACTTATTTTGTTTTTCATAACTCGGTTAGTAATCAAATTATATTGTAATTAATTTTTTTCTCTAATTTAGAGCAAAGAAATTTTAACGGTGAGACAATATCGACACAAATGCGAGTTTCACAAGGACTATGCACCGGTATTAATTCGAATGGGCTTATATCAGCTCGCGACAATGCCTGATATCGCCCTCGATGCGGCTCTTATTCATGCACTTGTCGAGCGGTGGCGTCCGGAGACGCACACCTTTCATCTTCCTTTCGGAGAGATGACAGGTATTAACTAATTCAAATAAATTTGTTTTTTAGTTTCTTACTGACATGCAAAAAAAAATTACAGTAACGTTGGAGGATGTGAGCTGTTTGTGGGGTTTACCTATTTCGGGGGAGCCTGTAACGGGAATTACAGACGCGGCGAGTATTCATGGCCGACTGTATGAGCTGCTAGGCATCAAAGATAATGAAATCAAGGGGTTCATGAAAAAGATGGGAAAGGATGCGAGAACGTCCGACATGCTTTTGGCAAAAAAAGCGCTCCGTGAGCGCTTCAGAATACTGCCCACCGGTGCGAGCGAGATAGAAAAGACATGGTTAGTATTTTTTTCTATTTAAAACCCTATTCGTATTTTGCATTTTCAATAATGTGCTCACATTTTAATATTTGGTGATCAGGTATGTCCGTGCATTTATCCTTGACATGTTAGGGAATACCATGTTTGCCGACAGTAGCGGGGACGGGATACCGTTGTGGTATCTCAACATGGTGGACAATTTAGACGATCCGAGGAATTACAACTGGGGCGGAGCTGTTCTCGCATATTTATATCGAAATCTATGCCTCGCATGTAATCCTAGCTGCCACTCTATGCATGGTCCCACGATGCTTCTGCAGCACTGGTCGTGGAGCCGATTTCAAGTTCACCGGCCGTTATTTCCGAGATCTCAACCGACATGGGGCAGGGAAACAGAAGATACTTGCCCGGCTTATGGTGAGCTATGGAAAGGCCCACATGAGTGGGAGAGCTCGTCGCATTCAAAACCCACCGGTCCAGGTATCCCCCGTGATCAGATTCAGTTATTGACGGATAACATGGTGGAGTGGCAGCCGTACGCGCATGTTTACCACAATCTTTCGAGAAGAACTCGGGCGGACCAGGTATATTGTAATAAATTCGCATACTTTCTCCTATTTATGTCATCATAATTATAAATTCGGTATAACATTTCAACTATATTTTTCAGCCGTACTACTTGTACCGCGGTCCTCTTATTTTTTATTGGATTGTGGAGCATCACAATCCTGATCGGTGCATGCGACAATTTGGAAGATGGCAAGAAATTGCGCCACCGCCCCCTCCCTTGGATAGGGACGATCACGAAGAGCTACACAAGTAATATTCGCACTATTTATGTGGTTTATTTATTTTTGTGTACTTATGTACTTATTTATTTTACTAATATTGTAAACAGGTTGAAATGGGGCTCAAAGAGGAATGCGAACTGGGCGGGCGTGCACCGCCGACATGTGACCCATGCGACACAATATGCACAGCATGTGCACGAGGTAGGACATCCGTGGGATCCGAGTGACATTGTAATATATCGAACATGGTACCAGAAGAATGGCATGGCATCTGTCTTCATGTTTGGTCAGCACGTGTTCGGAATGGATCGCAATATTCCGGTTCATAGAGACGAGCATTCGAAGTCCGGATACGTTCCCAGCGGATCGACATTTGTTCGAAATGTAAACATTTCTAACTCTGGAATTTATAAAACACTTATTACATATCATTTCTTATATTTCGACCATGTGTACAGGCATTGCGTGGGATTGGAGAGTTGGCACATGGCACATGGCACAAAAACATTCTTCACCAAGGGTCTCCGTGCAATTGGCAAGGGGAAAATGAGGCTAGGTAGTCGACTTTGCAGTGATAATGGTTACGGAGACCGTGCGCGTGCCATGTTGGATGAGTCGGGGGTCCCACCTAATTGGGAAGACATTTCATCCACCGAGAGTGCGCCGCTGGGAACGGAGCCATTCCCAGCGGCACCTGTATTCGAAGGCCCAGATCCAGTGCAGGGTTGGTTGTATGATGGCTCTCAATGGAGAAGTTATATTTTGCCAGGACAGTTCGATCAGGTTACTCCACCAGCACATGCAGACGCCGGACAGGTATGAATTCAAATGACTAGAAGCTGATTTCAAATTTAGTTTATAGTTAAAAAACTGTGTATGAATTAAAGGCACAGGGGTACGGCATGCCGCGATCATCATCGATGCACGAGATGCCGCGATCATCATCGATGCACGAGATGCCGCGATCATCATCGATGCACGAGATGCCGCGATCATCATCGATGCACGAGATGCCGTCATCATCGATGCACGAGATGCCGCGATCATCGATGCACGAGATGCCGCGATCATCGATGCACGAGATGCCGCATTTGCAGTCGCAGGGGTTCGGCATAGAGATTCCGGAGGGGTGTGAATGGATGCATTCACTACTCGGCTATGGAGCCGGACATGTATGTAGTACTTTAATTGAAGTAATTTTCTTTTTTAATATATAATGAACTAAATTAAAAAATGTGTCTCAAATGCAGATGTCTCAGGATCAGGCGAATGAAATGGAGCAAATGCATGTTGATCAAGCCACATTCGAATCCCTACAGCAGTGGCAGGTTCATCCGACTTCAGGTGATGCCGGGGCGTCCTCTTCTTCTTATCCACCTCCTCCAGTGGACACTGACGGGCTGCGACGTTCACAGCGTGAGAGACATGACCCTTCTCGCTTCTCGCATTCTGAGTATCCGGACCACACTGTACATGCACAGCGTGGCCTGTAGGAGTTATATATTTTATGTTGTCATTTGTGTTTTATCTTTTGGTATCTGTTTTACATGTAGGAGTACTTGTATATTTTGATATGATTTGCTTTATCTGTAGGTATTAATTACATCTTATAACTTAACAATTTCATCGAAACCGTATTCTATAAATTAACAATTCCATCTCAACCGTCTTCTAGAACTTAATAAATATGCCTCAGAAATAACAAAACGAAGAAAAATACATAGAATTAAAACATTCAGAACTATTAAACTACATTTTCGACAACAGAATGAACAACATACTACTTCTTAGCACACATGTTATTTTCTACGACGCAGACTAAAATTCAGTCCGATGGTGCGCCAGGAGGTTGTACTTCTTCTTGCTGAGTGCTCTGCCACTTCTTGCGCCTGTCTTGCTGCCTCCTCTACATTGCAATTGGATCATGTATTAAATCGTGAATTTAATTAAAACAAGCATTTATATTTGGTTGACCAATTGTACCTGCTGCATTCCGATCAATTGTCTCACGATGAGGCTGATGTCCGAGTCTCCGACCGCGCATCCTGTCCATTTCCATCGGTATGCGGTCGTGCCTTCTCCTTCCTTTTTTGATCAGTCTCTTCTCAGGTATAATTTTTGGGCCGTTGTATATAGGCCATTCATTTTGGTTGCCTTTCGGTCCCCAATGACCGCCCCATGTTTGTACCACTATTGACGTACGGTACAAGGGGTTGATGTATAGATTTACATCATATCTCATTTCGCGGACAACCGCCATGAAATGAGAACATGGTATGCCTGTCAATTGAGGCTTCCGACATTCACATTCAACCCTGTTATTGTCCGTGACAACAACCCTATACCCGAAATCCCTCCGGGTATACTCAAGTCTCGACTGATTACGCCTTGATGGAAGTTTTTCACCCTTGACGAGAACCTCAAACAGCCCATGACCGCTGCGATAAGGAATCACAGTCATGTCCCTTCCTTTTTCAATACGCTTTTGCAATAACTTACTTACCCTGTCGGACCACACCTGACCGTGTTGCATTCTCATTTCAGCTTTGTTCCATCGTTCAAAAAACCATTTATTCAACTTATAGAACGTGTCCTCCACGACCGCTGCAACCGGTAACCGCCGACTAATTTTGAACACGGCGTTCAGTGACTCTGATCCATTTGTTGTCATTATCCCCCATCGGTGACCGCCGTCCAATGTTTGATACAACTTCTCTGGACGTGGAAGCTCGTCTTCATCATTAGGGTTCCTCTTACCCACCTTGTTAAGGTAGTCGACAGCCTCCGGACAACCAATTTCAAAGTCTTGTATCATCTCCTGCAACCTCCTAGGTTTGCATTTGTTCACTCCAGCTATGAACCTGTCGCTAACCTCTCTCTTACGCCCCACGTGCTTGAATAGGTTTTCGGCAACATGCTGAGAACAATACCGATGTACACATTGATCGGTGGACTCATCCCAGCCGAGAAGCGGATCCTGAAAAACGGCTTTAATTCCCAAATGTCTATCCGATATGACACAAAAAAAACGATTATCTCCAATTACTTCCAACCTCAACCATCTCATAAAAAAACCCCAGTTGTCAGCGCTTTCTTTCTCCACAATTGCAAAAGCCAATGGAAGCAATTGGTTTTCGGCATCGTACATACATGCCATTAGCAGCCTACCTTGGTACCGTCCCGACATGAAACATGCATCGATACTAATCACTGGTCTCAGGAACGGTATCGCTGCAATACACGCTCCAAATGCCCATGCCGCTCTATGGAAATGCCTCTCGGTTTCTTTGTCAGTCGGGGTCGAGGTCACACAATACTTAGTTCCTGGATTTTTTCTTTGGATGGCTTCCAATAGTGGAATAAGCAGGTTGTACGAGCTCTCCCAACTCCCAAACAGATTTGCAATAGCAAGCTCACGGCCTCTCCATAATTTGTTGTACTTGGGAGTTACCTTATCATATCTCTGCATGACGAGATCTCGGATATGATTTATAGAAGAGCACACATCCCTTCTAATGGTCTTATCAATCGCAAGGGCAACCATCTCTGCCGTAAGCTGACAGTGATCAGTACGTGTTGCCGATACTGTGCACGTATGAGGAAGTGCTTGTTTGGTAATAATCCAAGATTCTGAAAGACCGTTCTGCTTCGCGCATACCTTAAATTTACAAACTTATCTCTGCACACCACCTCGTAACGTCTAGGTTCGCTTCTAAGAACCTTGCACTCACAATTATTATCGAGATGGAACTCATTGATTGCTATCCTTAGAGCTGTTTTCGACTGATATACTACACCCCTAGCCAATGGATTATCGAATGTTTTGTTTGACCTGCCGAAAAAATCGACATCCGCAGGCCTAAAATCGGATATGTCATTGAAACTATCAACCGGATGTGTCATATTTTCCCGACCAGTTATCGGGTACTGTGCTTCACGGGACCGTGATTGTGGCTGGCTGAGCGGTTCAATATCATCGTCGGAACCCGATGACTCACCTGAGAGCCTCTCATCTCCACTCTCCAAACTGTCAGAATCAATTGCATCAACAGGGGCATGCGAATAATCACGTAGCTGTCTACGGGCCCGACTGGTACTGGGTCGTGATGTGCTTGGTAGATCCACAGAGTTCCGACCGGTACTGGTTAGAGGTCTAACTGGTAGATCCACAGAGTTGCTACCGATACTGAGTCGGGGTCTCTGTACATCCATAGAGTGCCGACCGGTACTAAGGCGGGATCTAACTGGTATTGGGTTGGGATCCACATGATTCTGACTGGTACTGGGTCGGGATCGAGGTTCAGGAATCTGTCTGGTATGGTTCAGTTCCAATTCTACATACAACTCCAGAACCGGTAACCTTTGTGCAAAAGACGACACAATTTCTAAAACCATTTCGAACGATTGTTGGTCCATTACCGGTACTAATTGATGGTCACGTCCCCCATCGGTAGACATATTAAACCTGGCTTGGATTTCCAGATTTGCTTGACTAGCATTATACCCAACAAATTTATATATCTCATTCCGAAGATAATCAAAGCTGTGGTTGACGGTTAGCGGTAATGAGTATTTAGCTCGGGTACTGTAAAAGACCCCGTCATTATTGTATTTGATTTCTCCTCCATTAAAAATCTTCACATAAATAGTTGTCATTTTCAGTTCGATTGGTCTGGCAATTTAAAAAAGAACAACATATAAGTAATTACAAATTGTCCGGACCTCTAAAAATTATTTCATAACCATTTCATAATTTTCTAAATTATTCAATACCATTTCTAATATTCCTAAATTATTCTACATCATTTTGGAATTTTTTAAATTAATAGAAAAAAATTCTAAATTTTTTTGGAATTTTATATATTATTCTAAACCATTTTGGAATATGATAAAAAATTCTAAATTATTTGGACAATATTCCAAAAAATAAAAAAATATTTGGAATGAACTAATTAATTATAATATAAATTTTAAAAAAAAAACAACCTGAATCGAAGATCGGATCAATCAGACAGTCATAGCTCCAGAAGAGATCCAAAAATGAAAGAGGTTCCTGAAACAATTCTAAATCATTTTAATATTTTCAAAATTTTTCTATACCATTTTGATAATTTCTAAATTATTCTACACCATTTTGAAATTTTTTAAATTAATTTAGCAATATTCTAAATTTTTTTGAAATTTTATAAATTATTCTAAACCATTTTGGAATATTCTAAAAAATTCAAAATTATTTGGACAATATTCCAAAAAATAAAAAAAATATTTGAAATGAACTAATTAATTATAATATAAATTAAAATAAAAAAAATAAAAATAACCTGAATCGAAAATCGGATCAATCAGACAGTCAGAGCTCCGGAAGAGATCCAAAAATGAAAGAGGTTCCTAAAACAATTCGAAATCATTTTAAAATTTTCTAGACTATTTTGATAATTTCTAAATTATTCTACACTATTCTGAAATTTTTAAAATTATTTTAATTAATTTAAATATTTTAAATAATTAACAAATAAATAATTACAAATTTAAATAATTAAAAATAACTTACGGAGAGAGCGAGAGAGCTGCGAGTGAAATTGAAAGCGAGCTCAGCGGTATTTATAATCGAATTCGGTACAAAACCGGAAATTTTTTTTCCGAAAATTCAATCTGAAACCGGATAAAATTTTTCCGGAAACTTAGTTCGGAAAAAAATTTTCCGAAAATTTGGCCTAATTTCGGAAAAAAATTTTCCGGACTTAGAATCCGGATAAAATTTTTCCGGTTTTTGAATTGAATTTTCGGAAATTTTTTTTCCGAAGTTAGAGGGTTAGTTCGGAAATTTTTTTTCCGGAATGGGTATTTTTCGAATTTCAGTTCTGACATGGTCATTTTTTGTAATTTTATTTTATTTTTGGATATTAATAAAAAATTCGGAATGAATGAGACATGCATGATACATCACATATCATGTTGTCAATATTGAATTTTATATTTAAATTACTTTGTGACCATTATTAATATAGTCACTGCCAGTAAATCTTAAATTCATAACTCGATTATTATATGTATTTTGAAAATTTGGTAAATTAATAGTTTCCTATCAAATCTTTGTAGAATTAAATGAACACATTAAATGAATTTGTGACCATTCGTATCATCGTATGAGTCTCTAGCAGTGTTCTAAATAGCGCGCTATAGCGCCGCTATAGTATTTTTGGACCCCAAACGCTACGTTATGACATCAAAATGCGCTACGGCCGCTATAGCGGTCCGCTATTTGCGCTATACAATATGGGTTTTTTTTTTTTTTAAGCAATTATATGGGTTTTAAACAGTGTTCTAAATAGCGCGCTATAGCGTTTTTGGACCTCAAACGCTACGCTACGACATCAAAATGCGCTATTTGCGCTACGGCCGCTATAGCGGCCGCTACAACGCTATAGCGGTCCGCTACAGCGCTATTTGCGCTATACAATATGAGTTTTTTTTTATTTTTTATTTTTAAGCAATTTATATGGGTTTTAAATTAAGATAAAAAAAAATCTCAAACCGAAATTGAATTTGTTGCTACTTGCTACAAATAAATCAATTTGAAATTGGGAATAGAAATTGAAATTTGAATAGAAAAAAAGTCCAAACGGGAATTAAAATTTGAATAGAAAAAAAAATAGATTATGTCATGAATCATGATACTTAAGATATTTTTAATAGAAAAAATCGATAGTTTATGATATTACTATGGATATTTTGAACCGCAATTTGGACTTTGTACGGATTCAATATGAATATTATAATTTCTTAAGAGTAGGGTTCCAATGCCTCATCTCCTCATACCTCATCCATACCTCATGTTATATATCTCCATTTTCAAAGTCTAAACTATCGATCCGACCGTTCAACATGATATTCATACTAAAATATGCTTGGGGATGAAATTTTATAATTTTTGCAAGTTTTTTACTATTTTTTAAGATAGGTACAAAATCACTGTATCTGGACCATTCAAAAAACAGTGATTTTGTACCTATCTTAAAAAATAGTAAAAAAATTGCAAAAATCATAAAATTTCATCCCCAAGCATATTTTAGTATGAATATCATGTTGAACGGTCGGATCGATAGTTTAGACTTTGAAAATGGAGATATATAACATGAGGTATGGATGAGGTATGAGGAGATGAGGCATTGGAACCCTCCTCATTTCTTAATTACTTTGGAGTTATTTATTGTTCTATGAGACCTTAGATAATGTTGATATTTAGTACAAATATTGAATATACGAAATGTAAAAAAAAAAACGCTATTTGGAATAGCTTCCGCTATAGCGACGCTATTCGCTATAGCTTTTTTTTTAGCCTTTCCGCTACGACGCTATAAACGCTATTTAGAACCTTGGAAATCATTAATTTTACGTATCAACGACAAGATAAAGGTGCCATCAAGTCTCGTAACGGGTGTCTGAAAATCCTTATTTTTTATTTTTATTTTTGCAACGGGTGTCTGAAAATCCTGTTTATTGTTAATACATGCTTTCTATAACGTTGTCAAAATATCTTGTTAATAATTAAATTCCGGAAATATTTTAATTAAAATAATATTTTCTGAAAATTAAAACTTTACTTATTTTTATCTTCTAGACCGCAATTAATCCGGACAGAAAACCCAAAGCGGTCCCATTACCTACTAGGAGCCAAAGAAGTCAATTAAATAGTCATCGCATCCACCAATAATTTCAAATTTCCAAACGAATTCAAAGTTCAAAGTTCAAAACTTGCTGCGGCTGCGCTGGTCTGGTCAGACCAAAATTCGAAAGTTAGTAACACTGGAAAAAAGGGGCGGGTCAATTACCCTCTAAAACAAAAGGCTCGTTCAACCCCCCATCTGAAAATTTTGCTGTCCCCACGCGTCAGAGACTGTTCAGCGAATCTCGATTTAAATTTTGAATTTATTCCTTCGGCCCTCGCCTCGTTCCCTTTTATATTTGCCTTTATCCCCCACCTCTCACTCTCGAATAATAATAACATGCTGCGGCCTGACTGAGGCATTTTCACAAACACCTAGCGGGTTCTCGTTTCTCGCGAGAAAACATCTCCCGTTCCCCACCAATTCGCCCAGAAAAATGAACTATTTGCCGGAAGGAGTCGTAGAGCTGATACTCTCCCAGCTGAAAAACGCACGGGACATCGCGTCAAGCACCTGTGTCTCCAAACAATGGCAATCGTGCGTCCCTTACGTCCCGTCACTGTACTTCCCTCGTGCCGTGTTCGATTTCTCGCAGCGTGGTAACAATAAGGCGTCCGACTATGACGCCACGATCGGTCGGATGATTGCAGAGGCGATCCGGCTAGAAGAGCTCGTGATCTACTGCCCATTTAACCCCTCGAACCTGGGCACGTGGCTAAACCTCCGAGCTGACACTTTGCGGGTCCTGGAGCTCCGAATGGATGGGTTTGGTGACAAACCAGGTCCGGATGGCTCCGGGACCCAGCTCGATTGCATCCGGGTTGCAAAACGGCTGGAGCTGCTTAAGATCTGGGGCGTCTCCTTAACTGCCGCCCCAAAATGGGGGGTTCTGAAACAGCTTAAGAGTTTGGAGATTGTGGGGGCCACTGTGAGAGATGGTGTGTTGGAGGAGGTGGTGCATGCTTCTCCTAATCTGGTAAACCTTGTGTTGCTCAGTTGTGAGGGGGTTGGGTTGGTAAAATTTGAACTAGAGAGGTTGGAGAGGTGCCGGCTCGACTTCTTGGGACAGGGAAATATAGCTCTTTTTCTCGGTGCGCCGAGGCTCGAGGATCTCTATGTTCAAGGTTTCAGTTCAATTTGGGTCAAGCCCAACCATCGGATTAAGACCCTTTCCATAGCCAAAAATCATGGTAATTTCTCTGCTCTTATATTTGGTGAAATTTGATACTATTGGTTAGAATATAACAAATGCTGGACAAAATTTATGTTGTATAGCTGGGTTCAGTGTTGATTAATTTTAAAGATTGGATCTTTTAAAATCTTGCTTCAATTTCAATGGAAATCAATGGTCAAATGCAATAGCTTCCCTTCACTTGGTTGTTCTGTATATCAGTGAAATCAGTGATATATTAAATGAAAGTAGTCTGAATAAAGGTATATTGGATATTTGGATATTTTCTCTGAAGTTCCTTTTCAGGATTATGGTTTATCTACAGAACACTGTACAAAAAGTCTTAGGATTTGAATTGCTCAGTCCTCTGCATGTTCTCTTTGTCATGTAATCTGCACAATTTTCATTTCTAAGCAATTAATCCCCCCTTCATGGTATTACAATTAGTTATTGTGGGACAAAAATTTGTCTCATGAATTTCTTAAGCCATCACTGAATCAGTTCATAGATGGAAATATTGAATATATTTGCCTCATAATCTTAGTATTACACTAAGTTGAGACCAATTTATTGCACTACATACTAATTACTCCCTCCTATTCTGATTATTTCTATTTCATTCAGGCCATATGGTCTGCAACTGTTGCATGCGAAAACCCATTTATTGTTGATATCTATTAGTAGTCACATTAATCCACCAATGTTTGGATTTTGTAGACTTTCAATTCTATGGTCTGACATATCTGTAATGTTTTAAGTCAGGTTAATATCAAAAGAGCCATGGATTTATCTTCTGTAAATTTAGTCAATTTTTTTTTTAACATATTCAATTCAGAATGCTGTTTTTTTTTTTTTTTAATTGAGCCCTTTTATTGGTCATATCATATTTCAGAGTTTTCCCTAGATAGGACTTGTGCATTGGCATTGGAATTGGTGGTATCCACTTTGGGGACAACAATATGCAAATCTAAATTTAGGAATGTTTTCTTCTTGCTATCCTTGGTTGTAGGTCACCAGTCCTGATTTGCATTTCACTGCTCAGGACATTGCCACAGCCAGCATCGTATGTACAAAAAACAAGAGCTCATGTGCGCTAAAACGGAAATAATAAAAACTGTTTTTTTTGCATTGTCCATTTGCGGAAGCTGATTACCAATTTCTGTCTAAGAAGATAGTCAAAATACTTGATGAGGGTTTGGACTTGGTAGTGTTTTACTTCGTATGCTCTTACAATTTAATTGTTTCTATAAAGATGAAAGTCAAAGTCAGTCTTTTATTTCAGATACTTTATTTTGTTGTCTAATGTTCTTTGCCTCTTTGGTCCATAACCGTTTCATATAAGCTATTGCTAGTTACCTCTACTGGTTTTATTGGGGTAGACATGTGTGTTGGCATTATAAAATGGGACTGTCATGAAATGTCAGCATGACAGCATCCTTGTATATTTCTGGCCTTCAATGTGGATCTTACCTGCTGTCATTTCTATGTACATGTCCTTGCTGGGTTAGAAGTTCTGCCTAATTTATCAAAAAACTATAGTACCTGTTGCGCCGGAAGCAAAAGAATATTTTCACAAGCACTGAATAAATAAAATATGTTGATAAATTATTTTTGAAATCCTCTGTTACAATATCTCA
Source organism: Carex kokanica (assembly GCA_025461125.1). NCBI lineage: Eukaryota > Viridiplantae > Streptophyta > Magnoliopsida > Poales > Cyperaceae > Carex > Carex kokanica. The sequence goes on along the minus strand of JAJGRX010000122.1, from coordinate 2,615,682 downwards.
AGCTGATAACACCATTCTGTTACAATCCTCTGTTGCTTCATTGGTTTATTTCGTAAAATTATGTAAAGAGGGCCTTTGCATGCAATTTTACTTTCAAAACAATAGTTTTAATAAAAGGCAATTGTTTGTCACAGTTATTACAGATATGTTGTTATGAGATGGTTTTTCCCGCAAAGATTTCTTGCGAAAATAATAAATATCATAATGAATATTTGTTGTTCTATTCAAGACTTATTCATGCTATGATAGCCCGAGACTCTTATGCATACTAATATCTCATACAAGATGCATTTGCAGACATGTTTATAAAAATGATAAGTTCGTGGACTTTTTCTTTTGTAATGGATCCTTTTCGCAGACTCTTATAGGTTATTAACCTGTTTAAATTTAATATAAAAATGCACCTAAGTAGAATTTTAAAGTTTGTAGTGCTGAATTTTATTACATTTGGCAAACTGATCTTCTTCAAAAACATTGTCTGAGTTTCTTTTTAATTTTTCTTTTCTTTTTCTATGAATTTATCTGATTATAATGTAATGTCAGATGTATACCTAACACAATATAACAAATGGTAACAGGGAGAGTGTACAATGTGGAGATGGGAAAGCTGGCTGAGGTGCAAAGCCTTTATCTGCGAGGCATCCAGTGGAGCTGGGGTGCTATAAGCTCGGTACTCCAGTATGCGAGTGATGTTACCCACCTCACCATGAAGGTTGAATTCTGTGGCAATTCTGAGACGCTCCTTCCGTTCCCTGAGGTTGACTTAGTCAACTTTTTCAATAGCCACCCAAAACTGCTTAAGTTTGATATCCATGGCGCCATGTTTGCCTCATTCTGTCAAAAGAACAGCCTTGCCAAAGTAAGCCTCATTTCTTTTTTTACAAGGGTGACTCGTTTCATTTAGATACTGTTTCAATTTACAGCAGTTTAAAATGTTATCACTTCTTGCTTAATGCAACTTTACGTAGCTCAAGCTGTTGCAGTTGGGGTGGTTAATGGAAATTAAGATAATGATTTGTTGGGAGTATATGTGAAAGCTGAGTTAGGTTAAGAATAGGCAGTTTAAAATGTTATCACTTCTTGCTTAATGCAACTTTACGTAGCTCAAGCTGTTGCAGCTGGGGTGGTTAATGGAAATTAAGATAATGATTTGTTGGGAGTATATGTGAAAGCTGAGTTGGGTTTAGAATAGGAACTGGAATTAGTGTTGTGATGCTTGTTTATATCAGTTCTATTAGAAAGGTCGCACTTCGCTACCTTTTGTCTGGATTGAATCGAAACAATAATGCAATATTTATTTCCAGTAACGTGTTATCACTTGGGTAAATTGCAAATTGAAACCTAAGATGAGCAAGAGTAATGAATGATATTCTTCTTTTTAGAATGCACAATTTGTATTCAAGTCCTTATTTGTACCGAGAACCAGCATTTGGTCTAGTGGCTAAAGGTAACTTTTTCTTTGTGGGACTGGGAGGTCACATTTCAAAATCTGGATAAGGGATCCTCTACGGAGTCCCCCACCTTCATCTTTAAAAAAAAATTAGTTGGGTGGCTATGCACAAATATTTACCTCAAAGATGAAGTCTGTACAGAGTAGCCCAAATAACAATCACTAAAAAAAATTACTTTGCAAGTCTTTACAGAGTTCTTCACTTCTTTGGTCTTGATTAGCAAACTTAGAAATTAGAATATAATCTTAATTACTGGCAGTTATTCCAAAACTCTTATCTGTTGGATGCCCTTATTATATCCTTTTAATGATTTTTTTTGTCGGAAATTGACTTGCTTGGTTTGCACTTGCAGGTGAATTCAAATTTTGTAATTCCTTGTTTGGAAGAGGTCTCAGTAATTGTGAGGTCTGCACTGAATGCAGAGCAGAAACTGAACGCACTGGAGTCATTGTTGACACACACCCCCAAACTGCGCAAGATGGTGATTCGTGTCTCCCAAATGAAGAACTGCAATGAGGCTGCTGATGATTTCTTTGAGGAGGTTTGCAAATTCCGGCTTATGAATCACAAGGTTGTTTGTGTTGAGTAGATTTCATTGAGGTTAGGGGTCCATTTGTTGTTGTGCTAATTTGTTGCTGTTGTTTTCTTGGTTGATTTAAACTTTAAATTGCTGTCAGATCCGTGTGTCATTGAGTTTAGTTTAGGTTCATTGAAACTTTTTTGTGGGCTAGCAGGGTGCTAATTTCCCACTAATTCATAATCAGGAAAAGATCTGTCAACATTTGAGCAATCTTTTCTAATTTTTAAACTTTGTTATTTCTTTTGTGAAACTTGGTGAAGTTATTTGTGTTTGCTGTCTATTGCTTGTACTATTTACAAGTTGATTGCATCTTCTTCTCTTCTTTTTCCTTTTTTTCTCTCGTACAGTACAAATTAATTTTCGTTTTCACCTTTCCCTGAGAGGCCTTGGGTTAGTTTTCTTCATTGCACTATGATACCTTTATGTTTTTTCGGGCCTATTTTGTAATTAGTCAAAAGTATGCAGAATTCAGTGTATGATGTGTCGGATTGCTATGCTTTTGTTGTCTCATTTTTCTAATAATTCGGGTTTAGCTATTAACCGGATTTCTGTCAAGAAGGCTTGGAGTTTAATATCAAACTTTGCCAACATTGATAAATTTTTTTAATAAAAAATAAAAAAATTGCAAAATTAACAATCTAAAATAATTAATTCCAGATTTAGCATCCAGTTAGTGACTTAGTCTTATGATTTCTAATTTAAAATAGTTTGTTTTGTGATTTTTATTTCTTAATTACTATTTAGAGGGATTTGGCAAAGATTTTCTTTAAATATCGTAGTGCGCCGAAATTCAAATACAAAACTAGTATTGTCATAAAGACGACTCATAAAAAGTATTCATACTAAGTCATGTGCGGAAACAAACTTCTAGCTATAGGATAGAAGCTACCTTGTCGCTTTCGGTGCGTTTGGTAACACCACTAGTTTCACCGACGTTTTTATTATATCCAAAGTTAATTACAAATTAATAAATATACCTAACAACTATGAGAATTTATAAAACTATCCATATCGGTTATTTTTTGGCTAGTTTTAATTGTTTTCGGTACCGGTCAGAAAATGACTAGTACTAAATTTTTTTTTAGAGACAAATAGCAAAAATGCTGAAATCTAACGCTAAAAATTCGATTTTTTTTTAATATTTGTTAGATTACTTTTTTATATATAATTAGCATATTTATACTAAAATAAGCTAAATTACTTGAAATTATGTTAAATTACGTTGAATTACACTAAATTACACTAAATACAGTAAATTACGCTAAATTAGGTCGATTTTGTGCCATCTTTCATAAATCATAAAAAATAGTAAAAAAATTCCAAAAATAATAAAAATTGGTATTCTACAAGTTTATTATATAACTAATTTACTGAGCTACGTAGATTGAACAATAGAAATGAAAATCTTAATCGGAAACTTCAACTCAAGTTTTGAGGCTCTTCCCTTTGTTTTTTGGCAACTCTGAATTTCAAAATTTGACAAAGCGGGCATTGACGCATGCGTATTTTCACAAACTTTTCGAAAAGTGGTCATTTGCTGAAATCGAGCACTCGATCGCCGTTTTATGGCCATTTGAAGTTTCGTCGTCGTTTTTTGACATTCTCAGTAAAGATATCATCCCTATTCATATGTAATTTAGTGTAATTTATCATATTTTAGCATAATTTAAAATAATTATTGAAATTTAGCGTAATTTAGTGTAATTCAGCGTAATTTAACATAATTTTAAGTAATTTAGCGTATTTTAGTATAAATATGATAATTATATATAAAAAAAGTAATCTAACAAATATTTAAAAAAAAATCGAATTTTTAGTGTTAGATTTCAGCATTTTTGCTATTTGTCTCTAAAAAAAAAAATTTAGTACCTGTTATTTTCTGACCGGTACCAAAAATAATTAAAACCGATCAGAAAATGACCGGTATGGATAGTTTTATAAATTTCCAAAGTTGTTGGGTATATTTATTTATTTGTAATTAACTTTGGATATTAATAAAAATCACGGCTAGTTTCACAAGCCAAATCAATGGCCAGAGAAAGTTGTTCAAAATTGACAAAAATTCGTCATGGGGTTATAATGTTTCTCCTTTTAGAAGAAAAAACAACCTAAAAAGCAATGTCAAAAGCACGGCACTGGCAATACAAAGCTGGATCAGACTAAGAGCTTACTAGGAATCCATCAAAACCTATACAACCAAACCGCGACCAAACAAAAGAATAAAACAATACTGTAAATGCTTTACTGATTATATATCCAGTTTGCAAAAAGAAAGAAAAAGGCATAAAGGCATCATAAGTTATAATAACAGATCCCAAAAGGTGAATCTATAGCTTCTATTGCATGTTCTTTGAAATACATCATATCGCAAGTCATTGATAGACAAGTCTCATACTCTCGTATATAATAAGTTTCATGAAATTTATATGATATGGAGCAGAGAATCTAAACTCCAAAAGGCTACTTCTCTAAAGTGGTCAGAAGTAAAACACCAGAATAATGAGTCTACTAGTCTTCTTTTTTGAAGGTTAGTGGCTTTAAGTCTACTAGTCTTCTTGCTTTTATTGAACTTCTCTAGAGTTATTCAAAGTAGAATTCCTGGAAAAATCCTAAATTACCAACAAGCTTTGTTGAGAATACATAATTTTTAAATTTTCTCTATTAAAATTGTCTTTTAAACAGCTGAAGATGCTAGGATGTACAAAAATGGGACTATCATTGTTGCATACGCTAAATTGATTTCTTTTTAAGAAAAATAATGATATATGAATCGCATATTAGAATTCAAAATTATACTGATATCATCCCCATAAAATGTTTTCGTGCTTTCTTGAGAAAATAAAGTGACAGAACTTTTTGTATTGGAAAATTAATTACATCAAATGGAAAATAATTTCTTATATTAGATAACAAATTAATCAAACTAACAATTGATTGTTGATTACTTGAGTGGCATAATTTTTTTTTTAGGGAAGTTGAGAGTCGAGCCTTCATTTCTCAAATACAGATTTGTGCATAACCATGCAACTTGTGTGGCATAATTAAGTAGGAAAATAAAGAATTTATATTTTCTATTATAGTGCAGGAAAAGAAAATCGTTTTTATGCTCGAAGCTAATTATTCTGGTTTCTGGACATTATAGCAAGAAACATTGGAACCTTTATTTATTTTTAATAAAGTAGAACAAATTATAAACATGAAATGTTCCTTTAGGGTCTTTGGTGAATGAATACTGATATTTAAAGCGATTGTACATGAAATGATATTAGAAGAGTTGGATTGAACCCCTTGCCGTCCAACTCTCCTTTTGTTTAGTTTGAAGACCTTTTCTTCTTTATTTGCAAATATTCAATTTTCTAGGCCCACTAACAAAAAGCTTCAAAAGTCTAAAACCCCAAAAACAGTCCCACCCAATTCCTTGGTGTCCAAGGCATTGACAGGTACAATAAACCACAGTTACCCCCATACTACTATTTATAGCTCGATATCAAAGCCTAATTCCATCAATGCACACAACAGTTCACCCTTTGAACTAATGAACTAAACTAGAACATGGACTTCAACTATTCTAGCACAGAATGTGAGAAGAGCTGCAGAGATATCCACAGATCATGGAATGAATTGAGTCGATTGGGTGCAGCTCTGGCTCACCTAACCCGATCAGAAAGGCGGCAAATTAAGGATACATATCGAGCCATGTTTCACGATGACCTTGTCGAACGACTCCATGGGGAACACATGTCAAACCCGAAAAATGAGGTATATCACTGTTTTGAAATTAAGTTATATATAATACAAATTTTACACTACAATAATACCCTGCCAATGAAATAAATATCTCGTCTGTGGCATATCCCACTGGTGTATTTCCTTTGAAGGGTGCTTGCGATATTTCGAGGCACTATAAGTCTATAACATAAATTTGATATTTTGAAATCATGAAATGTAATACCGCTTGAAGGGCACTGTACAGTGGGCCCCAATTTTTGAAATGTACAAAAGACTTTGCCAGTATTGCATTTAATACGCTTCTCAATTTACTCCTCTGAGTCTATAAATTGTTAAATTGTGATTTCTCTTATGCCAATTTCTCAGTTATACAAGATGTTGTACATTTGGATGCTTGATCCAGCTGAGAGAGATGCCATGTTGGTCAGGGATGCTATTGAACGAAGCTTGGTAGACTATCAGAGTCTAGTTGAGATTTACACAAGAAGGAAATCGGATCAGCTATTCTTCACCAAACAAGCCTATTTGGTTAAGTTCAAGAGAAACCTAGACCAAGACATCTCCAGTGAACCATCTCATCCTTTTCAAAGAGTAGGTTAAACTGTGTATTATTTACCTTATTAATTTTTAATTTACTGTAATGCTACTTATCATATAAATTTATTAACTAACTTGAATATATTCTACGTAGTAATTATGAGCATCATACTGGGACCACACTTCACCATGAAGTACTGTCCAAATCCAATTCATAAAAAATAACAGAGGATATTTTTAAAACAACAAGAATATGATAACGATTTAAAGGAAAGGGGGAATTTCATGTATATCCCTAAAAATCTCAAAATTACTTATTCCCCCCTTAAAATTGATAATATCATATCCACCCTTCTAAATTTTAAAAAACTTACAAATTTACTCAATTTATTGACTTTTCTATTACAACTCATGTTTAATTTATAAAGTACCAATTTTACTCTCTATTGAAAATTAAAAACATGTAGCATGTTGAACATAAATATTCAGTCTTTTGGTCGGTTATGAGAGCAAATTATTCATTTTATTATTTTTGATGCATACACAAGCGCATGTCTAAATGTTATTGTGTATGTGTCACAAGTAAAGAAATAAATCTTTTGTCCTCGAAAACCAACAATTTAGAAGATGAAATGTTTTTACACATACTACATATTTTTATTTTTTAATTAAGAGTAAAATAGGTACTTTATAAATAAATTAAAATGAGTTTTAATGGAAAGTCAATAAATTGAGTAAATTTGCGAGTTTTTAAAATTTAGAAGGGTGAAAATGATATTATCAAGTTTAGAATAGAAAATACATAATTTCGAATTTTTTGAGGGGTACGTGAAATTCCATCTAAAAGGATTGTGATTTACATTTTAACTGATAGATTCTAGCGGCTTTGGCAACTTCGCGTCAATCTCACCAAGACAACACCAGTCAGCACATCGCAAAATGCGACGCAAAGAGGTTGCATGAGGTGGGAAAAGGAAGCACTGGAGGGGTTGATGAGTCCGTGATACTGGAGATAATTAGCAAGAGAAGCATTCCTCAATTAAGGCTTGCTTTCACCAGCTACAAGCACATCTATGGCCGTGAATACACCAAGGTACAATTCATTTTTATATTCCTTAATTAAATGCGATTTGTAAAAAAAAAACTTATAATTGGTGGTGAATGTTCTATTATTTTATTTGGTGCTGTTAAAAATTAATACATGTTCACTGAGAACTGGCAAGTAATTTTGTTTGGTTTTTTAAACGTTAATTGGGCTTTAAAGAAGCATCTGATTATCCAGAGAGTTGAGCAATACAACAAGCTATAAGAGCACAACAAGAGACCAACAAGAGAGGAACCAGTTATATTAAATCAGCTAAGAGTGACCTGCTTTTGCTGTCACATACCAGTTATACAATTTCTACTCTTCATTACTTCAAAGCAGAAAACTGACTTTCAATTTCAACTAAGAAAAAGATGAAGAAATGATCAATTCTATAGCATATTTAATTTGAAAAACCTACTCATGTGTAGATTTTTTGTTCCTTAATTTTTTCTCCTATATTTCTGTAGTACGATTTTGCTTAATTTCAAAGTTCAATGATGCAGACCTTAAAGGGAAGTTGTGGAGAGTTTGAACAATCGCTGAGACTGGCAGTGAAGTGCTTCTACACTCCTACCAAGTATTATTCAAAGGTACTACTAATACTGAATGGTCCTTACTGGTACCGGCATTAGTTGTTAGCCTGTTACAGTACCAACATGAAAACTGTAACTTGATACTCAGGCGAAAATTCTAAAATAAATAAAAAATCAAACAGTAGATGTTGGCATGGGAGACCTCTTGTAAATACCTCTGTTGAAGTATTCTTTTTCATTTTTCTGAAAAAATATTTTCGAAATATTTTAATTTTATGTTTCTTTTGTTGGGGATTCTCCGTAGATTTTCCATACATGCATTGAGGGGTCAACTGTAGACAAAAGGATTTTGTCAAGGGTGATTATAGGAAGTGAAGATGTTGGCATGGGGGAGGTGAAACGACATTACGAGAAAACGTATGGGAAGAAATTGAAGGATGCTATTTGTGATCGAATACCGGTTGGTGATTACAGGGATTTCATTGTGGCTTTGATTACTGGCCCCGTTTCAGCTTAATAGTTTTACGCACACAAGCTAATTGTTGATTAACTTGATGGTAGTACGGTATGAATTATTAGTTATTAATTGTTAAAATCTATATATATGTTGGTGTAAGTATATTCTTGGTGAGTTTTGTAATTGATAGAATAGTCCTTATATTTAATTTGGGCAGTACCTATCCTCTTGTATTTTTACTGTTTTCTGAATTTCAGTTGAGAAGCAATGTATCTGGTAAATATTTCTCAACAACTAATTGTAAGCATTTACAAACTTTTACTTAAGTCATCTGAGCCCAATTTATCAAGAGTAATAAACAGTAATACACTAAAAGATCACTAACAAAATTAGTTGCTAAAAGGAAGCTAAAGATAACAAGAAAAAACACAAGATCCCTTTTCTACTTTGCTTCCAACAAGATGGTTCAAAAGATCACCTAGCATTCTCAAAAGGACGTCTGAATCCAATCTGATTTCTAACAGAAAGTTGCAAAAACACTGATTCTACGCATTAGAAATCAATCTAGAGAAGCTTCTTCTTTCTGAAGAAACTCTCTAGATGACACATCTGCAAAGCTGATACACCAATGCAAATGAAAAGTGAGGTTATACTTAAATATGTAACTCTTGCATTGGTCCTCTCACTGATGTCCCGAATCTCCCTTTCCCTACGTAACAAAATTAAAAAGGTTACAGTTCATTCATTGTACATAATTCAAGAATTTTGGCATCTATCCATGCTAAAATTAGCAGGTTCACTAACTCTTGCAATTAAGGGCATCGTCTATAATATATGGGATTAATCCCAACATAATTGGTATAAGCTGTAATTGTAACCTTGATCTAATTACCAGTAAATACGGGTCAAAGTGGATCCTAGCCTATACTGTTTGATACCACTGGGTTTTTTTTTTTTTTTGAAACAGTCGGATCAGTAAAGGAATTGCCTGATACAGTGAGGAAAAATTCTCTATTTTCAACCTGTTTACAAGATGCACCAAGTTCTCGCGAATAACTGAGACAGTTGTTTCTAGCTTCCGCAGCTCCAGTTCTACTCCCTAAAGTTAATTGTTTGTTCAAAAAAAAAAAAAAAAAAATTTGTCAGACACTGTCACTTTTATTATGAAATGGACTTCCATAGAAAATTTATGTAAGGAAAATTTTGAATTTTGAATAATGTAATATCTCCAGATCCCTTCTGGAACTTATTTTGGACACATTATTCATTTAACTGTTATAACTTCAGCAAACGCTAACACTACTTTGGAAGGAAAGTTACCTAATTGCCCTTCTGTTATTTATACTGATGTTGCTTTGTAGTTAGTCTGAAATATATATTTTTGTCTGTGAAAGAACTGGGAAATAAATACTAATATCCTAATTTTCCCTATTTTTTATTTTTCTAGGTACCATTTGTAGATTAAAATTGTTGAAAACAAATAAAGTTTGTAGCTTTTGTTTTATTGTATCAAAACAAAGAAATAAAACTGATGATAAAAAAAATATGAAGTATTGAGTTCTTAAGAAAATAAAAGAAATAATTTATTTGTACTTATTTCTCATTTAAAATTGTTATTGTAGTTTGGGGTTAATTGCCTCTAATTGTAAAGGTTCAGGAGGGACAGGAGTAGGGGTGATTAATAAGCGAGTTGTTAACGAGTTTTTAGCGAGCGAGTTATAAGTTATGAGCGATTTACTCACCTCTAGACAGGAGTATTTAAATATATACAAATTAAAAGTTTGTGGGGAACAATGACCGAACTAAAAAGCACAAGGCATTGTAGATAGAGCTGTAGGCAACGCATTAACCCCTTTGAATAATCGCCACATATTTGTTTCCACAAGACACTAACTGACAGTGTAAGAAATTCATTGAATGTTTAATCAACTGTTGTGGTAGTTCTTTCGGTATTTGTTATGGTAAATTGGTGTCAATATTTTACATCTTCTTCAAATTTTATGATGTTAATTTGTGATTTAAATTTACAAAATATTTTTTTAATAATAAAATATTAGCTTAGAAATAATATAAATTGAGACCTGAAAATCAATTTTTGCTTTAGTGGCAAAAGACAAATAATTTTCGTGTGAAAGATCATAAGTTCATAATTCTTATGAACAATTCTGTGTGAATATTAATAATTATATGACCTAAACTCTTACTAAAAAAAGAGTGAGACTATGGCACTATGCATAGCGTGGATTGGCTCGTACTACGGATCAATATCTCAATTTTCAAAGTCTAAACAATCGATTCGAACCATTTAGCATGATCTCCATATGAAAATATATTTGTGAATTAAATTTTACATTTTTTAGAATTCTTTTACTAATTTTTAGATATATAGAAAATCACTTGATATAAAAAATTCTAAACCATTCAAAAGTTGTGATTTTCTACCTTTCTAAAAAAATAGTAAAAAAAATGTAAAATTTAATCCACAAGTACATTTTCATATGGAGATCATGATAAACAGTTCAAATCGACTATTTGAACTTCAAAACAGAAAATATCAATCCATATTATGAACCAATTCACACTATACATGGTCCCTTAGCCTCACTCCTAGAAAAATATAAATTGAGACCTCATTATTAAGGCCTGCCAAACGCAAATGCAAAACACCAAACTGTTTCAATAATTTTGTTGTTCAAATAATATGAAGTACCTCAATTCTCTCCATTCTAGCGATGGAGTCCCAGTCTCTTGTGGCAATCCCAATTTTCCAGTCGAGGTTGACATTTCCACCCATTCCTTTCTCCTTGCTATCCATCCAAAAACACGCCAGGTAATTTCCAGGCTCCTTTGTAGTTAGTGCAAACTGGCCTTCAGATACCCGATCTTTGTTGTGTAGTATGTTCCCAAACGGTGAAGTAACCTGGAGCGTTTAAAACGGATTATATTAATTCTTTAGGATGACACAAATGTAAGTAATTTCTTTGTGTTAGGCGCAAGATTAAAAGGAATTTGAGAATGGGCCGGGTCAAAAGCCCATCCACGACTCCAAAAGATCTCACTAGATATATCCAGGCCTCCAGGGGACAAGTTGGGTCCATGTCTGGCTTGACTTCTATTAGGGATATATAGTTGTACTATATCATTTATTATTTAAAGGTCGATACAATAAAAGCTTGATATTTATTTTATTATTCCTGGTTAAATGCAATAAGATAAAGAGTAAAACCGTTGAAATTAATTTATCATGAGTGATGATTTTACATGTAAAATTTATATATTTTTGAATTAATTTATTATAAAATTAAGCGGTCAAAAGATGATGAAAAATAAATATATTAAGATTAACTTATAAACTGTTTTTTTAACGTTTGACTTTATACTAAATTAATTAATTTAAAAATTAGAAATTTTACATGCAAATGATATATCAATTTTAACAATTTAGATTCGTTGTTTGAAATCAATATGATTGATTTTGAAATTAATCTCATCACTTGGTGAGCTTAAGAACACCCTAATTTTACTCGTAAGATATATAGTGTCTGAGTTACTGGTGGATGTTAAAGCCTCGCCGTACAATCATTTGCTTAAAAATTGGTACAATTGTTTGTACCAATTTTACTCCAAGGACAATGTGAGCGTTTATTTGATGGTATGAAATGCACAATTAGCTTAACATTTTGTCTAAACCGAGCTTAAACCATAATAAAGAGGCTCATTTACACCCCAAATAAGGATGCGGATGCGGATGCGGATGCTTTTAAGTGGCTAAACTATAAAAACCTTATGAACTTCTCTATAGTAACTGGTTAGTTGGTATATATATCTTAAAGAGATGTAAGAGACTCGACCTTGATGCTCATGGTAGCGCGGATGCGGTTGTCATTAGAAAACAAAGTATAATTGCCGAAAACAACGACATTCGGCTGTATCTCCTCTGACAAGCACTTCGCGCCATGTGGCGGCAGCTCGATCCATATAGCCCCAACTTCCGTCGTCCATTGCCATAATGCAAGCACAATTACCATTAACGATGCCGCATTACATTGCAAGAAACTTTGTTTACTTCGCCTCATCTATCTTTCCTGTTCCTGATATCTCTCCTTGTCTCTTAATTTGAAATGGTTAACCTAGGTTATTTACTCAACCTTGATTTGAGCAATTTTGTAATTTGATAAGGTATTTGTTTTTGCTGCCGAGGAATATAATCAGTTCTTTGCTGATGGGGAGATCAAATTTGTGATGCGAAGAAAGCATCTGCAAACGGCTCTAGACCTAATTTTAAGAAATGACAGGTTTTGTTAAAAAGATTGAAGAGATGAGTAGATGACAGAGACGTAGAAAATAAGTCCACACGCTCACTCTAAAATAAGGGAGGATATATTTAGAACCCTCTTGTGATATAACTGGACTCAGCCCAATTACTAAGAGTCGTGGTTGTAGCTGTGGGCGTGCTCCATAATGGTGGAGGGGAGGAGAGGGGAGGGAAGAGAAGGGAAAGGAAGAAGACAGTGTAAATCGTTAACTATCTCTCTACATTCTGATTTAGAAGTATAAAATTTGAATAATTTGTGATTCAAAAAAAAATTGAATAATTTGTTCTTTTATACATGGAGTTCACTTCCTCTCTCTTCTCTTCTCTTCTATTTCTCAGAATTTAATGATCTGGACTAAATAAATTGGATTCGTTGGGGTTCAGTCACCCCTCTTCTTTCCTCCTCTTCTCTCTTCTTCCCTCCTCTATCCTTTTTTAGAGCACACCCCCAGAGCTAGTTTTTTATTAAAACAATCGATCAAAATCGACTCAAAAATAATAAAAAATCACAGTATTCTGTATATATAGTCCGCTATTTTTATTTTTATTTTTATGTCAACCCTACGCCATGAAAAAATATTGAAGCTATATATGAGCACGAGCCGAAATATTTACTCTACTAATATAATAACGAGTAGAACTAAGGTGCTCTTAAGCTCACCAAGCCCTTTGTGAGCTTAATTCAAAAACCTATCGGATTGACTTCAAACGACATTTCCAAACCGTTAGATGTTCAATCTATATTAAAATGTGCTTGGAGACCAAATTTTATATTTTTTGGAATTTTTTTACTATTTATTAAGCTGGTTTGAAAACCGTTGTTTTTATTAAAATTATGCACCATTGGAAAACAGCGGTTTTCAAACCAGCTTAATAAATAGTAAAAAAATTTCAAAAAATGTAAAATTTGGTTTCCAAGCACATTTTGATATAGATTGAACATCTAACGGTTTGAAAATGTCGTTTGAAGTTAATCTGATAGGTTTTTGAGTTAAGCTCACAAAAGGGCTTGGTGAGCTTAAGAGCACCTTAGTTCTACTCTATAATAACATATATTTTGATATAAAAGGTGCGTTTACTGCTTGATAATCAGTTCAACATACATACAAAAAATACATAAGCTTTTGAGTAAAATTTTAATTTATCACAAAATTTAACGAAGTTTCTCCATATTCAGTTCCGAAAGAGACGAAGAGAGATGATAATATAATAAGTGAGATCATAATAATATGCATATTACAAATGGATCCATACTATGAATCTATATCTCTATTTTTAAAATCCAAATAATTGATCCCAACAGTTAAACATAATATTTATATGAAAATATACTTAAAGATCAAATTTTACATTTTTTTTTAAAATCAAGTGATTTTCTATCAAGTAAAAATATTAAAAAATGTAAATTTAGTCTCAAATACATTTTCATATGATTATTATGTTTAATAGTTCAAACTGACTGTTTGAACTCTAAAAATAACAATATAAATCTATAACACGGATCGATACGTAATATGTATCTTACCACAGCCTCACGTAAAATATAATATCTAAAACTTCATCTAGTTCTTTTTGTTTGTGATCTTTCTCTCGTCTTGTCACTTTTAGTACTTGTGATTTTTTTTAATTAAAGAGCTTCGGTACAGTATTCTAGCATTTTTAGATGTTATTCTCAAGAATTGAACATGCTTTCTCTTAAAAAATAGACGAGAGCTCGTGTCATTGCATTAAGGCGTTTTATACGTCATCTAAAATTATTACTTCTGATTTTTATATTATTTATATTAGAACTTGTGATGTTAAGAAATGGTTTACGTGTAATTAAAAATTTGATGAAAACTGTCATGTTATGAGTGTAGCCAGAAAATTCTTTTATGCAATATATGTCAAATATAGATAGGGTGCACAAAAAAGCTCGTAACTCGTGATTCGATTGAGTTCGATTTGGAAGAAAATTCGGTTCGAAACAAATCAAATCAGCTTGGTTTTGAAACGAATCAAATCCAGTTCGGTTCGAAATGATATTTGAATCGAACTCGAACTGAGTCTGACTCGGTTCGAAACTCTTATTTTTAGTTCTAAACTCTGCTTCAATTTCGAACTAGTTCAGTTCGAAACTGATTCGAATTGCACCGAATCAAGCTCGAACTCTTCTTTTCAGTTCAAAACTTGACTTCAATTTCGAACTAGTTTGGTTCGAAATTGGTTCAAATTCGAACTCAAATTGGATTAAGTTCGATTCGATTTGATTAGTTTGCAGCCCTAATTCTAGCCCGCACTCTTATATGCATACCTGACGTGCATCGTATTTCGAATATGACAAGTTTCATGCTGATCAGTTTTGTAATATTTTATGAATTTTATCCACCACAAAAATCCAGTCAGCTATTGACAATCTTTTAGAACATCTCCATTCCAATTGCAAAATAAATTGTAAATACTGATATAACAATTATAATTAATTTTAATTGTAAAAATTCAGAGCAATTGCTAATGTATTAACCTTGCTAAGTTGATAATTTGTCTGAAAGTGCTACACATCAAACTTTACTACAAATATTAATTTTAGAGATGCAATATTAGCAACTGTAAAATTATCAATCTTGAAAAGTTTTTTTTTTTGTCACGTTAGCAAAATTGCACTACAGGTGCGAAATTTTTTTATAAGTAATTTGAATAATATCACTTTATGTGACAAATAAATTCAAATTACAATTAAGTAATGAAGATGTTCTTATTACTAAAAAGCTCCTAAATATTTGAGGAAAGTACAGACATTTTGTATCCAAAATATTAGCCAGAGCATTACTTCCCTTATTTGTAATTAGGATAGATAGAAAAATTCGTAAACTGTTGCTTGTTTGATATCAGAGCATCTACATCACAACAACTCAAATTAATTTCTAAATAACTGTTAACTACTTTTTAGAAATTAAGGTCTCTAAAATTTCTAATTCTCACATCTCTGAAATTAATTTTAGAGTTTCTATTTAACCACGTCAACAACAAATTAAAAAAGAGAAATAATTTGAGCCAATCATTTGATCAGCATGGAGTTTATAAACAGTTTCTTAATAAGAAACTTTATTGAATAGTTTCTAAATAAGAAACTATCTCACATCCCTGAAACTGAATTAGAAACTGCCACATCATAGTAGAAACTCTAATAATACAAGAGACGTAAATGCTCTTAGAGCATCTACATCCCTAGTACTATGAGAGTTTCTAATTTGATGTGGCAGTTTCTAATTCAGTTTCAGGGATGTGAGAGAATTTATTATTTAGAAATTGTTTATAAACTTCACGCTGGTTAAATAATTGGCTCAAATTATTTTTTATTTTTAATTTATTGCTGACACGGCTTAATAGAAATTTTAAAATTAATTTTGGAGATGTAAAAATTAGAAACTTTAGAAACCTGAATTTTTAAAAAGTAGTTAACAGTTATTTAAAAACTCATTTAAGTTGCTGGGATGTAGATCTAAGTTTGAAAAATGTTTGTAATTAGCTTACTTAATTTTGACCCGGCTCATCGTGAGCAAGTTCAAGCTTAACTTGATTTGTTTCTCACCATCGCCGAAAGAAATGAATTATTTTTTGACTCGTAATCTATATACAAGACTTACAATACCAAATTAACAAAAAAAAATCCTTCATCCAGAATAATTCTACGTTCCCAATCGCCTCGGTTTAATCTCGCATCCAATTTACCGAGCCCCACCTAAGACAGCAATTCCATTTATTATTATAACCCAGACGACCAAATCCAATCGGGTCACTTTGGTCCACTCCGGGGACTCCACTTTACCCTATTTTATTGCGGCCGAACAAACTTTCCCGCGCTTTAAGTTCAAGTTGAACCTGTATCCATTCGAGTTTCAAAAGCAGAGAATTAGAAAATCCTTAAAAACCGCTTGCTCTGGCAGAACACAAAATAAACCCGGTTCACGTGACCCATACGCTCCCTTGTTAAATTCTCCTCGGAAGCATCCGGTCTAGGCGCCAAACCCTATCCCGCGCAAAACCCTCTCCTTCCTCGAAAGAGAACCCTACTGCTTGTCTGCGCCACTTCTTATCCAAAACAGGTACAATTTCTCTCTCTTTCTCGATCTCGATTCGATAAGCAAGTTTTGGTTTACCTTGTGCTCGCTATGAAGTACTTTCTTGTGCAAAACCTGTGTCTGTTTATCACACGTGGCCTGTTTGATGAAATGCCTCAGTTGCAGAAACGGGATGTACGTGGTAAAGAGAGATGGCCGACAGGAGACGGTGCACTTTGACAAGATCACGGCACGGCTGAAGAAGCTGAGCTACGGTCTGAGCCAGGACCACTGTGATGCGGTTCTCGTTGCCCAGAAGGTGTGTGCTGGCGTGTACAAAGGCGTCACGACTAGTCAGCTTGACGAGCTGGCGGCTGAGACTGCTGCGGCCTTGACCGCTAGTCACCCTGATTATGCTCAGGTAGTTGAATCATGTTTTGTTGAATTTGGTAAATAGTTGTGTAAATGTTATCATTTTTGTGAGGATTGGACTTTCAGAGTATGCTTGCTGAGATCATATTATTTTGGTAGATCTACAGCAGCTTCTCCTCTCAACAAATTAGAATCATTACATGTCCAAGTCCAATAAATGCTAGATATTAAGCCCTTCTGCTTAGCTATTCTTTTCGTTTTAGTTCTTTAAGAAGAAAAGAGTACCAGCAACTCCTAATGAATTAAGGTTGTACGTCTAGAACTTTTAAGCTCAAATTAGGATTAACCCATGAAATATCTGGGTAAAATAACTGGAGGGGCATTTTATGGAGGTATCAACTACAAAGGTACTGGAAGGTGGTATTGATTCCTCCAGCACCTTGACATGGCATCGATCAGAAGAGGAAACTTTTTTTTAATAATTGGTTTTGTTGATTTTTTTCTCTTGACTCCAGCTTGCTGCAAGGATTGCTGTCTCTAATCTCCACAAGAACACAAAAAAGTTGTTCTCAGAGACGTAAGAGCATCAATTTGTGATTGTTTTCCTTCTAATCCTTCTTATTTTTTTTATTGAAGTTGCGAATTTGGATTGCTACATCTATGCAGGGTCAAGATTATGTATGATCATTTTGATGAAAGATCTGGACAGAAGGCTCCTTTAATTGCTGATGATGTCTATGACATAATCATGAAGGTAAGTATTAGAAAAGTTAGTTGAGATAAATAGTTGTCTTAGACCTTTGTATTATTGTATGGTCATTATTTCAAGCATGTTTCTCCTATCTGAATCAAGATGAGTTTAATTTTGCCATTATTAGCTCATTTTCTTCGTTGTTTCAAGTTGATGATAATATCCTAAATTGAATTGATTAAATTGGTTGTACTTTGGAAATTCCAAATTTTGCTGCATTGTGTAATGCCACTGATTTGTTAAAAGCTAGAAATGATGTGATCATCTGGCTAAACCTAATAGTATAACTGAATTTACGTGTTTTTAATTCCACACAACATCTGCCATAACAATTCCATGAACTGAACATATCCTGCCATAGCTACTGTGTCCATAATTTTACTCTTTCAGAATGCAGCTCGACTGGACAGTGAGATAATATATGACAGAGATTTTGACTATGACTATTTTGGCTTCAAGACTTTGGAGAGGTCATACCTCTTGAAAGCTGGCGGTAAGGTGGTGGAGAGGCCGCAACACATGCTCATGAGAGTCTCTGTTGGAATTCACAAGGATGATATTGAATCGGCTATTAAAACCTACCATCTCATGTCTCAGAGGTGGTTCACTCATGCTTCACCGACTCTCTTCAATTCCGGCACCCCAAGACCTCAGGTTCTTTTCTCCAATTAACAATTCTGCCTTGATTTAGGACTTAACCAGAGGTTGGCAAGTAAAATGGGGATGGTTACAACCAGATCCAACTGGTATCGTAGGTTGGTACTCACATTCTGTTACCTGATCTGACCTGTTGGTTGCTGCCAGTATTGCATGGACTAAGTAGTGGTTTAAAATGAATATAACAATATATTCGGTACATGATGGTAGAGAAACTATTCTGAAGCTATTAATACAGTAGTTGCGACTGTCAAAACGAGTGCTGCATTATACCATGTTGAACTAAAAGACTATAATTATACCATTTTTTAATTGTTATTCTTTGTTTCCTTTGCAGTTGAGCAGTTGTTTCCTTATATGCATGAAAGAGGACAGCATTGAGGGCATCTATGACACTCTGAAGGAATGTGCTGTTATAAGCAAATCGGCGGGGGGAATTGGCGTGTCAGTTCACAACATTCGCTCTATGGGAAGTTACATTCGTGGCACAAATGGAACATCTGACGGCATAGTTCCCATGCTTCGTGTTTTCAATGACACCGCCCGCTATGTTGATCAAGGTGGTGGTAAGAGAAAAGGTAATCTTGGCTAAAAGCTGCTAAATATTGAAAAAGATAGAGGATCAACTGTCCCTAATTCGTTGCACCTGGATTTCTCCCTGATGACAATGGTTGGCAATTTAAATTTCTCATTGCCTGTTTTGGCATCATTAGAATCTTCGATTGAATTGATTAAATGCTGCTGTTTAGGTGCTTTTGCTGTATACCTTGAGCCGTGGCATGCTGATGTCTTTGAGTTTCTTGATCTGCGCAAAAATCACGGAAAGGTATAATTCTCTCTGAGATTCGTAAGTCTGATCTATTAGTTGAATAGTGGCTGATTGTATTTATATCTGACGAGACACTATGTTGTACTTGAACTATTATATTAACTTTACCATCATTAACAAATT
Organism: Carex kokanica; assembly: GCA_025461125.1. Taxonomy (NCBI): domain Eukaryota; kingdom Viridiplantae; phylum Streptophyta; class Magnoliopsida; order Poales; family Cyperaceae; genus Carex; species Carex kokanica. Next base: position 2,596,221 of record JAJGRX010000122.1, on the reverse strand, counting down.
GTGCTACAGTTTGAAATATAAAAGTTTGATGTATGGCTTAGCTTATCCTAATTCCTAACTAATACGAGTTAAACAAATAGCCACCGATCTTGATTTTGGTCAGCACAAAGCAGCATTCTCAATTTGCTGTGGTGACACCTATCTTTCTATTGGTAGAGTAGTTTTACGAGATGATCAGCTCTTATATAATTAAGTTGAACTGAACTACAACCTATTTCTTTGCAACGGAGGCTAAACTAAACCAACTAATTTCAATTTCCTTTTAGATTTGTGACTTGATAAAGCCCTAAAAAATTGTAGGAAGAACATCGGGCAAGAGATCTGTTTTATGCTTTATGGGTACCAGATTTGTTCATGGAAAGGGTCCAGAGCAACGGCCAATGGTCGCTATTTTGCCCAAATGAAGCTCCTGGTCTTGCCGACTGTTGGGGCAAAGACTTTGAAAATCTCTACACAAAATATGAAAGAGAGGTTAGTAGTATTTGCTTGCAACTTCAAATTTGTTTTGCCTGAAATGGTGTACTTCTCTTTGGGAGGTTTTACAGCCAGTTGCTGAGTGTAGATTCCATTTGCATAGCAAATGTCCTCAAGGCCTGTTCGTAAAAGAGAATAATACTAATTAGATTCTTTTCATTATATCAATTTTTATTACAAACATAAGATTTATATATTGTTTGGGTTAAGTTGGGTCGGATCACATACCATATAAGAAATGTTAAACCATACCTGACCCCCAGGGTGTTAGGTTGGTTTGACCCTTTGGGAAAGAATCAAGATCATAAAGGTTAGTTCTGATCACATACTAGATTTGATATGCTTTCTATGCTAATTTGAAGTTTGTGTCTTTCTTTAGAGTAACCAGACTTTGATCTTAAATGGGACTGGTTGACCTGATGTGGCTGGTCATTGATTTGACCCTGCTACCTATGAACTCAGTTGATGTTCAAGTGCCAGTATAGAAATGCAAGGCTGCTCAAATAAAAATGTTTAAAAAATGAAAAGCACTCGAAATCATATCATTCCATAATGGTACCATTTTTGTAATGATATGCACTGACAAACACTGTCAAGTTACTCTGCTTTACTGATTTAATCTTGATTAACATTAGGGAAAGGCGAAGAAATCTGTTCCTGCACAGAATCTCTGGTTTGAGATTTTAAAGGCCCAGATTGAGACTGGAACACCTTACATGCTCTTCAAGGTAATATTACATATTATCATTTCAAATGCCTTCAGACTTTGAAATAATGATGTCAGTTCTATTTACTACACATATTATGTCCTTGGAGTGATTACTTTATTTAGATCCACCAAAGTAATAAACTCTGCTCTTGGGTTTCCAGTATGGAATTGACTAAGTTTCAGTACCAATGTCTTGAAACCAAATGTACAGTTGGATAGCAGAAATAATATTTTTAATAGGATCTTTCTTCTTGTAAGAGTTATGAGATCTTAATATGATAATGATATGCTAACTGGTGAATTTTGAAGAACTCGTAGAAATACTTAATCAAGCTCCAATCCCCAGAGAGTTGTCCTTGGTTAATCCCATGTTCTATCCTGACAGCTATTTATGCCATTTACAGGATACCTGTAATAGAAAAAGCAACCAACAAAATCTGGGAACCATCAAATCTTCGAACTTGTGCACAGAAATCATTGAATACACCAGCCCAACTGAGACCGCAGTATGTAACCTAGCATCAATTGCTTTGCCTCGTTTTGTCAGAGAGAAGGTAAACTGAACTTGCTTTTATTTTTGGGGAGTTTTTGTTTTTTCTGTTCAGTTTGTAGTTTAGTTTCACAACATAGATGTATAACTGAAGCTTACGATCCCCCACCCCCCACAAGCCCCAGGATGGGGGGGAGGGTTTGGAGTTCATTTATATTTATGATGTGTAAATATTGTTTCAGGGGGTTCCTTTGGAGTCTCATCCATCTAAAGTAGTTGGCAGTGCCAATTATCAAAACAGATACTTCGACTTTGATAAGCTGGCTGAGGTTTGTTTTTTACTTCCACACTATCCACATAATTGTATTTTGTTTATCATTATTCTTGTTGAGCTGTTACACTGAAATTACTTTTTTAGGTTACTTCAATCATTACTGCAAACCTCAACAAAATAATCGATGTCAATTATTACCCAGTCGAAACTGCAAGAAGGTCAAACATGCGACACAGGCCAATCGGAATTGGGGTTCAGGGTCTGGCTGACACTTTCATCTTACTAGGCATGCCTTTTGATTCATCAGAGGTGCTTATTTCTTAATAATGTTTTAATTTTCTATCATACAAGACTTGCAATTCCAGCGGGTACATATTGGTTCCAGGTGCTGGCATGGAGCCTGGTCATGCAGTATTGAATCCTCTCAATTTCTCAATAAGCCCAAATTCCACTTAGTGAACCTCAAATTATGCAAAAGCAAAGATCATAATCTGTTATTATTTATTTAACCATCAAATGTGCAACTAAACATGTTGAAAGATTAGAGTCAAGCTAGTACTCGGTACTTCTCCAGTCATCACTTTACATTCATACTGGTAATAGACCAAGTGTTGTAGTGCCAAGATTTTATTTGGTGTTCATATAAAAAATTGGTTTGGTGTTAACCTTGTTTATTGTAATTTTATTGCTGTGCTTCTGTAGGCTCAAGTGTTAAATAAGGACATTTTTGAGACTATTTATTACCACGCTCTGAAAGCATCAGCTGAGATTGCTGCCAAAGAGGGTCCTTATGAGACCTACAAGGGCAGTCCTTCAAGCAAGGTTAACATTTACATCTCTTTCTATTTCTTGTCTCTTTTTCTTTTCCAACTTTAGGTTTTAGGAGATGCATATCAAACTCCTCAAATTATAATACAACTCTGATTGGAAGTGCAGTGCTACCCAATTTCTCATTTTCAAGAATCATTTATTGTGACATCAACAGAACCTGTTGTATTTTCCTTATTTACTAATACTGGACCCCATAGAATTGTTAGGTACTTATTTGCTTGCACATTTCAGAATCTCAACCAAAAAAGTGTGAGGCATCCTGTTGCTAATTGACAGAACCTATTTCTTTTGTAGTTGAGAAAATGTTCAAACCTTCACCAATGTCTTTTTCACGCTTAACAAAAAAGTTGGAGTACACATTGACAACTGCAAGAAAACATTGGAAACTGAAATCCCACTAGGTTTTGACTAGGAAGTAAACTGATGCTGCACCTAACCAATGTAAATGAACTTCAGCTCAAATAAGAGCTTGTTTTACAGCATTCTTTAAAAATTTTGCAGGGTATACTTCAACCGGACATGTGGAATGTAACCCCATCAGACAGGTGGAATTGGCCTGCTTTGAGGGAGTTGATTTTGAAAAATGGACTGAGAAATTCGCTTCTGGTAGCCCCCATGCCCACAGCATCAACCAGCCAGATCCTTGGCAACAATGAATGCTTTGAGCCTTACACTTCCAACATTTACAGCCGTAGAGTTCTCAGGTTTGTATCCACACCCTTTCTTCAGAAGTTCTAAGCTTTCTTAATTAATGCTGATGCAAATTTAAGCCACAGTTTAACCCAATTTTGACTCAGTTGAGCCCATTTTTATTATCTATTTATTATTAGCTCAATTTTAACCTGAGGTTTGGACCAAATAGCTCAACTTAAGAACAAAATTGCTGAGATAAAGAAAACAAAATAAGACAAAGATACATTCAAAATGGATGGAGCCTAATGAAATGACACCTAATGTTTGACCCTTTCTTTTATAAAAATTTCAGTGGAGAGTTTGTTGTAGTAAACAAGCACCTCTTGCATGACTTAACTGAGATGGGCCTGTGGACACCGACACTCAAAAATCAAATTATTTATGAGGATGGATCTGTTCAAACGATCGCTGAAATCCCTGATAATTTGAAAGCCATCTACAAGTAAGCTTAACATATGTGCCCTGATTTGTTAACTTTGCACTGGTGGGTACCTTATTTTAGATGCCATCTGCTTTTGGGTTCTCGACTTGAAATTATTTTTTCTTGGTAATTAATCTGCAGATGTGAGGCCCAAACAAAAAATGTTATAAAATAAAGTAAAATGAAAAGAAACCTTAAAAATATTTAATCTAATGCTCAAACGTTGATAGTTGATCTGTATGTAAAACATCAACCAAACATAAGTAATCAAAACACGGGTGACCCAGTTGGTGTGTGTGGTAAGGGTAGACAAAATGTTGTCCAGGTTTTAAGTAATTAACTGTGGAGTGTGGGAAGAAAAATCAAGTCAAGTATTGCTGCTTCTGATTTTGCAGAACTGTATGGGAGATAAAGCAAAAGACCATAGTAGACATGGCAGTAGATCGTGGTTGCTATATTGACCAGAGTCAAAGCCTCAACATCCACATGGACCAGGCTAACTTTGGAAAATTGACATCTCTTCACTTTTATGCTTGGTCCAAGGTAATCTTTCCTAGTCTCATTTGTGGATTGCAATAGAAAGGTCATACATTTGATGATGCAAACAAAAACTGGGCTGGTTGATTGCTGGTCTATATATTTTTTTGACTAAAACCATACTCAAAGTCTATTGTTGTAATACTTTGCTCATTTGATGATGCAAATCTATGAACTCACGCTATTTCTGTTTTGTGATGTCAGGGGCTTAAAACTGGGATGTATTATCTCAGAACCCGTGCTGCTGCTGATGCAATCAAATTTACTGTTGACACTACCCTTCTTAGCAAGGTAAGGCATTTACCATTGCGAAATTTCCCTTTCTGGCAGATAAAATCCAACTTTTCTTGTTCTCAAGTAAAACTGGCAATTTCTCATCACATCCTAGGCTAACAAAAGAACATTGTGCTTTTCTTTTAAGGTTTTGGTTTAGGGTAACTCTGGATGAGTTGGCATTTACAAATTATTTTACTCTGAACTTGATTTAACTAGTGGGCGAACAAAATTGCAGGATAAGAAGCCAGATGAAGAGGTCGAAGCAAAAATGGCGCAAATGGTTTGTTCTTTGAACAACAGAGAAGAATGCCTTGCTTGCGGGAGTTAGATACTGTGGTTGACGATCTAATATGTGGCCTATGAGAGTGTTTTTCTTCAATCGGCTATTGTTTACTACAGATAAGCCTTATTTCCCTAACTAGGTGTTTCTGATGTTTGATTAAGATCTGAGCGAGACTACTGTATGTATGTAATGTGATGTTCTGAGATGCATGCTCTGCATCTCGATAGTTTGTACTAAGAGTTATTAATTATTGCTAGTAAAGTGAATTGGCAAGGGCCTCATTAGTTTAGTGCAGATTTTCTTAATTGGAATCTTTGAAGCAAGAGGCCACAGTTTTCACAATCGATTCCCCAAAGAGAGCATGATCTTTTGCTATTATGTTTTCTCTTCTCACAGTAAAGAGAGCATTCCTTGAAACATATTTTACTCGACTATTATAATATATTGGCCGAAATATATTAAAGTTTCGTATTTTACTTGCCAATATTGCGAATAGAAATTTAAAAGCCCGTCCTCTCAAAAAACAAAAAAAATTAACTGAGCTTAAGAATCATTTAAAGTTATGTTTATCAATCAGAGACCTTAATTTATTTAATTGTTTTTCTCGTTTGCATCGAAAAAAAGAGGTGGTTAAGCTCGGGGTTTATTTATTTTATATTATTTTGAAGGTTTACGATGATTCGGTGATTTACCGTGCACAACTGGGTGGCTTCAGACTTTCAATACAGGTCTAGAAATTGTTTCCGTCGTATCACAATTCACAAGCCGATATTTTTGTAATATCCAACATTAAATAAAAAATATCAAATATATCTAGATCGGTTATTTTTTAGCCGGTTGGAATAAAAAATACGGACCAGCTATTTTTTGGCTAGTCAGTTATTTTTGTTTTAAATATTCAACAATATATTCTTATTTTATAAATCTTCAAATGGAACAAATAATTCTTGATGGTGTAGGTGATTGGAGCTTTTGCCTCACTAGAAGAGGTATTTGGCTCAAATCCAGGTGTAAGCAGTTTTTTTTATTTTCCAATGTCCAAAATTAATTATTGCTAGAAACATGACTCAAATCCGGGATATATGGTTCTTAACTTTGTCAACTACCTCTACACAGCTATCTATTGCTATAATACAAGTGTTGGATTAGATAAACTAAAATAACAGCACGATTAGTATAATTATTTTATAATTAGTTATTAATTAGTATATTTTTTTATAAATATTTATTTTAGTTGATTAAAAATATTAGTATATTTAGTTATAAAATGCTAATTTATAATTAATTATACTAAATAATTGACTAATTATACTAATTTTGGTACAAATTATACTAATTAATAACTAATTATATTAATTTATAACTATTTATAAAAAAATATACTAATTAATAACTAATTATAAAATAATTATACTAATCATGTTGTTATTTTAGTTTATCTAATCCAACACTTGTATTATAGCAATAGATTCTAACACAAAATGATAGCTAGTGTAGTGGAAGTTGACAAAGTTGAGAACCATATATCTCGGGTTTGAGCCCGCTTCTAGCAATAATTAATTTTGGACATTTGTATTGGAGTCCTCATTTTAAAATAAAAAAAATTGCTCACACCTGAATTCGAACTAGGGATCTCTTCTAGTGAGGCAAAAACTCCAACCACCTACACCATTAAGAATTACTTGTTCCATTTGAATGTTTATAAAAAAAAGAATATATGATTGAATATATATATTTTTTTAAAACCTAACCGGCTAAAAAATGACCGGTCTAGTCATTTTTAAAAATATTCATTTTGTTGGATATATTGATATTTTTTAATTTAATGTTGGATATTAAAAAAAATTTCGGTATCACAAGGGTACTTCTACGAGAAATTTAACACGTTCCAATTTATTATTTCAGCATTCTAAATAATAATATGGTTGTCGGGCCCACTGTGAGGAACTTTCATCTCCACCATCCAAATACCACTGTTTTTCTTTTCTTTTCTTTTTCTTTAACTTCTAAAGGACAGCCAATGTATCCACAATTGAAACGATGGCCCATATTTACTCTCAGCCGGTGCCTATTTGGGATGCGCTGGGGCCAGTATTATTTTTCTTTGAGATTCGTGCCAAGTTAAAAGAACGATCGTGGATGTCTGTTTCAATTGTACTCAGTCAGGTAACCCGTGGGAATGAATTCCCAATGAGACGGCACTGGTGCGTTTTCTTTTTGTAGTTTGATCAGAACTCGTCGTGTGTCTCGATATACACTGCTTTTGTCGCAATGTAAAATCGTTAGTTTATTTGGTCGAGAGCCACAAGTTTTAAACACAGAATTTTTAGCGGCATAAAATTCACAAACAACAAGAAGCAAATCACCATGATTTTCAACTTCAATTAAGAAGTTAGATTGTTTTCATTGGTATAGTGCAAGACTTGATTTTTCAAGTTCTCTCCTTGTTGGTTAGAAGATTAATTTTCCATCTATTGAATTAGCAAACATAAATTAACTACAAAACATCAATCAAAATTTTGTCCGAATAATTTTAATTAAAATAAGTATATTATGAGGAGGGTTCAAATGCCTTCATTTTTTGTGCCTCCATTATGCCTCTATTTTTAAAAACTTTAATAACTCAAAATTTGAAACTTAAAAGTCAAAATAAAACCGTTAGATATGATTTACATCATTTTATCTATACATATGTAAAAAATTACGACATTTACATCATTTTTATTTTAATATCATTTCTCGGGTAGATGAGTAGGTTAAAATGTATTATTGGTTTTGTGTTCCAATCGTGCTCCACATCTTTATTTATATTTTCAAAGTTTGAATAGTCGATTCGAACTGCTCAACTTAATCTCCATATTAAAATATGCTTGGAAATCAAATTTAATATTTTTGAAACTTTTTTACTATTTTTTAAGATAGGTACAAAATCACAGTTTTGAATTGTCCATAATCATATATAGAAATAGTGATTTTGTACCCATCTTAAAAAAAGTAATATTTTTTCCAAAATTATAAAATTTGATCTCTAAACATATTTTAATATAAAAATTATGTTGAGCGGTTCGAACAAACTATTCAAACTCTGAAAATGAAAATAAAGATAAGAAGGTGGAGTATGATTGGAGTACAAAATCAATGTAACATTTAACCCTACTCTTTACATATATGGCCGGCATTTTTAAAAATACCCTAAGTTAATTAAAAATTATTAAAAATACCCATACCGGCCAATTATTGGCCGGTTCCTTGATTTTTTTATTTTTTATTTTAGTTTTTAGAGAAAAATTGCTAAAATGCTGAAATGAAATCTAACACAAAAAAATTGAATTGTTTTTTTAAATATTTGTTAGATTATTTTTTTGATAGCATATTTATACTAAAATACGCTAATTATATATAAAAAAATGTAATCTAGCAAATATTTAAAAATAAATTCTATTTTTTAGCGTTATATTTCAGCATTTTAGCTAATGTCTCTTGAAAAAAAGTTAACATAATTTAAAGTAATCTAGTGTCAATCAGTATAAATTAACATAATTTCAAGTAATTTAGCGTATTTTAGTATAAATATGCTATCAAAAAAATAATCTAACAAATATTTAAAAAAACAATTCAATTTTTTTGTGTTAGATTTCATTTCAGCATTTTAGCAATTTTTCTCTAAAAAAAAAAAATCAAGGAACCGGCCAATAATTGGCCGGTATGGGTATTTTTAATAAAAATTTGGGACCGTGGGTATTTTTAATAATTTTTAATTAACTTAGGGTATTTTTAAAAATGTCGGCATATATGGTGCTCTTATAATAATTAGTTGTTTTCACAGTAAGATTTGTGGGGGTGTCAAATTACAGATCAACGGGCAAAATTTGTTGAAATTTCTTTTGGATAACAACAGTTTCAGTAAATTGATCCCGTTGACTAGTTGTATCCAGCTAATGATTGGCAAACAGCGTACAATTCCATGAGAATGATTCCAACTTCATTTTTGTGATGACTTTGCTCTGTATTAAAATTAGGATGAGCAATTTAATAAATATACATTCCGTACTTTTTTGTGAGATATGAGATTATAAATGTTTTGAATAGACGAATAAATGGATAAAATTGTGGTGCGACATATAAATTTCTAGATCTTATAAATTATCAAGCTACACGGCTAACAAAATCTATCACTTCACATGCTGATAAAATATTCCGTTTCTATACAAAAGCTGGTTTAGAAAATAGTTTACTCTTTTTTTTTTGTCCAAATGAAAGGTCCCGTGTCATGTGAAAAAAATTAAACCTCAATTTCAAGATACTTACCAAAAGAGTGAGGCTATGGTACTATGCATAGCACGGTTGGAGCTGTGCTACGGCTCTATATTTGAGTTTTCAAAATCCTAACGGTCGATCTAAACCGTTCAACATGATTATAAAATGAATATGTACTTGCAAACTAAATTTTATATTTTTTCAAAACTTTTTACTATTTTTTTAGATAGGTAGAAAATCACTTGATCTGAAAATTCTGGACCATCCAAAAACAGAGATTTTCTACCTATCTAAAAAAATAGTAAAAAATTTCGAAAAAATATAAAATTTGGTTTGCAAGTACATATTCATTTTAAAATCACGTTGAACGGTTTGGATCGACTGTTAAGATTTTGAAAACTCAAATATTAAGCCGTAGCACAGACCAATCCGTGCTATGCATAGTACCATAGCCTCACTCCTTACGAAATACAGAATAAAATTAGATTCGGATTAGAGATAGAAATAAGTGTAAGCTACTGAGCAAGACGAACGGATGGACGCGGCAATCAATGATTTCTCAAGCTCGTTTTTCTTTAATTTTCTAAAATATCGAATGAAGAGAGAGAGAAGAGAGACAAATAATTGCTAAATATTTTAACTATCGGTTGATAATTTGGTTGGATTATTCAATTGAAATTTCAATTGTATGTTGCTTGTAATTTTGAACAACCGTTGTATTTCAAGATTGTACGTAACAAGGTAGCTCTATATTTATATAAATTGAGCTTTCGACATGCTTAATCAATTAATAGATATTAAATTATTGTACATTTGGCAATCGCTGCCAAGTTTAAAAAATATATATATATTAAATTATAGTAGCATATTTAAATGTATAACGGGTCTTTGAGATTGCAACTATTCTTAAAAGAAAGTACATGGAATCATCTATTATTAAAGAATTCGGAAAAAGAGAGTGAATCGTCTATCGGAAGACTCGCGTACAAGAAAATGAAAGAGAGGTGGATGTAAAATATTCATTTTATTCTTTATTAAAAGTACGAAACACCTCGTGGAACTCAAATTTGAATATAAAGGGTTCTTCTACTTTCCGATCCGCGCGCATCGCAATAAGATCTATGCGTGTTTGCTTCAAGATTTGTGCTAATATAGCGTGCACAGATTTTAAAGCAATTTTTCCATGTGCATTGCATTAAGATCTGTGCAAGTTGCTTCAATATATGTGCGTGTTCGCTTCAAGATTTGTGTTGACCTAGCACGCACAGATCATAAAGCAATTCAGACGATAGAGGAACCTTTCAGATTCAAATTTGAGTCAGATGGACGTTTTATGTTTTATAATAAAATGGTAAAATGGGTATTTTATGAATTTAGAATGTGTTTTAATATAAAAAACAATAAAATGGGTAAATGTGTGAGTTTTTGAAGTTTAGAGAGGGAAATATATAATTTTAAAATTTAGAGAGAAAAATATGTAATTTTGAAGCTTTTGAGGGTAATCCGTGAAATTCCTCCTTTAAAAAAAGTGATATTATCATTACATCAGTGACAAATCACGCTTGGTTGTGTGTGGGGGAAAGCATGCTTTGATTAGTTGTCCAGTGGTAAATGATTGATTGATTTAAATTCATTAATTATTGTAGCAATGACGCTTAGGCAGTAACATAGAAACTTAGAAAGCAATCTATGGCGATTAACAACGGAAAATATGCTGGGAGAACGGTGAAAACAGAGAAAATGTTTTTTTTTTTGAGTAAAAGTTAGAAATCAAGCTACTTAACTATTTAATATTTATAAAAAAATTTCCTATCCGGTTTCGAACTCGGACTCAGACTCGGACTCGGCCTTGGTACAGATGAATTATACTTCAATCTTCTTGAATGGTTAGGCACAAGTCTCAAGAAGGGGCCCCACTAGTTCATCATTTTCTATGATGATTAATTGCAATATTAAATTATGTTGTGTTTTCTACGAGACTTTATTATGTTACTATTTTATAGGTTTGACTATTTATATTTTCTATGTCATATTAATTATGTTAGAGTTTTCAAGAGTTTGTTAGAATTTCTAAGTTCATTATGTGGTGTTAGTTTATAAGTTGGACTTTTAGTTTTTCTAAGTTATTATGTGATGGATGTATTATAAGAAGAGATGACATGTCATCTTTTTCTTTAGACCTTGATTAATATATGAAATGCTTTCTTATCTTCTATTTCTTGTGATTTCTCTCTTCTTTGTCTAATTAAATTCTCTTCTCAAATTATTCAATATCTCATTAAACCAAACAAAACCTGTACACGCAGAGTAGAGTTTGAAACGTGCTGTCGTCATGCGACCTCTCACTGTCCCACATGAATAGTATTGTCTAATTTAGAAAATGCTTTCTTAGATGAAAAAAAATATAAAAGAAACAAAGCTTTTGCCTTTCACTTTTATTGGGTGGGGGGCACGAAAATTTCGGTAACTTACTTTTTTGCTGCACCTTTTTTCTGAAAATTTTATAGTTAACATCATAATATTTTGAAATTTTAACTTTATCATGATTTTGAGAAATGTCGTATATTACTATCCACGTACCTCCTGAGTAAATATAATTCATGGATTCTACGCACCTCTATAGTATGTAGAATTCTTAGCGTGTACGCTGAAGGGTGTGGAATCCATGAGTTGTACTTACTCTGGAGGTGTGTAAATAGTAATAATGAAGAATTTTAGAAGTAAGATTAAAATTCAATATTACAACGGTGACTAAAAAAATTTCGGACCTTTTCCGTTTCGCATGTTCGAATTCTATTTAAAAAATTAAATATCGATTTAGTGAGTCCTTATTTTAAAATTAAAATTTTTACTAGTTTAATTATTGCACTATAAAAGAGCTGAGTCACATGTCATGCATTATTCAAAAACAATATATTCGCCAAAAATATCTCAGAAATCGAGGTGAAGGCAATAATAACATGTCTATTGTAGCTCGCGCCGCTTATAGTAACAGGTTGCCTCTCTCGTGTACTTCTGAATGTTAAAAACTAAAAATTATCAGTGTTATAAATAGTGCGTTATAGTATTTTTAGACTCTAAACGCTAAGCTATGATAATAAAATACGCTATTTGCGCTACAGTCGCTATAGCGGTGATAGCAGTCCGCTATTTGCACTACGGCCGCTATACAGTATGTATTTTTTTTTTTTTATAAAACCTATTTGGCAACTACTGCCAAATTTTTCAAAAAAAATAATATGAGTTTTTTTAAGCAATTTATATGAGCTTTAAATAAAGACCCAAAAAAAACTCAAACTGAAATTAAATTTGTTACTACTTGTTACAGATAAATCAATTTGAAATTGAAAATAAAAATAAAAATTTGAATAGAAAAAATAGATTATGTCATGAATCATGATGCTTAAGATACTTTTAATAGGAAAAATCGATAGTATGATATTACTATGGATATTTTGAACCGCAATTTGGACTATGTACTGGTTCAATATGAATATTATAATTTCTTAATTACTTTGGTGTTATTTATTGTTCTATTAGACTTTAGATAATGTTGATATTTAGTACAAATACTGAATATACGGAATGTAAAAAAAAACACTATGTGGTATAGCTTCCGCTATAGCGACGCTATTCGCTATAGCTTTTTTTGTAGCCTTCCCACTATGACGCTATAAACGCGATTTAGAACCTTGATTTATATTACTTTCTCGCTTATAATTTTTGTATTCGCATTTATTACAGATTTTGTAGTTAGGTATTGTCATATTTATTTTTTGTGAAGTCAATTTCCGTTAAATTATTACGGCTACTTTTTGAGATTTTGACAGCTATTTTTGAATTATGGGCTCAAACTTGATGAAAAGTACATTTAACGAGTTTGACTTTCAATAAAGACTTCACTGGAAATGAAACGCCAAAGAATTTAGAAAAAGAATGTGTAATTGCGCTTTATGATGATTGTTGTACACGTTACGACTTTTTAAATTTATCCATTTTTTGTTAATGTCTGTAAATTTTCAAGTTGATCTGCATTTCTATATTAATTCGATTTTTGAACAAACTCAAAATTTTACTCCCACGCGTCAGAACTAAAAAAAGGAATAATTTGAAGTAGTTTTGTTGATCCATCGGTTAGAAAAACGGGTGAATATATTAACAGAGCTGGTTTAACTTCATACAACATATCAGTTATATATATTTTTTTATTTTTGTACTGTATAAAGTCAAAATAATTCTGTCAATATTTTTGCCAAAACAAAGGTGCATGTTGTGCTCACGTGAGCCGGGAAACCAGGATTTTTTGGGCCTAATTATTTTGTACAGGTTTAATAAGGGGCTAAGCGAGGTGCAGTCCCGGCAGATTTTTCAATGGCCCTTTATTCCTTTATACCCTGCTTAAAATGCAACATAGTCATTATAGTATTATTTCTCTATATGATGCCAGAAGGCATGACCAATTGACCACACTAATTGGGGGAGGTTAACCAAGTAACCTGTTGACTTTTGTTCATTCAAATAGAATGTTGACGACTCACGCTTACCCACGTAAAGAAAAAACCTTTAAAAAATGTTGACGACTCACGCTTTCCCACGTAAAGAAAAAACCTTCTTTTATTTACAACTAAGTAATTGTTTTGTCATCCGTGTTTATTTTGATTATATTACTTGGTCATTACATCAGTCATTGCTCTTTGACCATATAATACACCTATATAAATGGATTAAAAAAAAGAAATCCAGACTCAAATTCTAAATTTTGAAAAGGCGCTCCTTGTTGGATCTCTTTCGTCAGTTTCTGTGCCGGGACATTTAGAAAGGCAGTTGTTTTCTAATACACAATTTAAATGAATCTCAATCATTTCCGAGACGATATAGTTACCAAGCATTAGAATTTGGCAGATGAAAGACCACTTACGTGGCTAGTGAAACTATGAATTTGGGACCCACAGATTAGCAGATTTTCTAGTTATTTATTGTGCACCCTGTTCACCTACATTTTCACTTGGGAGAATCACTCGACAAGGAACAGATGTCGGCCAGCCACTCAGTGAGTGCCTCCAGTTCTAATTATCTGTACAAAATTATGTGATGTTTCCGTGTTTCGAATTAATTTTTTCTGAAATATGACTCGTTACAGATTTTTTAGAACTAAATATACGTATCGGCTGCACCAACCTTTTAGGCGCCACATGACACAGCAAGACTTCGTGGTCCCCGTACTTGATTAATTTTCTCTCCATTTGCTACGGAAGACTTGAAGATCTCTTTCCTTGACGTCGTACATTGACTTGTCCAGGGGGCGAAGCAACATTTTTTTTAAATTTTTTGTATAATTTTATATATAATTTAGTGTAAAATATTACAATACTGTAAAATTGATCTCATTCTACGTAAAAAAATTGTATATGATTGATTTCCATATGTATTCAACTCTTATAGTTTGAATATCTACTTCCGTCCCTGAACTTGTCTAATTGTTATTTCTTTTCCAAATACACCGACAATAAATTTTGTTAATTATACTTAAATGTCACATCTATGAAATTAAGAAGTAAAATTACTTCTCTCAATGACTTTGATATGAAATTAAGAAAAAAGTTTTATTTGACAATTTTAATTCGTTTTGAATCAAACTGAATAGATGAACACTAAATGCAATCTTTTTATTTGATTATCACATGTATATATTGTGTTTGATAAGGTGGTAGAATTGAGAAATTTTTTCGGATAACTAATTGAATGTGAATATGGGCAGCCAATGTTTTTAAATGCGGCCGTATGTAGGGATGCAAACGGATCGAATAATATTTTATTGTAATCGGATCTGTATCTGAAAATTTGATACGGATATCCAATATCTGAATATCCGTGCGGATACGAATATGGTTTTGAATTTTAACTATCCGTATTCAAATAGTAGATATATACCATATAGTTTAATATATATTATAAAAATATTTATGTATATATCTACGGATATCCGATCCGTATCCGAAAAATAAAAGCGGATACGGATATGGTTTTACCACTATCTGATCCGTATCCGATCCTTTTGCACCCCTAGCTGCATGGATCAAATATGCGGCTACATATGCATATGCGGTATGTTATTGTGTTCAAAATGTCATACAGTTACATATATGCAAACCACATATGCGGTCATGCTGACACTTACTACCACATGCGGCACCGTCCATGCGGACACCTAGGAGTTGATTAGGATTTATGCTAGTGGTATCCCATTATGTGCATTCAGAATTGTCTCCAAAACTCCAAAAATTCATATAAATTCACTCCTTTTGAGTTTTTATGATTTCTTTATATCAAAATTCATGATTTATTATGTAAAATTTTATCATGAATTTTATTTCATGAAAAATCACTGTCCATTATTAGTGACTTTCAAAAAATTGAAATTTTAAGATATTATGCTCACTCAATTTTCAAGGAATTAATATGGTAAATTCCTTATGCCCCGAACTATTTAGGGTCTAACAACTGCTCATTTTAAAATCCGTATATACAAGCCTGCATTAAAATTCACATATATAAACATGCATTAAAATGCGCATATGTAATATGCAGTGACTTTTCGTATGCATGAACAAAATCAAATTTTAAAACATTGTGAGCAACAACAATTTTACATTCGTTATCCCACACGATAATTTATAAATAAGAAATCACTTATATTATAATTTATTAATTTCATATTGTTAAAATGATGTCAAGGTCTGTTTACACGACATGCATAGTTTTATGTATTTAGCGGTTGATGTTCATTTTCTATTGTATATTATACTATTATATAAATATTGTAGTGCAAATTAATGCACTGTTAGAATATTATTCTTTTCAAAACATAGAAAATTAGAAAATCATACATTGTAACTTTTTTTTTTTTTCAAATAATGATGCCGTCCTTCGAATGATTTCTGCCCAGTCTATGAGTACGAGAAATGTTGTTTAGTCTTTGATATTAAACTGTACGAGAAATGTTGCTTAGTCTTTGATAATTTATACTTTCAATATCTTTATTGTTATTTGGATAATGCTGTTTTTGCCTGCATATAGTGTCACGTGATAATTTTTATTGAACACTTAAATAGAAAATTTTGCTTGCATCTCATCTTAAATCACCTTAAATACTAATAATTGTAGTTTTTGAAACTTACATATCTTTCATGCTTAACAGTTAACACATATTTTAAGCAAAGTTCTCTAACTTGAAATTTTTATAGTTTGATGTTGAGAGAATTCTAAGATTGTCTGCTACCAAATTAATTTCGGACTAATTATATGTATTTTATAATTATATCGAATATTTTCTATTAGTCATTTTGCTATATTTAGTAACATCAAACATTGAATATGCATAAAATTGAATAATGCTATTATGAACATAAGCTCACTTTTTAATCTCACTTATGTTCTTGAATTTTATATTTATAGAATATTCTATGCAGTGTTGTAAATAACGGTATGCGCTCGTCGGATGGACAAGGTGCCAAGTGATTAATCGGGAATAATCGGCCATAATCGGAGAAAATCGGCCGATTAATCGGGAATTTCCTTAATGGATTGGTCACCGCCAACGATTAATCGACCGATTAATCGGCTTAAACGGATGTTTTTTACAACACTGATTCTATGACATGAAGGGTTAAAGTGTTAAAAAAATGAATACTTATTTTTTATGAGTATTTTAATATCGTACAATATAAAATAAAAAATTGAAATAATCCAAACTGACGATTGAAATTTGTAGTTTGAAACCAAATAATTTTTGAGATTAAGTTTAAGACCATAGTCCTGATTATTTTATCTATATAATGTTACTATTAGTACTACATTGCTATTTGAAGATTTCCATTCTTGTATATTTTGGAGATCTTCGACTTCTCTCAATTCTGGACGTCTCCTTGCCTTCTCCAAATTGAGAAGAGAAATCTGAATAAAGGACATTCCCCATATGACGGTAAACTCACCGCACTGCCCCCATATTGTGAGAGAACGGTAACCTCACCGCGTGTTCTTAACTTCGTGTTAGTCCGTCTTTGTTTTTCATTTTTCAAAGCTGGCTGCGCTACCACTCTCTCTTCAGTCTTCACGCCTCTCTGCTTCTCTCTCTATTTTTCTTAAACCAGACGCGTTCCACTGTCCCTTTCTTTTAATTCTCACATTCCTTTCTTTTTAGTTTCTTACAAGCTATAAAAACCATCTCCTGTTTATCGACATAGAAGAGAGGGAAAAAGAGAGAGAGTAGAAGAACATAATATACAGGCGATAGAATTAAAAGGATAGATGAAGGGCCGCCACGGTAGCGGTTGTGATAGAAAAGTTTCAGCTCGATGGATGCTTATTCTTTGCATTTCTAGCTTTTGCATAGGGATGCTGTTCACGGATAGGTAAATCTCTTTTATTTTATTTTTTGTTTTCTCTCTCTCGAATTTTGCATTAAAACTCGGATCCTTTATTTAACTTTCTTTTACAGTAACTTTGTTGTTGTTTTTTGTTTTCATCTTGTTACCATTTTTTTTTGTGCTTGGTGGATCCAATTTGAATAGATTTTGGGCTGCCCCTGATTCAAATAATCTAATCATCTCCAGGCGGCGTGAGGAGCAAGAGCTTCAGATCATCTCTGGCGATTGCCAAACCAAAAGGGTAAGCATTCATCCTGGATTGATCCATTAAGTTTGAGTGTGAGATCTCCACTAATTTTTGATCCCTTTTTCAGAAACCAGCGCAAGATAGGGATATTATGGGGGAAGTGACAAAGACTCATGAAGCTATACAGTGAGTTTTTAATAATGCTTAGTATAAGCTGTTTCCTTTCTTTGCTTAAATTTATGAAATTAGCCGTCTGAATTTAATCACTTCTTTGCAATTAGGTCCTTGGATAAAACAATATCTACACTACAAATGGAGTTGGCTGCTAAGAGAAGTTCTCAAGAATTTAATGGTAATAATGGTGGCTCACCATCGACCTCAGTTGGGAATCTGCCGAGAAAGAAAGCATTTGTCGTAATTGGGATAAATACGGCATTTAGTAGTAGGAAGAGACGGGATTCCGTGAGACAAACCTGGATGCCTCAAGGTATATGGCCTTATTTTTGGAAACAGTTGGTAGTATCCTTTTTTTAATTCAATTTGATATTTTTGTTGGGTTGGTTCTTTTTTTGGTTATTTAATACCAAAGGAAGTTTTGTATTGGTAATTGCATGCTTGATTTGTCCTTCTATGATTAAAGTGTGATCCAGATCATTCCATTCCTTCAAATTTTTGGGAAAAAGTATATATATTTGAAGTTTTTAATCTAGCACTCTGATATTGGTACCTTCTCTATTTTATGTGACGAGATAAACATATGAATTAATTTAATTGTATGATTCTTCAATGTTCTCATTATTCTTTTAGGTTTATGAATGAACATAATTAGAAAACAACCATCAATTATACTGGTGCGGTCTAGTCCTGACTGGCAGCAAGACATGCCCTATTTATTTACTGAATGCTCTGTATAAGAGAAAATGGTCCTTACAGTAAATGAATGCATTTGTACCAATTTGCCTTTGTACTGATTTCCCTTCCCTTTTGTAAATTTAATTAGGTGACAGCCTACAACAATTAGAAGATCAGAAGGGAATTGTTATTCGGTTTACTATTGGTCATAGGTAATGTACTTGTCTTCTTTCTTTCTATGTTTTTTTTTTATTAACACGGGGAATGTTGCATATGATGCAAATCTTTAAGTTGATTTCTAAATTTAGTAATTATTGTGCAGTTAGGTTATGATCTATTAATACAACTTAGTATAAACCAAATTAGGAGTGGGACCATCAACCTTATTCACATGGTCTAGTGTTCAAACTCCAAAACCATTAAGAAGGAAAAGAAAAGAGAAAAATGACAAAAGGGTTTCCCCAAAAGAGCACACAATATATTACTTCATTTGCAAACAGCGTAAAACTTCATACTGTTTGCAATTGACACTCAACTGTGTGAATAACACATATGGCCCAACTGTCTGAATTTGTGGTAAAACAGTAATTATTCAATAAATGACAGTTTTAGCCTGAACCTAGTGCTTGTTGTTTTAATTTTCATTAGCTCAAATTGAACTAAAATGAAACGAAGTGACATCATATATTAACTTCGAGAGTTGTAGGAATCAAGAATTTGAGTTAGATATTATTACAATGGGGAAACTTTATCTTTTTTCTTTACCATTATTTTTTACTATAGTTTTTTTTTTTTTTTGCAAATTGTAAGTGTGGATGTCGATTGCAAATACAAAATATGTTGAATGCTGTTTGCAAATGCTGTAAAATAAAAAATGATCAATTTGCAAGAACGGAAAAATTTGGCATTTTGTTGTTCCCTTCTTTGTTGCTGTGAAGTACTTTTGGTGATATTTCCAAAAAATCTAACGGGTTATTTCTGTGAATTTTATGCAGTGCCACATCAAATAGTATTTTAGATAAGGCTATTGATGCTGAAGAATCTCAGCATCACGACTTTCTCAGACTGGTATTCAATAATTTAATCTCTTCCATTCTTGTCCTAATATATTTGCACCCAATGCAGCATTATTGTTTTGAATAAACTACAGTAGAACTTCCATAACATTCCTGAACCGGACCATTCCAGAATTCTCTATCATGCCAGTATGAGATATTAATACGCTTATGAAATTTACCATTAAAAATAAGCATCCAATAAAGAAAAAGAAGTTGTTGTGAAGAATAAAAACTCACCATGATTTACTTTGTTCCAAATAGGATCATGTAGAAGGCTACCATGAATTATCAGCAAAGACGAAAACATTCTTCTCGACTGCTGTTTCTATCTGGGATGCTGATTTTTATGTCAAGGTGGATGATGATGTCCATGTAAACCTAGGTATATCACTCTTTTACATTGTCACTGAAAAATAAAAAAAAGTTTACTTGATACTGTCACCTACCAACTGGTATGCCACTGGAACTTCCTTTTTTTTTGTGTGTAAACTTTTCGTGCTGAGGTGGGGTTTATACATTGATTGGGGCTTATACACTGTTCTTGCTCACTACTAGCTCTTATCACCTGATCTCCACTAATATGACCAGTGCTTATAATTTTTCGATGTAGGGATGCTAGCATCAACTCTGGCTCGACATAGGTCCAAACCAAGAACCTACATTGGTTGTATGAAGTCAGGGCCTGTTCTTTCTGACAAGTAATGTTTCTTTTGTACAAATTGTAATTTTATTCCACATTCGGTACACAAACAATATCATTTTTTTTTACCTGTACATAAATCATATTTGTTGTCTATAAATCTGTTTTGCCTGCTCCCATCTCCCTCGCTTTATATCTCTACTTTTTATTACCCTTAGGTTTTTTTTTTGATGTAGACAACACATTCTGGTCAAACAACCTGTGAAATGTCTTGTCATCTTTCACTATTGCAAGTTTGATATGTGGTGAAGCTACCTAAATATGGAATTTGTACTTTGTTTTATTCAATATAGGCATCTGAAGTATCATGAGCCTGAGGCTTGGAAATTTGGAGAAGAAGGAAACAAGTACTTCCGCCATGCCACTGGACAGATTTATGCCATCTCTAAGGATCTGGCCACCTACATCTCAATCAACCAGTAAAATTCTTTCACGCATTCTATTCCAATTTCTATTAAGTCATCCATTTAAGAAAAAAAAAGAGAAAACATCGGAGACAGGCATGCTTCCCTGACAATACACCTTTCATGGGTCCATTTACCTGGTATTTTGGAGTAGGTTTTAACTGGGCACTTAAGCAGGAATTTTTATTTTATTTCTTTTCTAAATATGAATATTGTTCTGGCTTTGCTTTCCTTAGTTGTAAAAGCGTTTCAAAATTGATTTTTTTCCCCTCCTTTTAGGCACATATTGCACAAGTACGCAAATGAGGATGTGTCTCTTGGTGCATGGTTTATTGGGCTGGAAGTTGAACATATTGATGAGAGGAACATGTGTTGTGGTACCCCACCAGGTTAGATTTAAAGGAAAAAAAAGAAAAAAAGTAAAAGCGAAATCAGCAATTCTTAATATCAAGCTTGAATATTTTGATAAAAGATTGAAGTCTCTATATATCTTTAAATGAGGTTTGTATATGGAAATCTGTTTGCTTCTTAAATAGAAATTGCAACAAACAGACATGTCAGGTCAGTGCAAGGTATATTTAGGGTTTCATGTGATTGGAGATGGATATTCTCCTCTCGGGTCGGTCAAGTTTTGAGTTGATTTGATCTTCTTTAGTCAAATTTTGGGGTCAATGAGGTTCCGTTTGCGGTCATCATTCTGATAATAAATTTTATGGCGTTGAATTAGTTTCTATTGGGTGTTTTAGTGCTCGCCTCTGGGTTTTGGTTTAGGGTTATCCAGATCTAGGTGTTTGCAATTTAGTCAGCTTGTTAATTTGGGTTCATGTCAGCTCAGGTTTATGTTAATTGTCTTCTGAAATGTTTTGGGTCACACCTCAGTTCAGAGAAGTTTGAAGGGTTAGCCAGGTTATTTGGGTTTGGGATGGTCATGCTACTACCTCTCAAGTAAGAATCTAAAATTGGAAAATTAATATTTTCCCTCAAAACTGTTTCAGATTGTGAGTGGAAGGCTCAAGCTGGGAATGTCTGCATTGCCTCCTTCGACTGGAGTTGTAGTGGTATTTGCAAATCAGTTGAGAGATTAAAAGAGGTGCACAGCAGGTGTGGTGAAGGAGATGGTGCTGTTTTCAGTGCGCTTCTCTAACCATAAGTGCATGCTGCTATCACTCATCAGCTAAATCACCGGGATCAAACTGTTGTCTTGATTAACAATTCACACCGAATATTAGATATGCACTAAGCAAGGGCTATGCTTGGAGATAAGTACACAGCCTTTTGTGTATTATTGATTTACTACTTTAGATGCCGAATGAGGGCTATGCATGGAGAAAAGTACACAACTAATCTGGTCCCAACTGGAGTTCCCGTGTGTACAATTTTTTTTTTGAATCCCATTGATTTATTATTTTAGATGCTTGTTAAAATTTTGTATGTATTTATGATTTAAATTCAGTTTGTTTTATATCCAATATTCCTTTTTGGATAATCAGGGAGGTAGCTGGCCATTGCTGACTAATAGAAGGGATTTCTTTAGTTGATATACTTAGTGAAATAGTTTTATTAATTGAAATACATTTTGTTATTGAGTATGATTTTTTCTTTTTCTATGTTACATATTATATTATATGAGATAAAGTTTGCATATGAAAGTAGCATGCAAACCTCAGGCGGACGCTAATTACCTTGAACAGTTTAACCACATAGATAGGGATCGGACTCTGCTGAGAAAAGCAGGTTCTGCTTTTTCAATTCCAATCATTCAAAATTTTTTATTTGCATATCGGTTCTGCTTTTCTGATTTTAACTATTTAAAATTTGTCATTTGCGAATTTTGATAAAGAAGTTTTTTATGCACAAATCTTAACAAATTTGAATGATTGGGATCAGAAAAGCAATCTTTTCATCTACCTTTTTGAATTGCAATATCGTTGGGTTTACATATGCAGACGCGACTTTAAATTATAGGCCCAGGTCTCCAGCCGACCCAGGGAACAGTCTTGCTAAATGGGTTTAAAAATATAGCGGATCAAAGATGTTCAATTGGATTTTAGTGCAATCAGCTCCTCTCCATTGATGGGCTTAACTGTTTATTTCAGATTGGTTGTTCAAATTAAATTTAATCAAACTTGGCAAATCTATTTATTCTAAAAACATTATTTATATCATAAAGGATGAAAGTCCTGATATTCTTATTTAGCATTCAACAAAACTATACAATCTTCTTTTGACACTAACAAATTCTGTACATCAGAGAAGCCGAAACCACGGGCTTTATATTGCTCACTGAGGCTCGCTTTTGGTGTTCATAGAATCTAAATTGACATATATTTTTGGATTCATTGGATCCTTCCAAATAAAATAAAATAAGTTAATAATGTAACAATTTATTCACGTGACTAGGTACTTGTAAATCTTTACCAATGTCGGCACTCTTATTTCATGTGCGTTAATTAGTGCATAACTATATTTTGAATCATAAAGTATCCACTAATCCAGCCAGTACTCGAGACAGGCTCTGGTTATTTTCCTGAACTTGGAACCACAGAATCCGTAATTGTTTTCTCGTTTCCATCTCCTTTTAATTGACGTTACGCTTTGTCATTAAGCGAATTCTTTTATTGTGTCCTAGTCCTTTCTTCCTGATTTTTGTAGATCATAATCCAGTTTCAGCTACAAAATTTATGAACTAAATATTCAAGCTGCAGATTGTGAACTAAATTTCAGTTGTTGGTGGCTTAGTCTCTGCAGCCCTTGTGTGTGGCTTAGACTTAGGTTTATAAATTTCAGTTCGCTAGCTAATGTTCCTGATGCCAGTATGAGGCATTTGATTACTGATTCAGGGTTTCATTTTGATGCTGTGAGATATCTCTGATAAGACATTATCCTGTAACTTAACTATGTTTCTGTAATGAAACGGGCCTTGGCCTTTTATCCAAAAATAAATAAATTGTGAACTAAATTCACAACTTGCATGCACTGAAATGGCTGGCTCTGACGGTAATTACATTTTTAACTAGAAGAAACCAAATTAATTAGTTTTTTTTTGTACTTACCGGAGAATAAATTAAAGTTTATATGCGTCATTCCAGTCTATAAAGATCTAAATCAACGAATTATTAACCCCCCAAAAAAATGCTGGTAGAAGATACACCAGGATTAGGGTCCATTTCCACTAAGTCTGATAAAACAGCACACAAAAATAAAAGCTTAAAAGAATCACAAAACACAGAATAAATCAATAAAATAAATGCTAGAGAACTAATTGAGAACCACACTGTTGCTCATAGATTTGATATCTTCAATCAGCCGGTGAAATTCTCTAAGAGACGACCCTCCCTCAGCAATGCTCTCCTTCACCGCATCAGCCATATCTTGTGCCGATTGCCTAAACCTTGCGGCTGATTCACCTTCCATCATCTGTCTCACCATCTTCTCCACCACTTCCCCGTTGCGTATGTCCTTCATGTCCAATCCGATCCGCCATATCTCGCTGACAAATCGACTGTTTATTTGCTGGTCAAGAAAGAACGGCCAGCACAGCATTGGCACGCCTTCGATTATACTCTCCAGAGTCGAATTCCACCCACTATGCGTTAGAAAACACCCGACTGCCCGGTGGGCTAGCACCTTTTGTTGTGGGGCCCATGAGATGATCCTTCCTTCTTCTGGCAATGATCTCTTAATCTCGTCTGTCCACCCTGGATCTTGTACCATATCCGGCCGTAGAACCCAGAGAAACTTGTGGCCACTGTTAACCAAACCAGAGTAGAATGCATGGAGCTCTTCTCGCATCAGTATGGTCAAACTCCCAAAGCTAACATAGACTACTGACTTGTCCGGCTGTGAATCGAGCCACTTGAGGCATGCGGTATCTTCCTGCCAGAGACTTGATGTGTGCAGTGATGCGTCAGTGGTGTCACAAGCAGAGCGGTACGATTCGAGAATTGCATGGAGAGGACCCACCGAATAGGTCACAGGGATTTGTGACTGGATGTGATGAACCGCAGTAGATTCCAACACTTCTGTCGTGTTAAGGATGAAACCCCTCGCTTTACCACTGTATGCTGTCACGGTGGCCATGAACTTGAGTTCGGGATCATCGGCATTTTTTGCTCCTCTGAAAAACTCCGGTAAGTCTCTTCGCCGAAGAAAGCCCTCCATCCCTGGCACCCCTTGGACCACCTCATTAAAGTCAACACCTTCCCCGAATGGCAACACGCCGTTCTGCAACAATTTTGGTATGCATAAGTAAGCCCAGATGCTACATGCACTAGGTGTCCGAAAGGACAAGCACGGTAAACCTATCTCTTCTGCCAAATCCACAACAGAGGGAAGAAATCCATCAACTATAAGACATGTTACCGGTGGAAACCCATCGGAGGAATCTTCACTTGTCATAGTTAGTATCAAATCGCTTAACAAGAGGCGAGAGTTCATGTTCAACGACTCAGCGACATCTATCAAGAGGGAGGCATCACGAGGCTGGTCGTCAGGAAGGCCGTCAGGGATGGATTTGAAACGAAGGAGAGGGATGGCGGGGAGAGAGGCAGAGCTAAGAAAGAGGCGCTGGCGGGTGTCTTCGGTGTTGAGCAGGGTGACGTGGAGGCCAGCTATGGCAAGGAGCTCAGCCAGCTTCATCATGCAGTTCAGTGGGCCCTGGGATGGATATGGGAATATCAGCACGTGTGGGGTGTTCTTCTCTAGTGCCATGGCCGGAGATCTATTTGACAGGGAGTGTTTTTCCCTTCCTCCGACTTTAGCTCTGCCTTTCTTGTCTGATGAGTTGATTTCCAAGGGAAAAAATCTTTAGATAGTCAAACTTGATAGAGACTAGAGAGGACTGATATTATTTTATTTGACAACTCTGTCAGAGGTTCTGCCTCAAGGAACTAAAAAGGAGTACGTACTGTCCCTGATTTTTGCTACCTCTTTAACCGAATTTGTCTTTTACAATATCAAAATTTGTAGTTACTCCCGAGATTTCACAATTTGTGAAATAGTGACAAAGAAAAAGAATTCGGATTTTTGGTTAGACTAATGGTTTAATCTTGGTTTAAAACAGATCAAGTTTGGTCAGACTTGCCTTAGTCTGTTGATCACTGGGTACTGATCTGGTTGAACCAATTCTAATTCTAGCGATTTCTAACAAAAACTCAGTAAGCAATTCGAGTGAAATTCAGCTCTCTTCTTTCGGGTCTTGTTGATCAAGCTCTCTACTGAGTTCACTTAGTTTCGGCTGTATTCTAGAACAATAATTTTTAGAAAAAAACATATGGATGCAGGATAATTAATTTTTGATGGGGTTTATATGTATACAAAGTTGTTGATTTTTATTTATTTGAATAGATTCAGAGTCAGTGTTAAAACTGATAAGGAAGTATACGGGGATCAAGTAAAGTATATTTTGTAACATTTTTATCTAAAAAACAGCACAATAATGAATGTTTTGATAAACAAAATTTCTGTAATTTATTTATTATTGAATCATCATATACTATGTACGAACCTAATGCTATTTAGTATTTATACATACGTCGGCAGTACAGCCGTTTGGTCCAATTAAGAAAGATAATTACAATTAATTAATTAAGTGAAAGATTATAGAGCAAATCATAGAACCAATGTTATCAGAACCGGACCGGACATCGAACCGCTAAAGCTTCGGTTCAATGGTTCACTGGTCGGACCGGTGGTTCAACATGTTCAATTGCTGGTTTTTTAAAATATATATATAACTTATTATCTGAAAGCCAAACTGGTTATATACAATGAGAGTATGTATCTGGTTCAATAAAACATGCAATTCTAACAAACTCTAACAAAGAGTACATGTCAAAAATCATAGAGAATATAGAAAATCAACAACATAATAGAAGTCCAACATCTGATTATATGATATATTTGACAGTTGACACATAACATGTCGCAAGTAGCCTCATAACAAAAAATAAAATGTTTAATACTTCTAATAGCTAAGACAATTAACTAGCAACAAAATTAAAATGCTAAAACTTAGAAATCTAAAGCTAAGTAAAATGCTACTCAGTAACTGAAATATCATGATATGTATCATGGTTAGGATCTGCATATCCTAGGTCATCTCCTACGGTTTCTCTAGCTTCGACACTTTCATTTCCATGCTCTTGGATTCTTTCTGTGTTGTTTGTACATGGACTTTCAATCTCATCACTGGAATCAAATTCATCCAAATTCAAATATTCATCTACAAAATGAAACTCATAAGAGTGCAACAGTGTAAATGAAAATCCTGATTAAAACCCAAAATTAGAAATGAAAAGGAAAATTGGTCCTAAATAGAAATGAAATGTGAAAATTTATATGGGAGGATCAGTATCTACTATGAGTCATAAAAAATTTACTATTATTTTCATTAGTTTGTATCGTGAGTCCTGCCATTTGTTTGCGACATTCCTCAATTTCATCAGCCGTCAACAATGGCGGATCATCCTCCAATACCCACTTGCCGTTATCAACAAAATCTTCAAAGCTAATAGGATCATAATTTTTTCCGTGAAACGATATCCTGTAGTTCAAGAACAACTTCTTTTAAACTTCTTGTTGGAAATTTAATTTTATTTCACTTGTAATAGCTTTCTTACCTTTGATGCAATCTCAAGTTGTATCGAACATAAACAAGATCATTCAACCTTTGGTACTCCATCATGTTCCTTTTTTTTGAGTGAATGAACTCAAAAACACTCTCATTTCTCTCACATCCGGATGAACTGCAAGTTTGACCCAAGATGCGTACTGCTAAATTTTGTAAATTTGGTGCACTGCTACCATATGTTATCCACCATTCATCTACAAAAATAATGACAAACGTGCATTTGCTAAATAATACTGGGACATAATATCAACATATAACTTTATGACAGAGAAAGAGATCCAAAAACTTATATATTACCTAGAGGCATCACAATACGACTACGAATGGCAGTAGCCCTCCAAAATCACCTTCAAATAAATAAAAGTTCGAAGACAATTGGAAAAATTTGAATGACAACTCGAAGAAGATGATTGAAAACTAGTAGAAGATGAAAGACAACAAGTAGAATATGGAAGACAACCAGTACAAGATGAAAGCCAACTAGAAGAAGATGAAAGACAACCAGTAGAACAAAAAGACAACCACTAGACGATAGAAGACAACTAGAATATGTTGAAAGACAACTAGTAGAAAATGAAATACAAGAAGTAGAACATGTAAGACAATAACATGAAAGACAATTAGTAGAAGACCAAAGACAACCGGAAGAATATGAAAGAAAACTAGTAAACGAATAAAGACAATTACAAGAAGATGAAAGACAACTAAAAGAAGATGTAAGACAACCAGAAGAAAGTGAAAGACAACAATTAGAAGATCAAAGTTAATCAGTAAAACATGAAAGCCAACCAGTATATAGAACGTGAAAGACAGCCAATAGAAGTTCAAAGACAATTGGAAGAAGATGAAAGACAACTGGTAGAAGATGAAAGACAACTCGAATAAGATGAGAGACAACCATTAGAAGATGAAAAATAATTAGAAGAAGATGAGAGACAACCAGTAGAAGATGAAAGCAATTAGAAGAAGATGAAAAACAACCTGTAGAACATGAAAGACAACTAGTGGTACATGAAAGAGAAAAACATGAAAGACAACTAGAAGAAGTGTAAGAGAACTAAAAGAAGGCGAAAAACAACAAGTAGAACATGAAAGTCAACAAGTAGAACATGAAAGACAAATAGTAGAACATGAAAGACAACCAATAGAAGTTCAAAGACAACGAGAAGATGATGAAAGACAAACAGTAGAAAATGAAAGACAACGAAAAAAATATGAAAGATAAGTGGTAGAAGAAGATGAAAGACGATCAATAGAGCATGAAAAACAACAAGAAGAATATGAAGGACAACCAATAGAAAATGAAAGACAACTAGTCGAACAAGAAAAATTACCCGTATAACATGAAAGACAACCCGAAGAAGATGAAAGACAACTTGAAGAAGATGTAAGACAATTAAAAAAAAGGTGAAAGACAACAAATAGAAGATGAAAGTTAATAAAAAGTTAATAAAAAATTTCATGTACATGCATCACTCATTAAGCAGATGAATTTCAACGGTTTAATTCGTCGTTTGAAGACAATCCGATAGACTTTTTGAGTTGTGCTCACCAACTCCTCATAGTGAGCACATCACACTCTAACTTTGCTCTATTGTTAATACTATTGATAGTGCCAATAAAAGATCATGGAAGATGTAAAATTGAAATGATCCGAGTGCGTCTAATAATGTTTAGCACTTGTGATAAATTGATAATGGGAGGTGTCTCTTGAAATGATTCGAGTGCGTCTAATAGTGTTTATCACTCGTCAAACCTAAACACAGTTTTCCTAATTAGCATTACCGCAAGTTACAATACGGATAATTCATAATTGATAATATTATATAATATATAAACAGGATTTGGTTTTCTATCATTTACCTCAGTTATACCAATTCATTTGTACGTAGTTGATTCCTTTGATCTTCTTCTCTGCTGCTGACTTTTTTCTTTTAATTAAAAAGTCTGGTGTATTTTTTATATGTTATTTTTTAGAATTGACTCTGCGTCTCTCTACGTGAGGTTCGTACCACTGCACTAAGTATCTAATAATGATGTTGCTTTGTATTTTTTTCTAGGTTACAAAAATTAATGCATATAACACTTTCATGGACTGGAATGAATTATTTTATTAATTGTCTGATCTTTGTTAAATCTTTTTTAATTATATTAATTCGCATGTTTTTCAATTTTAATTAATATTGGAATAACACGGCAAAGTATAGGACAATACCATACTTCTATAGATATTTATATAAACAAAAAAAGATTTTGGACATTGTGTACTTAAATCATTATATATTATTATTCAACTCAAAAAGAGTTTGGTGAGTACAACTCTAAAAATTTATCAGATTGGCTTCAAATGAGGAATCTAAACCGTTAAAATCTATCTACTTATTGAGTGATGCATGTACTGCAAAATTTTAAAATTTTTGAATTCATTTAGAACAAGGTCAAGCGGTCAAAAAATGATGAAAAATAAATTCATAAAACAACTACCGAAATAACTTATAAAGGTTTCATTTTTTTTACCGTTTGATCTTGTATTAAATATTTGAAACTTCCAAAAAATTTCATGTACATGCATCACTCATGAATTAGATGGATTTCAACGTTTGGATTCGTCGTTTAAAGTCAATCCGATAGAATATTTTAGCTGTGCTCACTAAAATTTCTTGGTGAGCATATCACACTCCAACTTTGCTAAAAAAAATTTGTGAATCTAAAGGGGTTAAGATTTTTATCAAATTATCCGACTCTGATCCGGATAAAAGGAGTGGATAATTTCGTAAATTCGGATCCGAATAATATTGTTAACACAAAAAAGGATTGGATATCCGAGTTAATCCGGAAATCAGTGGTAACTTGCATAGACACCCTCCTCTCCGCTGTCACATCAGTGAATGAAGCAAAAGTACTGAAATTTTTTAAATAACATTAAACAATAATATTTAAAGAAATGACACCACTGCAAAAAATTCAGATTTAACTTTTTCGCTGAATAATCAGGGTCCAATATTAATTGAGGCATGTCTTAGAGATGTAGATAAAAAAATGCAATAATTAAGGCATTGTTATATAGATCCAATATTAATTGAGTATAGAGTTAAAATGTCTAATTGTTTTCGTACTTTAATCATGTTTCACATTCTTATTCCTATTTTAAAGTTCAAATAATCAATCTGAATTGCTTAATATAATCTCCATATTAAAATGTGCCTAATTGGCACTCAAAGTTTATATTATTTTTTTTTGAAGTTTAACTATTTTTTTTAGGTAGGTATAAAATCTTATGCAAGACAGTGATTTTGTATCTATCTAAAAAGATAGTAATTTTTTTTAGAAGAAATATATAATTTTTTCTAAAAGCACATTTTAATATGGAAATCATGTTAAGCAGTTCAGATAAACTGTTTGGAGTTTAAAAACAAAAGTAAAGATGTGATGAGACATGATTGGAACATGGAAATAATGAGGCATTTTAACCCTCTCATATTAATTTCAAAATTCCAAATGTGAAACTTTTTTTTTTAGGAAACCAAATGTGAAATTTGTAATCAATGTTGATGTTTTATTTCAATATATATATATATGAGAGTGGCTAAGCTACAAACGTTTGCACCAAGGCTTTGGTGTAAATGATTTGTTTTCGGGTTTTCGAAGTCCAAATGGTCGATCCGAACCGTTCAAGTTGTTCTCCATATTGAAATGTGCTTGGAGACCAAATTTTACATTTTTTGGAATTTTTTTACTATTTATTAAGCCACTTTGAAAGTTGCTGATCACACGGTCCAGAATTTGATTGCACTGTTTTTACTGTTCACCCGAATCAGCAACTTTCAAAGTGGCTTAATAAATAGCAAAAAAATTCCAAAAAATGTGAAATTTGGTCTCCAAGCACATTTTAATATGGATTAAATATCTAACGGTTCGGATCGACCGTTTGGACTTCGAAAACCCGAAAACAAATCGTTTGCACCAACCCCTTGGTGCAAACGTTTTGATATTAGCCACTCTCTCTATATATATAATTATGCTATTGTGCTTTGCAAAGTAAAGTCATCGTTTTACTTCGGATTACTTTTTGGATTTTCAAAGTTCAAAACTTCGATCCGACCGTTCAAGTTGATCTACATATTGAAATGTGCTTGCAGACCAAATTTTACATTTTTTGGAATTTTTTTACTATTTATTAAGCCACTTTGAAAATTGCTGATCACATGGTCTAGAATTTTGTTGCACTGTTTTTTCTGGACCATGTGATCAGCAATTTTCAAAGTGGCTTAATAAATAGTAAAAAAAATTCCAAAAAATGTAAAATTTAGTCTGCAAGCACATTTCAATATGTAGATCAACTTGAACGGTCGGATCGATGTTTTGGACTTTGAAAATTCAAAAAGTAAGTCGAAGTAAAACGATGGCTTTACTTTGCAAAGCACAATAGCCTATCTCTCTCTCTCTCTCTCTCTATATATATATATATATATATGAGAGTGGCTAAGCTACAAACGTTTGCACCAAGGCTTTGGTGTAAATGATTTGTTTTCGGATTTTCAAATTCCAAACGGTCGATCCGAACCGTTCAAGTTGTTCTCCATATTGAAATGTCCTTGCAGACCAAATTTTACATTTTTTGGAATTTTTTTACTATTTATTAAGCCACTTTGAAAATTGCTGATCACATGGTCCAGAATTTGATTGCACTGTTTTTACTGTTCACCCGGATTGGCAACTTTCAAAGTGGCTTAATAAATAGTAAAAAAATTTCAAAAAATGTAAAATTTGGCCTCCAAGCACATTTTAATATGGATTAAATATCTAACGGTTTGGATCGACCGTTTGGACTTTGCAAATAGGAGAACCAAATCGTTTGCACCAAGGGCTTGGTGCAAATGTTTGTAGCTTAGTCCATCTCTCTCTCTCTCTCTCTCTCTCTCTATATATATATAGAGGTTGGCTAATATCATAACGTTATAACTTCGGCCGAAGTTATAACGAGTCGTTTTCAGATTTTCAAAGTCCAAAAAGTCGATCCGAACCGTTCAAGTTGTTCTCCATATTGAAATGTGCTTGGAGACCAAATTTTACATTTTTTGGAATTTTTTTACTATTTATTAAGCCACTTTGAAAATTCTGATCGCATGGTCCAGAATTTTGTTGCACTGTTTTTACTGTTCACTCGGATCAACAATTTTCAAAGTGGCTTAATAAATAGTAAAAAAATTCCAAAAAATGTAAAATTTGGTCTCCAAGCACATTTCAATATGGAGAACAACTTGAATGGTTCGGATCGACTGTTTGGACTTTGAAAATCCGAAAACGACTCGTTATAACTTCGGCCGAAGTTATAACGTTATGATATTAGCCAACCTCTATATATATATATATATATATATATATATATATATATTCACATTAAAAATACAAGGAGAATTGTTGATTTTTCTATATGTGGCCTTGTACTTGAATATATCTCTTTAAAAATAAAACAACTTCAATGATTCAAATTTTCGTTTAAACTTCAAATTTTAAATTATTATTAATAGAAATTCATAGCGTTAGGATGTGGGAATAACATTTTACGCTTTGAATTTGTCATTGTCCATAGATCAATTATAGAAATTATCCGGTGTGCTAGCCTTTCAGCACTGAAGTGATATGATTCTCCATATATGTAAAGTAATAAGAATGATTTTGTATTACGCGCACAAAAAACCATAGGGCAGGTCTTTACTAGCACTAAGTGGCACTTCAAAGTATCGATCACTTTTTCTTCCGTGGCACTTCAAAGTATCGATAAAAAAAAACCATAGGCACGTATTTACAAGAACTAAGTGGCACTTCAACCGACATTTTTATTAATATCCAAAGTTCATTACAAATAAATAAATATACCCACTAATGTTGGAAATTTATAAAACTATTCATACTAGTCATTTTCTAGCCGGTTTTAATTGTTTTCAGTACCGGTCAGAAATAACCGGTACTAATTTTTTTTTTTCATAGAGACAAATAGCAAAATGCTGAAATCTAATACTAAAAATTTGAATTTTTAAAAATATTTGTTAGATTACTCTTTTTGATATATAATTAGTATATTTATACTAAAATACACTAAATTACTTGAAATCATGTTAAATTACGTTGAATTACATTAAATTACGCTAAATTACAATAATTATATTAAATTATGCTAAAATACGGTAAATTACGCTAAATTAGGCCGATTTTGTGCCATCTTTCATAAATCATAAAAAATAGTAAAAAAATTTCAAAAATAATAAATATTGGTATCTACAAGTTTATTATATAACTAATTTACTGAGCTATGTAGATTGAACAATAGAAACTAAAATCTTAATCGAAAACTTTAACTCAAGTTTTGAGACTCTTTTCTTTGTTTTTTGGCAATTCTGAATTTTGAAATTTAGCAAAGCAAGCACTGACGCATGCGTATTTTCGCAAGTTTTTCGAAAAGTGGTCATTTGCTAAAATGGGACACTCGAGCGCCGTTTTATGCCGTTTGAAGTTTCGTCGTCGTTTTTCACATTCTCAGTGGAGATATCATCCCTATTCATATGTAATTTAGCGTAATTTTGTGTAATTCAGCGTAATTTAGCGTATTTTAGTATAAATATGATAATTATATATCAAAAAAAGTAATCTAACAAATATTTTAAAAAAAATTTGAATTTTTAGTGTTAGATTTCAGCATTTTTGCTATTTGTCTCTAAAAAAAAAAAATTAGTATCGGCCATTTTAATTTATACTGAAAGTTAGTAGTGGGACTCATGCGCTTGTGATCTGAACGCAAGTAGAGTTAGGGTTAAAAGGTATATTAATTTATACTGAAAGTTAGTAGTGGGACTCATGCACTTATGATCTGAACACAGGTAGAATTAGAGTTAAAAGGTATATTAATTTATACTGAAAGTTAGTAGTTCAATTTGAACTCATCAATTTTCTTCACAATCATCTATGTTGGTTAAATTTGTTGTGGGGCAAGCTCATGATTGTATAAAACACACTTCCCATTGAAACCAATGTCTGCTTCTTCAAAAAAAACTGGTATCGTTGAATGTGGCGACCAGATGCATATTTGTCCAACCTCTAATCGGAAATCTGTCTTCCTTGGGAAGGGGTACTACATCTACATCACTATATGATAAGTGATCAGAATCTCAATCCCCTTCCCAATCATCACCTGCGTCCATTTATTTTTCTAGTATGGCATCGATCCCTTCACCATTAATGTCAGTATCATTCCGATTAACAGCGGGTAACAGTCTAGGTATTGACTCTAGTACAGATGAAAATCTAGCTTGGATTACGGGTTCAGGTAGAGGTAGTGGTGGTGGTTGCTCAGTGGCATAATCCGGGGTACAATCAGTAGTATAATCAGGTACATAATTGTCATAAATGGGTGGTACGTACGGTACATATGGTGGTATATGACTCGAGTTGTGGTACCCCGAGTTGTCATAACCCAAGCTATGGTACCCCGAGTTGTCATTCTGAGCTGTGGTACATCGGGATATCATAACCCGAGCTGTGATACACCGGGTTGTCATAACCCGTATTTTCCCTAGAAGGTCTAACCCCGGGTTGACGCGGAACTCTCCTGAAATATAAGTCCATTACCGGGATATTTCTCGACTCAAATTGATTGTAAAACACCTCACCATAACCCCTCATATGTTATAGGATACCTGACAAAGAAATGTCTATTACCCCCTTTGTGTGTCAATCCGAGTAACTAAGTCTAAGTCATACTGGTTGGGGTTTACACCAATCTTTTCATATATCATTTGCTTAAGTT
The DNA here is from genome assembly GCA_025461125.1 of Carex kokanica. Taxonomy (NCBI): domain Eukaryota; kingdom Viridiplantae; phylum Streptophyta; class Magnoliopsida; order Poales; family Cyperaceae; genus Carex; species Carex kokanica. Next base: position 2,560,914 of record JAJGRX010000122.1, on the reverse strand, counting down.
CCATAAATATGATATTTTCATTAACCTCGAAGCTATAGGCTGCATCTTTTGTGTACAGTGTGCTCCCTCCACACCTCGGGTAATCTTCCCGCCCATATACAGTGCAATTAGCATTTTTTCTTTAACGAACTACATTAGCCAATAAACATTTATCAGTTATATAATAATTAAAAAAATTAAAAAATGAATAAAAAATAAAAAATTAATAATTAATAATTAAAAAAAACTGTCGTCGCCAAAAGATCGCCCGAAATCGCCTCTCCCTTCTTCCTCTTTTTCCTCTTTCCTTTTCTCTTGAGTAAGAATGAATTGAGAGTGGGCAGGAGAGAAAAATGTCTTATATAGGGGTTTTTATAGAGACCGCTCCTGTGTGAGGCGGTTTGGTTCAAGCAACAGACCGCCCCAACGTGGGGCGGTCAAGTATCAACATCAAACCGCCCAAACGTGGAGCAGTTAGGGTGTATTAAAAAAAAATTCATCCTGGAGGACATATTTGCTATTTTTTTAGGGTATTAATACAAATTTTGGGTAGAGAAACCCTAACATCTACCTATTTAGTGAAGGTATTTTTTAAGTTAGCTTTCTTATTGGGTCCTTTCAAAATTAATGGGTCTCTCAATGAATTAGAATTTAAGAAAGACAAAAAATTTAGGGCAAATAACACTTCATTCCAAACATAAGAAAAAAAAAAAAGCAACAAAGTATAATGATTATCTCCATTTCTATTCTTGATATTATTACAGTTTCTAATCTGAGGTGACAGTTTTAATTTCAATTTCACGAATGTAGGATAGTTTCTTATTTAGAAACTATTTAGAAAAGTTTCTTATTAAGAAATCTTTTATAAACTCCACGCTGACGAAATTGTTGGCTGAAATTAATTTTAAGGGATGTGAAAGTTTAATAGAAACTCTAAAATTATTACTAACATAGCTTAATAAAAACTCTAAAATTAATTTAAGTTAAAATTTTAGAGACTTTAATTTCTAAAAAATGGTTAACGGTTATTTAAAAACTCATTTTAATTTCTGAAATGGAGATAGTCTAAATCACTGTTCTAAATAGCGCGCTATAGCGTTTTTGGACCCCAAACGCTACGCTATGACATCAAAATGCGCTATTTGCGCTACGGCCGCTATAGCGGTCCGCTATTTGCGCTATAAAATATGAGTTTTTTAAAATAATTTATATGGGTTTTAAATAAAGATAAAAAAAACTCAAACCGAAATTGTATTTGTTGCTACTTGCTACAGATAAATCAATTTTAAATTGGGAATATAAATTGAAATTTGAATAGAAAAAAAGTCCAAATCAAAATTAAAATTTGAATAGAAAAAAAAATAGATTATGTCATGAATCATGATGCTTAAGATCTTTTAATAGGAAAAATCGATAGTTTATGATATTACTATGGATATTTTGAACTGCAATTTGGACTTTGTACGGGTTCAATATGAATATTATAATTTCTTAATTACTTTGGTGTTATTTATTGTTCTATGAGACTTTAGATAATGTTGATATTTAGTATAAATATTGAATATACGGAATGTAAAAAAAATGCTATTTGGAATAGCTTCCGCTATAGCGACGCTATTTGCTATAGCTTTTTTTTAGCCTTCCCGCTATGACGCTATAAACGCTATTTAGAACCTTGGAGAAAACTAAAAGTCATGTTCTTCTGTGGAATTTCCAAAACCATCGTAACTTGTAGCGAGTCATAACGGATTTATGTTTTGTAGACATCTAAACAAAATACGTGTGAATTGAATAATAATGGAATATGCTAGCAAAATAATAAAATATGTCAAAATTTTGTGTATATCATATTTAATACGATTGGTGATATAATTTATTTGTCATCTCAAAGGTACAAAAATTTGATATCTATATAAAACATTCAAAGAGTAATGAAATGAAAGGAATTTATATTTGAAAATATAGATTTGGAGGTAGCCTCATAGTTTATGGAAGACAAGAAAATATAGATTACTTTTATTTCTTTCATAATCAAAAGAATAATTTTGTGAGTGTTCATGAATTATTTTGTAATTTTTGCGTAGGAAAAAAGAGAATCAATTATTAGTCAAAGAAGAATAATTAGTATATTGATTATATCCACCAACTCGAAACGCATAACTCTTAGATCATCGTCTAGAGATAGACTATGATTTGTTGAGTCCGTCCCTCTATTCCACAATCTAAATATCAAACACCTCGAGATTCTCAATATGCGGACTTAATTCTCCGTAGTGAAAAAATTAAGATTTACTTCGCAAAAAATCAGTGTTCTAAATATGCGCTATAGTATTTTTGGACCCCAAACGCTAAGTTATGACATCAAAATGCGCTATTTGCGTTACGGTCGCTATACAATATGTTTTTTTTTTTTTAATAAAACCTATTTGGCACTACCAAATTAAAAAAAAAAAATGAATTTTTTAAGCAATTTATATGAGCTTTAAATAAAGATCCAAAAAAACTCAAACCGAAATTGAATTTGTTGCTACTTGCTACAGATAAATCAATTTAAAATTGGAAATAGAAATAGAAATTTGAATAGAAAAAAAAATAGATTATGTCATGAATCATAATGCTTAAGATACTTTTAATAGGAAAAATCGATAGTTTATGATATTACTATGGATATTTTGAACCGTAATTTGGAATTTGTACTTGTTCAATATGAATATTATAATTTCTTAATTACTTTGGTGTTATTTATTGTTCTACGAGACTTTAGATAATGTTGATATTTAGTACAAATATTGAATATACGGAATGTAAAAAAAAAAAAAATATTATGTGACACAGCTTCCGCTATAATTACGCTATTTGCTATAGCTTTTTTTGTAACCTTCCCGCTATGACGCTAAGAATTAGGAAAACAGTAGGAGCCGGCATTGAGGAGGCTGCTCCTATACCAAATGTTATTGTAGCAGACTAGCAGCTATGGTTTTGAAACTCGGCCAAGTGGACCGGAATCGGCCGGTAACGCTCCGAGTTATGCCCGATTTACTCGCCTCTCTGTAATTTTGCACTAAAAACTCAATTCTCAACTGAAATCAGATCGAATTTGAAGCTAGGTCATCTGAAAATGATTAGAGTGTGAATAGGGAGACCAATTATACTGTTTTTGTTCTCAATATCGAATCAATCAGTCGAATTAGCTACTCAATTTCTGAAAATGCTCCGTCGGAACGAGAATTTGAAAGAAAGAAAGAAGGAGACGATAGAAAAGGCAACTCTCTAACTAACTTCGAATGGACTTGGTGCATAGATGATTCTACACTTCCTTTTCTTTAGATATACCATAATTTATTGGTTCACCGTGAACTCAGATCAATTTCTATTTGAGTACTTAAATAAGCATTTAATGCTAGGATGCCGAATTTTTTATTTATATCCAAAAAATAAATAAAATTACAAAACATAACCAAGTTAGAGGGAAAATTCGAAATATACCCAAATCGGAAAATTTTTTTCCGGATTCAGCGTCTAACTCCGGAAAATTTTTTTCCGGAAATTGAACTCCAAATCCGGAAATTTTTTTCCGAACATAACAAATTTTTTTTTTTTTTTTTTTTTTTTAGAGTTTCCGGAAATTTTTTTTTTTTTTTATTTTAGAGATTCCGGATAAAAAAATTTAACTTAACAAATTTTTTTTTTTTTTTTTTTAGAGATTCCGGAAATTTTTTTCCGAACTAAATAATTTTTTTTTAAAGAGAAAATAGCTAAAATACTGAAATCTAACGCTAAAAAATCGAATTGTTTTTTTAAATTATTTGTTTCATTAATTTAAAAAATTTCAAAATGGTGTAGAATAATTTAGAAATTATCAAAATAGCTAAAATACTGAAATCTAACACTTAAAAAAAATCGAATTGTTTTTTTAAATATTTGGTAAATTAATTAAAAAAATTTCAAAATGGTGTAGAATAATTTAGAAATTATCAAAATAGCTAAAGTACTGAAATCTAACACTAAAAAATCGAATTGTTTTTTTAAATATTTGCTAGATTACATTTTTTTATATATAATTAGCATATTTATACTAAAACAAGCCAAATTACTTGATTTATGCTGAATTACACTAAATTACAATAATTATGTAGAATTATGCTAGAATACGGTAAAGTACGCTAAATTACGTACGAATAGGGATAATATCTTCACGGAGAAGACGAAAAACGACGACGAAACTTCAAACGGCCATAAAACGGCGCTCGAGTGTCCGATTTCAGCAAATGACCACTTTTCGGAAAGCTTGCGAAAATGCGCATGCGTCCAGACTCGCTTTGCTAGTTTTCCAAATTCAGAATCGCCAAAAAACAAAGAGAAGAGCCTCAAAACTTCAGTTGAAGTTTTCGATTAAGATTTTCATTTCTATTATTCAATCTACGTAGCTCAGTAAATTAGTTATGTAATAAACTTTTAGAATACCAAATTTTATTATTTTTGGAATTTTTTTTACTATTTTTTATGATTTATGAAAGATGCCACAAAATAAGCCTCATTCATACGTAATTTAGCGTAATTTATCGTATTTTAGCATAATTCTCCATAATTATTATAGTTTCAGCATTTTAGTAAATTTACCGTATTTTAGCACAAAATCGGCCCTATTCGTAGTAAAAAAACAATTCGATTTTTTAGTGTTAGATTTCAGTATTTTAGCTATTTTGATAATTTCTAAATTATTCTACACCATTTTGAAAATTTTTAAATTAATGAAACAAATATTTAAAAAAACAATTCGATTTTTTAGCGTTAGATTTCAGTATTTTAGCTATTTTTCTCTTAAAAAAAAATTTTATTTAGTTCGGAAAAAAATTTCCGGAATCTCTAAAAAAAAAATTTGTTAAGTTAAATTTTTTTATCCGGAATCTCTAAAAAAAATATATATATATATATATTAAATCCGGAAAATTTTTTTCCGGAAACTCTAAAAAAAAAAAAAAAAAAATTGTTAAGTCCGGAAATTTTTTTTCCGGATTTGGAGTTCAATTTCCGGAAATTTTTTTTCCGGAGTTAGACGCTGAATCCGAAATTTTTTTTTTCCGGTTTTGGTATATTTCAAATTTTCCCTCCAACTTGGTTATGTTTTGTAATTTGATTTAGTTTTTGGATATAAATAAAAAATTCGGGGCTAGGATGTATTCTGTGCAATTTTTTGACTTAGATTTTTTAGAAGAGCCACGTAATCTTATTTTTTGACCCGACATTTTTATTAATATTCAAAATAAATTACAAGATATTAATTATATCTAGTTGAGTATTTTTAAAAATGTCTAAACCGGCTATTTTTTAGTTGGTTGGATTAAAAATTCGGACCGGCTATTTTTTGGCCGATTAGGAGGGTTTATTCTTTTGAAATATTTGTTAGATTACTTCTTTTGATGTATAATTAGCATAATTATACTAAAATACGCTAAATTACGCTTACGCTAAGAGAGACGATATCTTTACTGAGAAGGCAAAAAACGACGATGAAACTTCAAACGGTCATAAAACGACGCCCGAGAGTCCGATTTCAACAAATGACCACTTTTCGGAATACTTGCAAAAATATACATGCATCGGTGATTGCTTTACTGTTTTTCAAAATTCAGAATTGCCAAAAAACAAAGGGAAGAGCCTCAAAACTTGAGTTGAAGTTTCCGATTAAGATTTTTATTTTTATTTTTCGATCTATGTAGCTCAATAAATTGGTTGTATAATGAACTTGTAGAATACCAATTTGAACTATTTTAAGAATTTTTTTACTATTTTTTATGATTTATGAAAGATGGCACAAAATCGGCCTAATTTAGCGTAATTTAATGTAATTCAACGTATTTCAGTATAATTAGCGTAATTAGCGTAATTTAACGTAATTTAGTGTAATTTAGCGTAATTCAGCGTATTTCAGTATAATTAGCGTAATTAGCGTAAATTAGTTTAGTGTATTTTAGAGTAATTTAACATAATTTCAAGTAATTTAGCATATATTAGCATAATTATGCTAATTATACATCAAAAGAAGTCATCTAACAAATATTTCAAAAGAAAAAACTCCTCCTGACCGGCCATCAGCCAAAAAATGGCTGGTTTGGATATTTTTAAAATACCCAACTAAGTTGGGTATAATTAATATTTTGTATTTAATTTTGGATATTAATAAAAATGTCGGTTTTTTGACTTGTTACCCTCCCTTTTTGTATAGTAGTCAGTACCATAGTAACATAATTCGCGTATAATTCGTTTTTTGACGTTTCCGAACCGAATACTAAATAAAATGCAAAAAAACATATTATACATTTTATTCGTGAATAAAACTTGAATCATGAAAAAAACACGAAATTTTTTTTTGAGATTTTTTTTTATTTTTTGTTTTGCTTCCTTGTGGTATGATGATGAACTGATTTTAGGTGGGACAGGTAATTTTCACCAAAGGAGTGGATGATGAAGTGGTACACTCCTGAAGTTTAGAAACTTATACAAAAATTTAACAATAAATATGTCATTGGTTTCTCATCTCTAGAAAAGTTGATCATTATTATGGAAAAAGGAAAAGAAACTAAGCAATTGTAGGATAGATCCCCATTCCTGCAATAAAATCGCACTTAAACCCCTTCTAAAAGTCATGGCAGCTTCTTGAGATTCCACCATTTTTTGCACAGTAATCAGTTGTGTAGTGCACAGTTCATACTACTGTGGATATCTATGCATAAGGGTACAATTGTCACACCAGATATCCTGCCAAAATAGAACTTGACCTTGATTGCTAGGGGAAACAGCGGTACATAGTATACCAAGGTGCTCTTTTTGGATTACAGCTTGCCAAAAAGAAGATAGAGGCAAAGCTGGAGATTGATCATAGTATTTGAGCTGTACCACTGTTTTTCAAAGGCTTTGATACGAAGGATTTCTAGCTTTCCACCACCACTTTAATAACAAATAAATATTCATTTGATATAAATCTAGTATCCCGGTGCCTCCAAATTGTTTGGCCATACACAAAATAGACCAATTACATAAAGCATATTTTTTCTTAGTACTGGTTCCCTATCACAAAAAAATTCTCCTTAATTTATCAATTCGAGCAATTATTTTTTTAGGTATTGAGTATAATGACAATGTGTATAATGAGACTGCTGACAACACTACGTTAACTAAGGTAATTCTCCCTTTCAGGAACAACAATTGACCCTTCCAATTTTGTAATTTATTTGTAATTTTATCAACTATAAAACTAGCTCCAATCTTTCGTGTTTAATTAGTTTTTTTTATCTAAATATTGATATTGTGTGGTGTAGACTGCTCATTGAGACCTAGTTGGTCCGAAGGGCCCGACACCCTCCTCTCCCTTTATTAGGCCAATAGGCTGAGTTGCTAATAATAGGAACTGAAATTAAGTCAACTCTTTCCATTAGGATCTGATTGATTCGGCACAACCAAGTTGAGTCAGATGATCATGCATACATTAACAAATTTAATTTTAATATTGTAATTGATAGTAAAATTAATAGAAAATATTATCCCCCAGATGATCATGCAAATATATAGATAATCGGTCCTCTCCCTCACACATAATTTTTTATTACCCATTATATATAGTTACACACTTTCGTTATTTTTATTATATTTTAATATAATAAACTCACAAATGAGTTCATTTCTTATAACATTGATTTGGAGCAATCGCTAGCTGACTATTTTTCAAATCATACATGACTTGCATGTTGATTTGTTGCATGTTACCTAAGGTCCCAAATGAGTCGTCGGTCTTCATCATCGTCAAGCACAACATACCTTGATCATCAATATCAGCAATATAGTTATCGCGCGGCAGTTTCATATCTATGCCTTTAAAGTGTAAAATTACTTTTGGCGCTTTCACCCGAGATGGCAAGGTCGATGGTGATGAAAAACAATCAAGGTTCTGAACACTTATATTAGACATAGACAATTTCATGCCTGACAAAAGAGCCTCTTTCAGTTTGTTATAAGCAACCTCCGGTAGTTGAGTAAAGGCTGTGCCCGAATCCACCAACGTTCCATTGTTAAACACCGATTTGGGGATACTTAGTCGTTTGGTACCAACTGTTATGCCGGTCATGGCAATAAAGTAAAGGGTTTCATAGAAAGGAGGGGCATGGACAAATTTACTGGTTTGCACTGGCGCCTTGATGTCTCTATAGATCTCCTCTTGGGTACCAAACCTGAGAGTGGATCTCTCATTGGTATCATCTGTCATACAGTGTGAGAAACCGGAGATACTGAGCTGAGACACCAGGGAGGTCGCTTCCCTAGAAAAGCCAGCTATACCAGAGCTATTGTCCAGATTCCCACCATTTATAGTTCCGCATCCAAACACAAGGTGCGCCTTGAACTTACTACTGGTGCCGAATGTGAAGGTCTCACTTGAAATACTTCCAGACGTATACGTCTGATCGCCATAAGAATACTTGTACATACAATGGTTTTTGGTGCAATTTCTCTGGCCAACACCGCCTTGGCACAGCTTGTTATAGCACGGCAGCAGTGAGAAGGTGGAGGACTTAGACGGGTCAAAGAGCGGGGATGGCTGGGGGAGACATCTTGAGCATGGTTTGCATTGGGTCCAAATAAGGCCACTGCCCGTATCTAGCACGAGAGGATAAGGACGGGGAGGGGTGCCGATTGCTAGCTCTAGCACGTACTCGAATTCTCCGGATGGATGAATTGGAATGTTGGCTCTGGAAAGTGGGTTTGAGTTGCAAGCTTTGGATGTTAACAGTGCAGCTCTTGCTTGGCTCCGGCGTGCGGCCCGCTTGACGAGCTCGAGCTTGGTGAGTTGACGGCCGTAGTCGACATGAGTTAGTTCCAACTGAATATCTCCAGGGATACAGATCGTTGGGGTAGCAAGTGAGATTATGAGCAATACAAGAGAGATATGCATTGTGCTATTTTGTGTCCTCCTACCGGTGGGTAATTGAGCTCTTTATATAGGGCTGGTCATGAACTGTGAACATCTTAATATTTAATTTATGGTGATGTTCCACAATACTGAAATAATTTTGGATGGTTTATGTTGGTTTATTAAAAAGATTTATTACTAATTAAGGATTAAAAGTCATTTTAATATTCAAAATAAGTAAAAAATAAATTTTTTATAAGATTAGTGACTTTAAATACCAACTAGCAATTTTATTGAAAAACATATTTATAATGAGTCAAATGACTGTAATTTATAAATTTACTCTTTTATTCTCATAAATTTTTTTTTCGATCGCCGTCGTGCTCCGACGGTAACTGGATCTACTCACCGTCGCGCTCCAATCAAAATGTTGATCATCGATCATAATACTTTAATCGCCATCTCGTTCCACGACCGGATCCGCTTCTTCGACTGCCACCGCGCTCCGACGACAACAAGATCTACTCACCGTCGCGCTCCAGTCAAGATGTTGATCACCGTAATATTTTAATCGCCGTCTCGCTCCACGACTGGATCCGCTTCTTCGATCGCCCCCAATGGGACACTACACTTCGAACTCTGATGATACCGCACTCTCGGCTCCGGTTCCTCCCCCCTCCCTCATTCTCCTCTCCGCTCAAAAATGTAGAACTGAGAGAGAAGGGACTTGTTGTATCGGAGATGAGGACTACAAAGTGTGAAAAAGTGGAGTTAGATGGAGGAAGAGGAGGAGAGGCGGCTATCTAAACCCTATGTTTTAAGTCGCTGGTTGAATTGCCTAAATTTCGCTGAAAAAGCGAAGAGCCCAAAACCCGTAAAAAATAATTATGTACACAAACTAAGTCCAGCCGAACCTTATCAGTGTTTAGCTCTTAGTTATCACAACTCAATCTATATATATATATATATATATAGATGGGCTATTGTGCTTTACAAAGTAAAGCGAACGTTTTACTTCGGGCTCGTTTTCGGATTTTCAAAGTTCAAACAGTCGATTCAAATCGTTAGATATTCAATCTATGTTAAAATATACTTGGAGACCAAATTTTATATTTTTTGGAATTTTTTTACTATTTATTAAGCCACTTTGAAAATTGCTGATCACATGATCCAGAATTTTATTGCACTGTTTTTACTGCTCATCCGGATCAGCAATTTTCAAAATGGCTTAATAAATAGTAAAAAACTTCCAAAAAATGTAAAATTTAGTCTCCAAGCAGATTTTAATATAGATTGAACATCTAACAGTTTGGATCGATTGTTTGAACTTTGAAAATCCAAAAACGAGCCCGAAGTAAAACGTTCGCTTTACTTTGCAAAGCACAATAGCCCATCTATATATAGATAGAGAGAGAGAGAGAGATAGGCTAATACGCTTTTAGTAGCATATGGGCCGAGATGCTTCCAACTCAAAATCGGATTTTTAAAGTCCAAACGGTCGATCCGAACCGTTCAAGTTGATCTACATATTGAACGGTTCGGATCGACCGTTAAGATTTTGAAAGTACATATTCATATGGAGATCATGTTGAACGATTCGGACCGATCGTTAGAATTTTAAAAACTCAAATATTGAGCCGTAGCACGGAGGCCCTCTATGCTAAGCGTAGCATATTAGCCAGATTTTATATATATATATATATATATATATATATATATATATATATATATAGAGAGAGAGAGAGAGAGAGAGAGAGAGAGGCTAATATGCTTTTAGTAGCATATGGGCCGATATGCTTCCAACTCAAAATCGAATTTTCAAAGTCCAAACGGTCGATCCGAACCGTTCAAGTTGATCTACATATTGAAATCGCTTGGAGACCAAATTTTACATTTTTTGGAATTTTTTACTATTTATTAAGCCACTTTGAAAATTGCTGATCCGGGTGAACAGTAAAAATAGTGCAACCAAATTCTGGACCATGTGATCAACAATTTTCAAAGTGGCTTAATAAATAGCAAAAAAATTCCAAAAAATGTAAAATTTGGCCTCCAAGCAGATTTCAATATGTACATCAACTTGAACGGTTCGGATCGACCATTTGGACTTTGAAAATCCGATTTTGAGTTGGAAGCATATAGGCCCATATGCTACTAAAAGTATATTAACCTATCTCTCTCTCTCTCTATATATATATATAGAGAGACAAAGAGAGAGACAGAGAGAGGGAGAGAGAGGAGGGATCCAATTACACCTTTTTTTTGACACATCTTGACACCGTTTTTTTTATAGGTCAATTTTGCGATTTCAAAATCAAAATAGTCGATCCGAACCGTTCAACATGATCACCATATTAAAATGTGCTTGGAGATCAAATTTTACATTTTTTTGAATTTTTTTACTATTTATTAAGATGGTTACAAAATCGTTGTTTTCAATGGTCTGAAAACAACGATTTTGTAACCATCTTAATAAATAGTAAAAAAATTCAAAAAAAATGTAAAATTTGATGTCCAAGCATATTTTAATATATCTATCATGTTGAACGGTTTTGATCGACTATTTGGACTTTGAAAATGGTAGGTGTTAAAGTGTGTTAAAAAAAGGCGTAATTTGATCCCTCCTTATATATATATATATATGAGGAGGGATCCACTTACAACATTTGTAAGTTATAATATCTTACAATAATTTAGTTTTGTAATTTTAAAAGTCCAAACAGTCGATCCAAACCGTTCAACATGATACTTGGAGATCAAATTTTACATTTAAAAAAAATTGCTATTTATTAATTATTTTACAAAACTATTGTTTTTAGTGGTCCAAAATTGTCTAAAAACAACAGTTTTATGAAATACTTAATAAATACTAAAAATTTTTTTAAAAAAAATGCTAAATTTGATCTCTAAGTACATTTTAATATAGAGATCATGTTGAATGGTTTGGATTTTGAAAATCGCAAAATCAAATTATTGTAAGATATTGTAACTTACAAATATTATAAGTGGATCCGTCCTCTATATATATATATAGTGCTGGGCTTAGCTACTCCATGGAGTAAAACGACTTGGTGCTCCACGCCTCATTATTTCCATTTTGAAAATCCAAACGACCGATCCGAACCGCTCAAGTTGTTCTCCATATTGATATGTGCTTGGAGACCAAATTTTACATTTTTTGGAATTTTTTTACTATTTATTAAGCCACTTTGAAAATCACTGATCCGGCGGTCCAGAAATTTTTACTGTTTTTTACTGTTCACCCAGATTTTCAGATTTTCAAAGTGGCTTAATAAATAGTAAAAAAATTCCAAAAAATGTAAAATTTGGTCTCCAAGTACATTTCAATATGAAGAACATGTTAGAAGGTTCGAATCGACTATTTGAACTTTGAAAATGAAGATATGGCGTGGAGTACAAAGTCGTTTTACTCCATGGAGTAGCTAAGTCAGACTCTATATATATATATATATATATAGAATAGAACTAAGGTGCTCTTAAGCTCACCAAGCCCTTTGTGAGCTTAACTCAAAAACCAATCAATCCGACTTCAAACGACATTTCCAAACCGTTAGATGTTCAATCTATATTAAAATGTGCTTGGAGACCAAATTTTTCATTTTTTGTAATTTTTTTACTTTTTATTAAGCTGGTTTGAAAACCGCTGTTTTTATTAAATTCCTGGAGCATTGAAAAACAGCAGATTTCAAACCAGCTTAATAAATAGTAAAAAAATTCCAAAAAATGAAAAATTTGGTCTCCAAGCACATTTTAATATAGATTGAATATCTAACGGTTTGGAAATGTCGTTTGAAGTCGGATTGATTGGTTTTTGAGTTAAGCTCACGTTTTGGCTTGGTGAGCTTAAGAGCACCTTAGTTCTACTCTATATATATATATATATAGAGAATGGCTAATATCAAAACGTTTGTTCCTGAGCTCAGGAACAAACGGTTCCGTTCTCCAATTTCCGAAGTTCAAACAACAAATCCAAACCGTTAGATGTTCAATCTATATTAAAATGTGCTTGGAGACCAAATTTTACATTTTTTGGAATTTTTTTACTATTTATTAAGCTAGTTTGAAAACCGCTGTTTTTCGATGCTGCAGAAATTTCATAAAAACAACGGTTTTCAAACTAGCTTAATAAATAGTAAAAAAATTCCAAAAAATGTAAAATTTGGTCTCCAAGCACATTTTAATATAGATTGAACATCTAACGGTTTGGATTTGTTGTTTGAACTTCGGAAATTGGAGAACGGAACCGTTTGTTCCTGAGCCCAAGAACAAACGTTTTGATATTAGCCATTCTATATATATATATATATATATATAGTGATGCTACGATTCTTTGGAAAGTAAATAGGGTGTTTTACTTCCCGCTCATATCTCCATTTTCAAAGTTCAAACAGTCGATCTAAATTTCTCAACATGATCTTTATATTGATATGTGCTTGGAGACCAAATTTTACATTTTTTGGAAATTTTTTACTATTTTTTTGGAATTTTTGAAAATCAGTGTTTTTGCGATTTTTTTTATTTAATGAAAAGCTGTGATTTTCAAAAATTCTAAAAAAATAGTAGAAACTTTCCAATAAATGTAAAATTTAGTCTCTAAGCACATATCAATATGAAGATCATGTTGAGAATTTCGGACCGACTATTTGAACTTTAAAAATGGAGATATGAGCGGGAAGTAAAACACTCTCTTTACTTCCCAAAGCATGATAGCCTATATATATATATATATATATATATATATATATAACTGGGCTATGGTGAGCTGCGAAGTAAGATGTCATTTTTACTTCACGCTCATATTCTTATTTTGTAAATCTAAACAACCGATCCGAACCGCTCAACATGATCTCCATATTGAGATGTGCTTGGAGACCAAATTTTACATTTTTTGGAATTTTTTTACTATTTATTAAGCCACTTTGAAAATCGCTGATCGAATGGTCCATAATTTTTTACTGTTTTTTACTGTTCACCCGGATCTGCGATTTTCAAAGTGGCTTAATAATAGTAAAAAAAAATCCAAAAAATGTAAAATTTGGTCTCCAAGCACATTTCAATATGGGGATCATGTTGAGCGGTTCGGATCGATGGTTTGGATTTTCAAAATGGAATATGTGCATGAAGTAAAACGTTGTTTTACTTCACAACTCACCATAGTCTATCTCATATATATATAGAGGAGGGATCCAATTACACCTTTTTTGGTGACACATCATGACACCGTTTTTTATATAGTTCAATTTTGCGATTTCAAAATCCAAACAGTCGATCCGAACTATTCAACATGATCACCATATTAAAATGTGCTTGGAGATGAAATTTTACATTTTTTTGAATTTTTTTACTATTTATTAAGATGGTTACAAAATCGCTGTTTTTCAATGGTCTGAAAATAACGATTTTTGTAACCATCTTAATAAATAGCAAAAAAATTCAAAAAAATGTCAAATTTGATCTCCAAGCACATTTTAATATATCCATCATGTTGAACGGTTTAAATCGACTATTTGGACTTTAAAAATGATAGGTGTCAAAGTGTGTCACCAAAAAAGGTGTAATTGGATCTCTCCTCATATATATATGAGGAGGGATCGGATTGCACCCTTTTTTTGACACACTTTGACACCTACCATATTCAAAATCCAAACAGTCGATCCGAACCGTTCAACATGATCACCATATTAAAATGTGCTTGGAGATCAAATTTTACATTTTTTTTGAATTTTTTTACTATTTATTAAGATGGTTACAAAATCGCTATTTTTCAAACACACACATATATAAAATCAAAATATCAAAACTAAATATTAAAATTCTTGATATATATTATAATTATTGTTAGTAATTTAACTGTTAGAATAATTAATAAAAGATGTACTGAAGTAAAACTATTTAATTTTTTATACCAGCCGATTTAGTCAGAGGACAGTTACCTGATCAGCAATTCGTTATATCCATCATGAATTAAAATTAGTGCTTTTAATAAGTCGGTTGACTGTTTTATTCAATTAATTAGACATGTTGGTTGTTATGGTAGCAAATCAGGACTCAGGAGCAATGCACTTATAATATGCGAGGAATGCTAGCAGATATCCGCTATTATTTTGTCGAAGAAAAAATGGAGTTCTGTTTTTTCGGTTGGAACCATTCCATCTGAAATATAATAAAATAGATTGATTCATTGATTTACAGAGAGTTTTTAAAATGGATTTAATTTGTTTATTTTAATCCGACGAGATAGACTAATATACTTTTAGTAGCATATGGGCCGATATGCTTTCAACTCAAAATTGTATTTTCAAAGTCCAAACGGTCGATCCGAACCGTTCAAGTTGATCTACATATTGAAATCTGCTTGGAGACCAAATTTTACATTTTTTGGAATTTTTTTACTATTTATTAAGCCACTTTGAAAATTGCTGATCCTGGTGAACAGTAAAAACAGTGCAACCGAATTCTGGACCATGTGATCAGCAATTTTCAAAGTGGCTTAATAAATAGTAAACAAATTCCAAAAAATGTAAAATTTGGTCTCCAAGCAGATTTCAATATGTAGATCAACTTGAACGGTTCGGATTGACCGTTTGGCCTTTAAAAATTCAATTTTGAGTTGGAAGCATATCGGCCCATATGCTACTAAAAGCATATTAGCCTATCTCTTAATCCGACAATCCAAATAAAAAGGCAGTACTCATTAACTGTCCGAAATACACGGAAAGATAAGCATGCCGCAATCCAACTCATTTATTCTCGAGATGATTGCAACACTAATATTTTTTAAGACAGCCATGCAAGTATATATGGCATCTGGTCACCTACTTATGCCAAGTGTTTTTTAATGCTTCATATGGGATTCTTACCAGCCAGTTCCTTCTTTTTCGAAAAAGTCACATCTATAAACCTATTCTTATTCACTGCTTTCCCTTAGCGTATTTGAATATTCCGACTGCCTGGGAAATCCTTCATTCAAAAGCTAGCTTGGAACGGCGTAAAGAGTTTTCTACCGAAAGCAAAAAGATTAGACCATCCGGAGTGGAACATGTTTTTGAATACTATCTTCCGCATAGAACCTTACCTCTCCTTGAATGGCTTACATACATAGAAGATTTGCTTCTTTTTGTAAGAATTCTCAATTCTGCCTCAAGGATCTCGGTTCACTTGCCTACTTCCTAGGCATTGAGGCACGCACCTTTGGGGCTGAAGCGGTGAGATGCACCATTTACTTACAAAATCGATGTCCAACAGCGAGTTTGGAGAAAGTCACCCCACAAGAAGCATGGTGTGGTGTCAAGCCATCGGTGGCTCACTTGAAGGTGTTCAGAAGTATAGCTTGTATGCCCATACAAACATTTAAAATAGCTAATATACTCTTAGAAACACCATAATATTCAATATTTTCATAAAAAATTGGGGCAATTTCATGTATCCCCCTCAAAAACTTCAATATTACGTATTTCCCCCTCTAAAATTTGAAATTACATATTTTCCCTTCTAAACTTTCCAAACTCACAAATTTACCCATTTAATCAATAAAATATATTTAATATATTTAAAAATACTTAAATAATATTATTTCGGATTCTAAATTTTTTTCAGACCATTATACCCCTTCCTCCTTCCAATCTCGTTCTTTCTCTTCAATTCATGTGCGTCTCACACCGTCCCCACCTATGGATCGGAGCAATGCGGCGAGCTCCAGCTGCGTCAGGCTGCCGCACCATCCATGTTGAATCGGCAAAAGATGTCACGCAGCTGCTTCAATCCATAGGTGGGGACGGTGTGAGACGCTCATGAATTGAAGAGAAAGAACGAGATTGGAAGGAGGAAGGGGTATAATGGTCTGAAAAAAAATTAGAATCCGAAATAATATTATTTAAGTATTTTTAAATATATTAAATATATTTTATTGATTAAATGGGTAAATTTGTGAGTTTGGAAAGTTTAGAAGGGGAAATATGTAATTTCAAAGTTTAGAGGGGGAAATACGTAATATTGAAGTTTTTGAGGGGATATATGAAATTCCCCCTAAAAAATTAACATTCTTATTTCTATCTTATAACTTTTTAATCTTTATTTAATTATTTTAAAAACTATAGAAACACCATAATATTCAATATTCTCATAAAAAATTAACATTCTTATTTCTATCCCTTTTAACTTTTTAATCTTTATTTAATTATTTTAAAAACTGAACCGATCAATATTTCTTTGAATTTTAATTGGAGGTGTCGATTAAAATAATAACAAAATTAAATTTACAAGAGATCCTTTGTTCCAGACTTACAATTAAATGCTTTCAATTACTTCACCCAGTATTATAAATTTGGATCGTTCATATTAAATCAGACGAGTTGGCCACCGTGCATGCTTCCCCCACAAAGTCATCCGAGTCTACATCACTGTCCATCAGCTTGATAATCAGCTCTATCGCATCCTCATAGGTTCTGACTCAAAGGTCTCGTTCCAATCAGGTTGTTTTTCATTTCCCTATAGAAGAGAAATACAATCTATCATAAAATTTCAATATATCTTTGTGCCACGTCGTATGCCACAATTTTGTTGTTGAGTTAGCAATCTAAATTGGAACTTCATATGATAAATTAAAAATGCAAACTTGCCAGGTCTAAATCTCCACATTTTCACAAGAAAATATTTACTGAACATTTTAAGACAGAGAAAAATCAGTCATGGCTGTCCTCAACAGTTAGCACAAATGGAGATAGTAGCCTGTGATACAGAACACTTTGGTACTAATGGTTTTTACCCCCGATGGGAGTTGCGATGACAATGATTAAGACCCTCTTTTGTAGCTGACTTGCATCCTAAAACCTGTACAAAACGCATACTGCCTTTCCACTGCACATCAGAAACGGATTGGCATATACTGGTACAAAAGATGGGCTATTGTTATAAGTCCGGGCTATAATCGGACTGGCTATTGGGCAGGGATGACAATTATTACTGGTACACCTCTGTGTATAAATAAAGATCTATAATGGTCAATTTAATTTTTAAAATAAATAGAAGAGGATAGAAGAAAGAAAGAAATTTTTTTTTTGTAATACAAGGGTGCACCATATGTCCATATATAATGTTAATATATTAATAATGCCAATAGAAGATATGGAAGATTTCAGATTGAATTGACGCGCTATCACTTGTGATAGTGGGAGATGTCTAATTGAAATGATGTTTATCACTTGGCGAACCTAAACGCAGCTTTGTTAACTAGCATATATAACTGTCATAATTAATTCATAATATAATCCATAAACAGGGTTTTCTATCATTCTCATGATCTGTTATATATGCCAATTCATCTGTACTTTTTTTGTTTGATCTTCTTCTCTTTACAGTATCCAATAATGATGTTCCAATTGTTTTTATATATTTTTAAGGTTACAAAATTAATGCATATAACACTTTCATAGACTACAACATTTTATGAGCTCCACCTTATTTAAATACATGAAATGTGTTACTATATTGTCTGATCTTTGTGTACATTTTTTTTAAAACTGTATTCTATCTGGCATCTATCTCTATTTTAATTAATATTGGAATAACATGGCATAATGTACAGTAGAACGATACTGCATTTCTATATATAGATACTTAAAAAACAAAAAGATTTTGGACGTTGTTTAATATATATCATAGTGACATAGTATTCACCCAATCAAATCATTCAATCAATCGAAATAGAAATTGAATCAAATAATACAGTTAATTCGCTTCAATCATATGAGTATAAAAATTTAATATTATAACTAATAATCAAGTACTACATAATTATTTACATCTTTGTCATTTTATTGTATAAGGGCCTAATTGAGGTTCCTTCAGACTACATAAGAGACTAAATAAACTTAAAACAAAGGTACATAATTGGGTAGAACAATATCTTCTTCTTCTTTTTTGTTTAAAGCCCGTGGGCACTTCCATTTACCAGTATGTTATTACATCAGTTGTCCTTTTATTATTACATTGCTGTCTCCTACTACATATCTTGTAATAGATACTGTACTGGTAAATGAAAACCAAGTTGTCTACCTAAAGAAAAGAGAGGATAAGTGTATTCAATGTAAGACATCTGTTGAGATCTAGCTAGATTAGCAAGTTGATTAGCTCTTTGGTTTTCCTCTCTTGGTATGTGAACACAGCTATATTGTTGTTGAGCTATTTTGTAGTTCCTCTCTTGATATGCCCTCCAATCCGCCACCTGTATCTGTTCTAATATTTTCCCTGGCATGAATGTGTGTGCCAGCAGCTCTGAATCTGTGTGAAACATGCATTAATTGATTCCCATGCTCACTGTTGCCTTGCCTGTAAGGCACTGAGAAATGCAATAGCTTCCATCTGAAATGGTGAAGAACCATCTGATCAGGGCTTTTGAAAGAACCAAAATCTGAATGGTAGAAAAATATCTTACCCACTCCTCTTGCGTTTTAAAATTATAAGAAGCAAAATTTCCAATATTGAAATTTGAAAATAGCTGACAAAGACTCAGTAAACCAATCTTCATTATATAAAATTTTTGCTTCAGATTAACCTATTCTTGCCACATACCAGTAACACCTCGCAAAGCCTGAGTCAGATGTATACGAACTTTCAAATGTTAAAAAATTAGAATTAAATAAGAGACTCAGTAAGCAAGGTTTAGAACAACTAAAATGACACCACTATGGAGCAAGGTACTAACTCGTCCAATAAAAGATACTGACAAAACTAAAATGACACCACTGAGGTCATGTCAAAATTTTATACTAGCACCTTTCCTAATCTAGCCCTGGAACTACAGAAAAAAAATAATAGTACATAAAAAATCAATTTCAAACACTATTCTTCGAAGAGTTACATATCGAATAAAGTGTCTCTCCTAAGCATTACAACCACCCCACGAAATCTGACAACATTGTGTCATCAACACCAACCATAACAAGGTAGTTTTTTCCCGGTTTAGGGTGTGACAAAAAGAATTAAAAAAGATATACTAATAATTAAATAGATTATGTTTAGATGGAAAATAATTAATTTTCAATTTTAAATTGTCAAATATTCAATTAAAGAAATTATGATGGAAATATATATCTAAATTTAATTAGACATGTTGGTTGCTATGATAGAAAATCATGAGCAATGCACTTGTATTAGGCGAGGAATGCGAGCAGATACGCACCATAGGAATTTTTTTTAAAAACCATAATTAAAAAAATATATTTTTACAAAACCAACGTGATTTTTTTTTTTTACAAAAACCATAAGAACCAAAATACCATTTCGGTCCATTATTTTTTTTTTCTGTGGCGGCTCATATGAAAACTTGTGAAACTAGTACCACAGAAAATCCAAAAAGAAAACCGGACTGAAATAGCATTTCAGTTCTTATGGTTTTTGTAAAAACAAAAAAAAAGTAATCATGTTAGTTTCATAAAAAATTAATTAATTATGATTTATAAAAAAAATTCGCACCACAGAGGACAGTGCTAAATGTAGGCGTACGCACCCAAAATTTCAAAGTGCTTGCGCTAGCTATCTTTGTAAGATGCATCCGTACATACGTATACGTTATTATGTTGTCCAAGAAAAGTGGAGTTCTGGTTTTTCAGTTGGAACCATCTTATCTGAAATATAAAAATTAGATTAATACAATATATTTGTAGAGAATTTTTAAAAAAAAGGATTTGATTTGTTTATTTTAATACGATCGACGATCCAAATATAAAGTCAGTACTTTTTAAGGGTCCGAAATTCACATAATGATAAGCATGTCGCAATCCAACTCATATATATATGCACGAGATATTGCGTTACACTATTTTCTAATACACAGGTGCACCATATATATTGTCATTACTATTGATAGTGCCAATAGATTAAGATTGTGAAAGATGTCAAATTGAAATGATCCCAGTGCGCATGTTTATCGCTTGTGGTAATGGGAGGTGATATGATGCAGGAACGAAAAAACATGCGGCGGAAAGGTACCAACTTTTGAAAGGCTCCTATCTATTCTCAATTCAGTGGGTGCTGAAATAAGAATAACTGTTGCTGCCAATAAAAAGGAGGTACAGTTGGAGGAAAGCAATGCGTCTAATTCACAATATAGATGCAAAGTGGACGGATCTTGGAAATCTCCATGGATAGGAGGGTTGGGGTTTGTCGTGGAGGAAGGGAAACTGTTGAAGGGTTATCAAGCCGCGCCCAGCGTTGTATGTTCTCCGATGCAAGGTGAAGCAGTGGCCTTAAGAGAGGCGATACACTTTGTCAAGAGCCTTAACTTGCCATTGTGTATTTTCTGTACAGATAATCAAGATCTTGCTAAAGTTTGTACGGAGTTACACCTACCAATTGATGCTGACTGGAGAGCGTATAGGGAGATAAATGAGGTCTGGAGGTTACTAAAAGAATATGATTATGAGTGTAGGCATATTCCTAGAAGCCAAAATTGCGTAGCTGACCATCTAGCTAAAGTAGGTAGCAGGCTATATGAGGGGTTTACTAGATACTCCTTTCTAATATTTAAAATCTTATTGAAGTTCTGAGCATGCATTGTGGTAACTAGAGTGGGAAAAACGTGCCGTGCCGTGACTAACATGCCGTGACTTTGGTCACGTGCCGTGCCGTGCTGTGACCAAGTAAATTTTTCACGTGCCGTGTCGTGCCGTGACAAAACTTACAAGAAGTGGTCACGGCACGCGAGTCACGCCGTGACTAAGTCGTGCCGTGACTAAGTCGTGCCGTGACCAAACATGCGTTAGTCAGGTGATCAAACGTTTTTAAAAAAAAATATGAAACAATTCTTTAAAATTCAAATGTTTTAATTGAAATTTAAATGTAAATATTTTAATTAAAATAAAATTAGTGTATTGCCTCGTGATTGCCGTGACTGGCGTGTCTATCATTCCATGACTCACGTGTCCCGTGCCGTGCCGTGCCGTGTCTTCTTTGCCAACAATTGGTCACGGCACGCGAATGGTCACGGCACAGGACACGCGAGTCACGGCACGCGACGGTCACGCATGTTGTGCCGTTCCGTGACGAAGCCGGCTCCGGCGTGCCATTTTTCCCACTCTAGTGGCAACTATGATATCTGTTGTAATGTGCAAAATATTGTAACTTCGAAAGTTTTGTTGAAATAAAAAGCCTACGGACATGTTGCATTGCAAAAAAAAAAAAAAATATATATATATATATATATAGAGAGAGAGAGATAGGCTAATATGTTTTTTAGTAGCATATGGGCCGATATACTTCCAACTCAAAATCGGATTTTCAAAATCCAAACGATCGATCCGAACCGTTCAAGTTGATCTACATATTGAAATCTGCTTGGAGACCAAATTTTACATTTTTTAGAATTTTTTTACTATTTATTAAGCCACTTTGAAAATTGCTGATCCGGGTGAACAGTAAAAACAGTGCTTTCAAATTCTGGACCACCGGATCAGCAATTTTCAAAGTGGCTTAATAAATAGTAAAAAAATTCCAAAAAATGTAAAATTTGGTCTCCAAGCAGATTTCAATATGTAGATCAACTTGAACGGTTCGGATCGACCGTTTGGATTTTGAAAATCCGATTTTAAGTTGGAAGCATATCGGCCATATGCTACTAAAAGTATATTAGCCCCTCTCTATATATATATAATATATGATTCTCCATATATATATAAAGCAATGAGAATGATTTGGTACTACGCGCACAAAAAAAACCATAGGGCAGTTATTTACAGGCACAAAGTGGCACTTCAAAGTATCGATCACTTTTTGCGGAGTCAAATTGTGAAGCATATGGCAGGAATATGTAGTGCTAGAACGCTAGTTCGGTGCCTCTCAACCTCATTTTATTTGTTGTACGAACGCTTCAGACATTCTACTCGGTGCCTCTCAACCTCATTTTATTTCTTGTCCAAACTTCTTGAATTTTTTTTAAAAACCATAATTAGAATAATCAAAGTTAGGAAACCAACATGATTACTCCGGTTTTTACAAAAATCATAAGAACCGAGATGCCAATTCGGTTCCAAGTTTTTTTTTTTCTGGAACCGAATTGGCATTTCGGTTCCAACCTCCCTTGTCACAATTTTTCCAAAAACCGGTGTGGCCATTGGTGTGGAGCCATAAACCCGAGATCCCAATTCGGGTTTAGCATTTTTTTTTTGGAACCGAAATGGGCTTTCGGGTTGGGGCCTTTTTTTTGGAACCGAAAACCCATTTCGGGTTTGAGGTTTTTTTTTTTTGGAACCGAATATTTATTTCGGAGACTTTTTTGAGTATTTATTTTTTTGGAACCGAAAATGCATTTCGGGTTTATCTTTTATCCCTTCAACAGACTGCATTAGAAAATATGATATCTTTTAACTTACAAGGGAAAAGGATATTTATCCACTCAAATGTATACCTGGTCAAGTTGACCCAATGCAATGATTTCAAGTGCTTCACGCCAATTAGTGGGGCCCATTGGTACAGGTTGATGCCGTGCCATCATAGGCCTTTCCATGTGTGTGTCCAAATATCCCGTGTGTTCCCTATGATAGGTGGGGATAACCACAATCAATAACAACTATGAATCAAAAATCCGAATTGCAATTTCGGGTCCAAGGAGGAAAAAAAAAACCCCGAATTGTGATTTCGGGTCTAAGGTGCAAAAAACAAAAACCCGAGTCTTACTTTCGGGTCCACGTGCAAAAAATTAAAAACCCAAAATTCCTTTTCGGGTCCATGCCTATTTTGAATTTTCTGTGGCGGCTCTTCGGAAAAATTGTGAAATGGGGGGTTGGAACCGAAATGCCAATTCGGTTCCAGGGAAAAAAAAACTTGGAACCGAATTGACATCTCGGTTCTTATGGTTTTTGTAAAAAACAAAGTAATCATGTTGGTTTCCTAACTTTGATTATTCTAATTATGGTTTTTAAAAAAAATTCAAACTTCTTTGGACATGCACTAGTGCCCATTAATACATCTTTTGTGTCCCCTGTTGCTTTTGACTAGGGCTGTAAATGAGCCGAGTTTGAGCGAATTACCTCCAACTCGAACTCAGCTCATTAAATAAATGAGCGAGTCAACTCGAGTTGAGATGGCAATAACGAGTTGTAGAGCCAACTCAAACTCAGCTCGTTATCAACTCGAGTTGACTTACAACTCGTTTAACCAGTTAATTATATACTACTTGTAAAAGAATTTATCAGTATCCAATAATTTTTCATACAACAATAGTACATAAGCACCATCAATTTTTCATACAGCAACTTAGTACATAAGTACTAACAATTTTTCATACAACAGCTTAACAAAAACAATTTATGAAATTTATTGTAACCAATTCTATGTAACTCGAGTTATAAATGAGAGAGTTGGGGTAAGCTCAGACTCAACTCATTTATGGAATCAGAGTAGGTCCGATGCCCATCGGACCTACCTTGGTTCAATGGGTGTGATGACCATTCGATCTGCATCAAGATTCGTGTGCTCTGTATCAAAAACGTGCAAGTCTGTATCAATTTCCATGCGCATAGATCTTGATACTAATCGTACGGTCCTAGAGCTCATTGAACCTAAATGTAGGTCCGATGCCCATCGGACCTACTCCTATCTCCTCATTTATTAAACGAGTTAGCCAACTCGAGTTGGAATTGACTCGAATTGTAAATGAGCAAGTTAAAACGGACTGTAAATGAGCGACTTACGAGTTTGAACAATTTTGCCCAGCCCTATTTTTGACAGATTGTCTCTCCCAATTTAGTGAAGGCTATTTTTAAGTTAGGTTTCTTATTGGGTCCTGCCAAATTAACGGGTCCCTCGATAAATTAGAAGCCCACAAACTGGGCCTCTTTTGGGCTGAAATGGACCAAGTTAGGTTCTTATTGGGCCATTAGTTGACCAAAATGTAAGTAAAAAGAACTTGCGAGGAATTCAACCTTCAGAGACGTTGTTCCTATTTATAGGCTCCATAAGAAAATTATGGAGTCATAAAATATAATTTTTTTTTTGTTTGAGGCGTGGTAATCTTTTGAGTTTTGATGTATTAGTTTAATAATTTCTTAATCGCGTTATCTAACCTTTGTGCTGCAGCAACCCGGAGAAGCACCATTCAAATTTGAAGCAACCAAAAAAAATTAAATAAAAAAACAGAGAATTGAACTCTTGGATTCTGAGAGTACGATGTCACAACACTTTATTCGATTCAAACCGATTTATATAAATAAAAATACATTAAAAACACTAAATCTGGTAACAATCTGACAACTCAAGAGTTCCATTAACTGACCCACAAAATAATTAAAATCCTAATTAATAAAAACTACCACGTTTAATAAATCAAAAGCTACATAGTATCACACCTAGCTGGGGCAAAGGATAAAATGCCATTCTCCAAATCATAGAGCACGTACATATCCTGCTGCAGGAAATTTCCAATTACCGACCCATCTGACGAGGGACCAATTCCCACACAGTACAATCCGGCACTTCCATGCAACATATAATTCAACTCTGGCAGTGTCATATTCGCGCCATCAAAGTGGAATGTAAGACTCGGTATCTTAACATTCGAGTTTGGAGGCGGAGGCCATGGAAAACAGATATCTAGACCAAAATTCTCATCGGTCACCATCGTGAGGTTAACCTGAGTTTTGAAGGCCTGTAGCACAAGGTCATATGCATCCATTTGTAGATACGTTATTGATGTGCCCGAGTCAATTATCACCCCTCCCGTACCATCCACATTCAATGCGAATGCCGATGGAGGAATCAGTAAACGGGTTTTTCCAACTGTAATCCCAATTAGGGAAATGTAGTACAATGACGGTAAAGCGGTGTTAATGATGAAAGGGGTGGATTGTACCGGACCAGTAATACTGGAGCTGTTAAGGTTTGCCATGGAGCCAAACAAGAGAGGGCTACTAATAGGTGAGAAGAAGTAAGTGAGACAATATGCAAACCTTCTTGGACCCAGCTGGTTGACTAAAGACAGGGGCCCACGACCTAACCCGACCATGCCAGATCCGTTGAATAGGGACCCTTCATTGAGGTTACCACAGCCATATGCGATCTTTGGTACCGTGACATTGTTTGACCTAGTACCAAAAGTGAAGGTCTCATTTGCGAGAACACCAGCCGTGTTAGCACCATCGCTATAACTATACATGTACACACAGATGTTTTGGTAACAAAAAGGGTAATCAAGGGCTTGACAATTGCTGCTTGAACAAGTAAGACGAGAGAAGGTTTTAGAAGCTAATGGATTGAAGTAGGGAGTCGGTTGGTCTACACAAAGGACACAAGGTGCGCATTGAGTCCAGATGAGGTCACTGCCGGTATCGATCATGGCTGAGTAGGGATTGGGTGGGGTGCCTATTGCTAAGTCCATTAGGTACTCACCTTCACTTGGTCGGACAAGAATTTTGACGTTTGCGATCGGGTTGGCAGCGGTGGTAGTGACTTTTGAGGTTGAAAGAAGTGTGGCAGCTCTAGACTTGCTTCTTTTTACCGCACGTGAGATGATTTTATGTTTGGGCAACCCACAGCCAGCATCTCTGTGTCTAAGAGGCGCACGAAAGCCCATATAATTAGTATTAGCATCGTTACTGTAAGAAGTAGAAATGGAGGAGGAGATGAGGGTGATGATTGTTACAATTAGAAAGAGTGTGCGGTTGGACATTTGGAGGTTCAGGTTTCTGGTTGAACAGAGTATGGAGCTAATTAATTACACACACTGGTTTAGAGTGAAAATTGGTTCGAATTATAGCAATTGGAGCTTGAAGGTCCAGAGAGAGATATACAGTCTTAATTTAGGAGAATATATAAAAATAATTGGGAAGGTTTGCATGGGTATTCACGTACCGTTCCTTGGATAGCGTGAAGAGTAAATTAAATGAAGTCTGACTATTTAGAAATCATCATCGAGTAATATGAATCCAAGAGCTATGAAATTGTATCTGGTGTGACAAACTGGTGTAGCATGCCATGCAGGCATTTCTTTTGTTCGCTGTTGCTTAATTTTGAATTAAACGCCAGTTACACCATCGTCTAATTTTTTTATAGATCATTGAAGCTTTTAGAGGACTTCAGGTCTGTAAGCTAATTAACTCCTGATAACTGAATCTTTTGATTAAAAAGTTTATTAATTGCAGACCTTTTGGAGAGTGATATATACTATCTCTATGTCATTAAAAGCTATATCTATATGATATATACAAAGAGGAGGGATCCAATTACACTATTTTTTTGACACATCTTGACACTGCCTTTTTATAGGTTAATTTTGCAATTTCAAAATCCAAACAGTCGATCCGAACTGTTCAACATGATCACCATATTAAAATGTGCTTGGAGATCAAATTTTACATTTTTTTTTAATTTTGTTTACTATTTATTAAGATGGTTACAAAATCATTGTTTTTCAATGGGTTGAAAACAACGATTTTGTAATCATCTTAATAAATAGTAAAAAAAAATTCAAAAAAAATGTAAAATTTGATCTCCAAGCATATTTTAATATATCCATCATGTTGAACGGTTTGGATCGACTATTTGAACTTTGAAAATAATAGGTGTCAAAATGTGTCAAAAAAAAAGGAGTAATCCGATCCCTTCTCTCTATACAATGTCAATTCACAATGCATTAATTTTATTGCAGACTTTTTGGAGAGTGATATATACTCTCTATATGATGCACACAAAAATAATTACGTATTATTTAAACAATGTCTGTAGTTTAATTCAAACGCCATCCTACTGCCATTTTTTGTACTCTTGCTAATATTAGTTTATTATAATCAATGTCAATATAGTTTAATTCAAAGTCCTTTTTTAGGTGAGTATGCATATTTGAGCCTATAATTAAAAACATCAATAACACATACACAATAAACAATTATGTAAACGTCTATGGTGGTCTAAACGCAGATCCAGTCCCTTCAGTATAGTATCCAAATTTTCAAAACAAAAAATAATAATAAGAATACTAGAATAAAGTTCTTCTAAAGTAATTTTAAAATTTGATATCTAATTGTAAATTGTAATATCAATTATCTTATATAATAAAATGAACTCTTTATTGGACATGCATGAGATAAATTATGTTGCCAATAAAATTGTTTGAGAAAACTACAACAGTCAATCAAACTATTGTCAAATATATATATATATATATAGAGGAGGGATCCGATTACACCTTTTTTGGTGACACACTTTGACACCTACCATTTTCAAAATCCAAATAGTCGATTCAAACCGTTCAACATGATGGATATATTAAAATGTGCTTGGAGATCAAATTTTACATTTTTTTGAATTTTTTTGCTATTTATTAAGATGGTTACAAAAATCGTTGTTTTCAGACCATTGAAAAACAGCGATTTTGCAACCATCTTAATAAATAGTAAAAAAATTAAAAAAAATTGTAAATTTTGATCTCCAAGTACATTTTAATATGGTGATCATGTTGAACGGTTCGGATCGACTGTTTGGATTTTGCAATCGCAAAATTGACCTATATAAAAAACGGTGTTATGATGTGTCATCAAAAAATATGTAATTGGATCCCTCCTCATATATATATATATTGCAGAATATTTTCTGCGGTTCAGATAGGTAGTGTATTGAATATGATATGCAGTTTCAACACCAATTAATTAGTAACTCGTCCAGCAGTTTGAAAAATTAATGATTTATTGGCACGTGTCCGACAAAAAACAGCTTTGAAATTGTATTGACTTTGATACACAACCTATTAAAATGCGAGAAAACATATAAAATATTTTTTATTTTATTTATTTTGATAAAAAAAATTCCGTTCTTGTGGTTGTCCAATATATATAGTTATCAATTAATGTATCATTTCGGTTAAATATTCTCACAAAACTTCTGTTGTGGCCTCTGATTACCGTAGTTTTTCCGCACAGCTCTTACTACAGAGGTTGGTACTTTGTAAGCTGCAACAAGAAACCCTAGTTCTTAAGATGTACGTTCATGTGCCAGTACAAAAACAAAAATTCTGCAACTGGGCCAATACGTTTTATTATAATTCCAATTCTTAATAACAGCAAACGTTGCTTTTTCTATAAGGGTAACAGCATTCCCAGAGGCACGCTGATTAGTTACTATGATCTCCAGTCTCAAGTTCACAGTATAGATGTCCTTTTTTTAATTAGGTTGATTTATGTTAATTGAGTAAATAATTATTTAGTGTTTAATAGTAATTCTTCATGCTTCCCTTCATCTATTTAAGGATAGTAATAAATGAAGTTATTCTCTAACATATGTTTGAAGGAATTTGGACATGATGGATGCAATTCTTAAACCATGATAATCAAATAATTAATCAAAAAATTTAAGCTGGTAGAGCCGAATTATTCTTAATAATTTGTATAAATTTAAGAAAGTATTCTTAATAACATCAGTATACTATTTATATATGGTTTTTTTTAAAGGGAACGAAAATATTGACAACGCATCATGAAACTTGATGGGCAATATCGGGATTTGTATAAAAATAGCCGCTTGATAGTTGACTAATTAATTTCGAAAATTTGTCAAGCTTGATAAAGATTTCTAATTTATTGTAATTGCATAACTACCATAATATTTTTGGTGAGAATTATAAATTAGCAAAACAAGAAACATTTTCTTCTCTCATTACGTCTATAAGATTTAATTTATTACCAGAATGTTTAATTCATTGTATATACTTTCCAATATTTTCCTTGTTTATCAGATGATCAAAATAAATTTTAAATCTGTATTCATTAAACTTGGAGCAAATCTATATGTTATTCTTTATGGTTTTTAACTTAGATTTTGTAGGCTAGATGCATTTAATATCTAAGTTTGAATGCTTTGCGATATTATAGTAGCGAATATGGGATTGAAGTTTTCTAGAATCTAATTAGTCTTATTTACAGACATCTCCTCAGCTATCAAAAAATTACGAGCAATATCCGAACTATTTCTTACAAATCTAAAAGCTACCTGACCTTACATAATACCATCCAGTGAAGTCAGGTACGATGCATGAGACGATGAAGTTTGCAAACTCCCATGCATATTAATTGCCATGTATCCTTGTCCCCTTGAGTTCCTATGGCCAATCAGCCAGTACAATCCGGTAAAGCAATTAATATTGAAATGTTTAATGATTTTCGTCCAAAGTACACTGACTTCAATTTCAATACTTTCTATAAGATATTGTTTCTTTCTTCTGATACATTATTTCATTCTATACGCATTATCAATTTTCAGACCTAGCATATTCTTTTCAACTGGTTTATAATTTGGCGGCACTCTGAATTCAACAAAAACCATAATTAATCCTCTATTAGATACTCAATTAAATGAGAATACCACCATCAATGATAGCCGTAATTTGGATTAGTTCCTTAATCTGGTATATAAATAACTTATTGAAAGAAGTGAGGTTCAGGGCAATGGGTTGGGGAAATCGAAGAGTTATTTCTGCAGTTGTTTGCGCATGAATGCTGCTAAGCGACAGATTGCACAATCTCTAATTTGCTCCTACTTGTTTATTGGATATTTTTCTTCATTGCCACTAAAAAGAAAAGGTATATGGAGATGTAGTATGGGACAGTTTTCTTATTTCAATTTTGATCAGGGGCGAATCTTAATATAAGTCAAAACGTGCTTAATCATCCCGAATGTATATTGAAATCTAATTAAATTTCATTTTCTTAAAAGTTTTTATATAGCTGAACTATCTTTATAAAATAGTAATTGTGTGCTTATAATCTAGTGGTTAGAATTCTATTTTGCAGTTGTAAAAACTTGATTCAAAGCTCAGCTACCACATTATGTATTGTGAGCTTCAGCCTTTCAATCTAAATTTTCTAGTTTTGCCCTTGATTTTAGTACCTCACGTCATCATGGCAGTGCCAGTTCAAATATATGGATATGATTTAGCAAGAAAGAAATTAACTAAATCAAAGTAAAGAATTGTTGCTAGAAAAATTACATGAATTTTCATTATACTCACAAACAAAGTGTTAAATAATTTATATAAATACGGTAGAATATTGGGTGAGTTTGCAAAAGAAATCACCTTTATTTTTCTCATTTGAGTGCACCTGTAGTAGGGAACAGCAAGCTGGCTGGCACGGAAATGTAATTCAATTTTTAAATTTATTGGATCTTGTTATTTCGATTCCAACCCTAATTCTAATTCTATCCCGTTAACTTCAAGGCAAAGTTCGAAGTTATTTGCTTGGTAACGAGTTCACATTGAATCGAGGAAACGAAAATAAATAAATAAAGGTCTGTTTTAATTCCCAACCTTTCGGCTCTTGTGAAGAGGCCCAAGAGAGCCTTTTCAACGAATATAAAAGTATAAGATCTAATTTAGGTAACAGCAATATTTTGTATTCATTCATTTTTTTTTTTTTTTTGCAAGTTGTTCCAAGTCAAATTGCACGCAATGCCCACAGAAAAGGAAATTGCTGCTATTCAAAATTTCAGTCCAGCTCTTCGATGAAACCAAGTGGAAAGAAATCGCATTAGAAAAACTGTTAGTCATCACGAAAAATCCAAACGAATAAAGAATCATCAAATCATTAGATTTGAAAAGGAACATGTGACCTGCAAGTTGTCTAGCTCAGCTAAAAGTTTCGTTCACCCCTCTCTTAAAGAAAGAAGAAAAAAAATGAAAAGAAAATACATCCAACTGTTAGCTGATGATCACTACAATGCACAAAATCTGACTACCCAAAAATGCATGAATTCAGTATCTAAATCTACATTACTAATTTAACAACACAACAGACCACAATAAAGTCAAATAAAAAACATGACTGAATTGGTTTGCAAGAGCATGAGCACTGCCTATGGGGCCGCCCGAAGGAGAAAGAGCACTACCTCCAGGTACTGATGAGCCAGGCATAGTCCCACCTGCCTGTGGCAGTGGGGCTGGTGACGGAGGTAGGTATGATTGATGCATTGCTGACGTGGGAATGGATAGTAGTGGTGGAAACTGGTGCTGGCCTGAATGAATCCACAGTGCTTCAATTAAGGATTTGTATAATAGTATGACATATTGTCTGTAGCTTTTAAAGTGAGCTTTCAAATAGTCTCAATTAACCCCCTTTTAGCCTCACTTGAGGTATTGGCAATAAATTGAACAAAAGAATAAAATAAAATTGCTGGAATGTTCTGATTCAGACGCATTTCAGCAGGTACATGCTGGTAAAGGTAGGGTCCCAGCAAATTATGAAACAATTGACAGAAGTATACAGGAACTGGTGAGGATTCAAAACAATGAAGAATATGTTTACTCTCCAATTGCATTAGAATTTGGTTTGGATTTACAAATGCAATTAATGTATAGTTAAATTAGATATATTGAAAAGGACTCGTTGCATCAAGGGTCATGACTAACTTCATGCATTATGGAAACCTGAAGAGGTGTATAAAATAATAAATTAAAGCAGTTGATTTTTTTTTGCCCCTAACATCAGAAATTTAGATTGAAGCAGCTATTCAAGCTATTCAAAGATCAAAAGCTGCTAAAGGAGTCAGTTTGATGTTTTACAGTAACTTCTGCAACATATATGTTTTGCATTACCATTATCTAACATTTACTTCTGCATTTAAATGTTTTTCTCGAACTTCAGGACAACCTATAGAAAAAACTACATTTTGGAAGAGCTAGGGTTTATGATTAGTGTTTGAGTATAATAATAAAAGATCCTCACATTTAGCTGTTGTATTTGTTTTTTGGGCCAGAAGTCCATTTAAAAAAATCTAAGCATAATTATACCTGGGCACTGAGGTTGAATGGATGTCGATAACCTGCACGAGAACAAAGCAATAAGTTCTTAACTTTATCAAGCTAGTTAGCAAGGGTAGAAGAAACTTTTTGCTGCGATATATCCAAATCAAAACAAATATTAATAGTATAAAGAGAAAGCATACGCAGTTATGATGGTCCCATTTACAAAACCACCATAATTGCATGACGCAACACTGCATCCAGCACCAGTTGGCTGAGTAGTGTAATTGCCAAGCATCAGGTTGCCTCCAGTACACTGCATGTTCGAGCAAGATGCTCCCAAGGATGCAGGTGTGCAGAATAAGCTGCATTAAGAAATGTATAGTTAAACTTCATAAATATCATTGAGATTTGATAAACAATGTTAAGAGGCATAATTACACTAGGTTCAGTAGTTGATAGCCTAGAAAGATTTTTCAGTAAACCAATACCATGGGCTGATTTGTCGTCTTAGTCAAAAGACTACAAAATTAGTGCCTTGAGATTCTTAGAATGGTCCATCACAAAATTTTGTTGTACCCTCAACGGAGTAGTTTCTGGTATTGAAATGCACCAACTCCACAAATGTGGCATTTTGTTGCATTATTCTTATAAAATAGTATGCCACAACTCCACAAATGTTGAATTTGTAGCAATCAGCAATTATATTGGAGCATCTAAGGAGTAGTACCCCCTCCCTCTTCCAAAACAAAAGAAAATTGAACCTCCAAGCAGCGGAACTAGAAAATTTAGATTGGGGGGGCGGGGGGGGGGGGTGGGGCGCTGAAATGTATAATGTGGGGTAACTTGGATACAAAATGGAATTCTAACCACTAGGCTACAAGCACACATTTAAAATTTTATGAGGGGGGCTAAACTATATAAAAACTTTAACAAAACGAAATTTCAATTAAACTTCTATACACTAATGAAAATTTTTAACTGTTTAACATCATTGGGGTGGCTAAGCAACCCCTGCATTACTTAAGATCCGCCCATGGCTCTGAGATTTGTACAATCTCACACCACCACACCCCAAAATTTTGTAAGTTTCCTATTTCCAGTGAAGCCATTAACATTTAGCAACAAACGACCACAACTGCCCCCACACAGAACCCACATACGAACTACTTGAATAAGTTTATTTAATACAAATAAAAATTCATCAAAAAGCATTATATTTCAAGCAATAATGTACTAGAGTTTATGCTGAACTTTTTTCTTCTCTTTTCGTGTATAAGAACAAAGATATTATGTTTAAGAGTTTACACAACTTCAGTAGTAATATATCGAAGTAAAATAGCAGGGGAATTTTAGTCATTCCCGTCACAAATTTTGATTCTAATAGAAGATGGAGGTGGACATTATAACAAAGTCGAGGTGTCTGACAGAGTGCTAGTTAGCAGAGAAGAATTTTTCTTGCTTATAAAGGAAGATGTTTTCTTTCATTTTCCTTTCCTTTTCTTTTCTTTGTTTGGAATGGGAGAGGCTTACAGTTCTGTTCTTTTTTTGCTTATACATTTACTTGATTGCTAATATTTTTTTTAACTAAATTTGATTGTGTCTGAACCAGTGCTTGTGATTATGCTCATACCTTTGTTTTCTCATAGTTCAAATGGCTTGTTTCTCATGGAAAGACTTGTAACATATTATAATTATAATTAATAGCTGTGTATCTAAAATAAGATGCAATGTTCCACGGTTGAAACAAAGCATGCCAAAGTAGAAAAATGAAAAATAAATAGAATTAGCTGGGAATAAAAATTACTTGAGATTTCCAGGCCCACAGCTACACTGAACACAACGACTGGCGGTTATTGCATAGGTCCCATTTGCAACAACCAGGCCATAATCTGAAGCAAATCTTGGAAGCATTGATGAGCATGCTATAAAGGAAGCAAATAAGAAACAAAAATAAAACACTATCAGTTATTTCGTCTAAAACAGAATGAAGACATGAAGTATTGATAAATTACAATACTTTAAAATTGGAGCATGCAGAGTTGTAGTATGCTACTGTCTTTGAGATAATTTGGCCACAATTATTCAAATATGAGGAGGGTTCCAATACCTCATCATACTTCATATTTCATATCTTCGTTTCCAAAGTCCAAACTGTCAATCCGAACCGCTCAACATGATATCCATACTAAAATATACTTGGAGATGAAATTTTATAATTTTTGGAAATTATTTACTATTTTTTAAGATAGGTACAAAATCACTGTTTCTAGACCGTTCAAAAACTGTGATTTTCTACCCATCTTAAAAAATAGTAAAAAATTCCAAAAATTATTAAATTTCATCCCCAAGCATAGTTTAATATAGATATCATGTTGAGCAGTTCGGGTCGACAGTTTGGATTTTAAAAACGAAGATATGAAATATGAGGTATGATGAGGTATGAAAGGCACGAGGTATTGGAACCCTCCTCTTCAAATATATGACTTAAGAGTAAAAATTTCAGAGCTGAAGTTGGAAACTATAGACACAAGAAAGCCAATAGTTACATTCCATTTGTCTCATGCAACTCTCACCAAGGAGCTTTAGATAATAGCTCCTTCAACTCAGCTTAGGGGTGTAAAAGGATAGGATATTATCTGATTTTATCTGGATCCTAATCCGGAAATTAATGAATTGATATTCGGATACGGATATTATTGGATTCTGATCCGGATGCGGATAATTTTCTGTCAGATACGGATGCGGATACGGATAATTATCCGAATCCGACTTTTAGCTTAACCGGATAATCCGAATCAATCCGCAAAATCTAAACCACAACCACTCATCCAACTTATTATGCGATTTGGACCCTGGAGGCAAAGTATGATGATTTTTTTCTGCGTCAATTTTTTTTAAGGCAGTACATTAACGAAGCTCTAATTTATCAATGAAAAAATATATTCAAAGGTTATTTGTTTTCATAAAGTACATCGATAATTTATTTTTAATTATCTGAATTATATTCGTATCCGTCCGATATCCGAACCATATCCGTATCCGTTTAATACCTGATCCGTATCCGTATCCGAGACTATTCGTATTCGTACGTATCCGAAAAATTATAATGGATAAGGATACGATTTGACCACTACCCGATCCGTATCTGACCGTTTACACACCTAACTCAGCTACAGCTTAAAAACTTTTAACAACCAAATTAAATGAATTGTTCACACTTATCTGGATGTTGTCAGTGGTCCAAATAAGAACCTGTCACTATATTTTCTGAAATAATTTGTATTAGTAATCATAATATCTATAAATAAAAAACCCTGTCCTGAATCTGACAATGTAACAAAAAATTTAACACTAACGATGTTCAAATCCTGACCAAGCCAATCCACTGTCATGCAACCACTGGAAAGTTCATAACATTAAACATCCCACTAGCATATTTGGCCATGTCATGATTGTTTCTCATATGCAACAAGGAATAGTTATTTGTCTTAATATTTTTAACCGGGATCTTTGTCCAAGAAAATAGAAATTTAAGACACTGCTCTTGTGGCTGCTCATGGGTTTGTCCTGACCCTGACATCTTTGTGCGCCAAACACAATGCTGAAAGCTCCCACACATTGTACTGGTTTCCCTTCTCTCATATAGGAAAATCAAACACAATGCACTGGTTTCCCTTCTCTCATTTTTATTCTTAAAAAAAAGGCGTACACAGTGCCGAAAGCTCCCACACGTTGTGGGGTCTGGGGAAGGGAATTTCTAGGTAGCCTTCCCCTTGCATTTTTGCAAGGAGGCTGATTCGAACCCAGGACCTCCAGAACACAAGTGGAGACACTCTACCACAGCGCCAGTCCCGCTCTTCCTCATTTTTATTCTTAATTAAAAAATAATAATTTGATACTTGCACAGGTTTATCTCTGAAAACATTTTGCTAGGATGGTCAAATAAAAAAGTAAGCGGGATTCAAAGGATATATGGATTCTGACAACAGATCAAGGGATCACTTGTAAACATTGATTATGATTTTATATGCACATAATTTCTCACTATTGACTGAACACAATGAGATCTCAATTACAATTATCTGGACAGCATATTGGGAATTTCTGATCAACACAATGAGCTTGCTAATAGCATTATGTCCACTATGTACTGGCTGTTAAATCTGTGAAAGTCCCTGTGAGTTTTTCTATTCAACAGGTTGCCTGAGAAACTGGAACAGAGGGGATTGTTGATAACAGCAGCCATACTAATTTTGTAAAATATTTAGATGCAGGCTAGGTTATTATTTTTGAAAATATATTTACTAAATAAAAAAGTTCAGCTGTTATTACTAAAATGACCTAAAAGCTACAAATGAGGCATGATTAATCTGGTAACACAAACAAATACTTCTCTTTGCTAAAAGTTGAGACATGCAATTGGCAAGCTTAAAATTATTATGATTTTTTTCTAACCAGCTGGTGTTAGGAAACAAAACTAATCGACTATTCCTTAGCTACTTCCGATGCTTACCAGGATTTATAAAGTAATTTGTTTTGGTACTACGCTGCCAGGCAAAAGCCCATATATAAACCAGGAGGGCAAGCATGGGATTTAAAAATGAAAAAGCCATCATCACCTGGCAGGGGAATAGAGATAATATCTCCAGGTAACACTGAGGGGCTCCCCAGCGAATTTACATTCATGATATCCGTGATGGTTGTCGCGTACTCAGCTGTGATACTCTGGAGTGTATCTCCATCTTTCACCACATATGACAGGTAAATTGCAGGAAGGGAATTATCAGTCGAGTTAAAGCAGGTACAGTGCAATGGTATAACAAGTGTCTGGCCCACATCCAATCCAGACTGATCTGAGATTGCATTGGCATCCTTGATTTGATCAGCCGAGGTGAGATCACCATACACTGTTTCTGCTATAGAAGCAAGTGTGTCAGAAGGACGAGTTACGTACCTGTCAAGAGCATAAAATTGTAAATCAGCAAAATTTTGTAAACTCTTTACATTACTCATTCTGAGCCCTTTTTAGTTAAAAGGAATGTTTCTCTTAACCCAGGCCAAGTTGGTTTACATTTGCAGATGACACCAAATGTTTCTTTTTTTTTTAAACCCTAATAGAGGTTATCAGGTTGACACCAAATATTTCATTCCTCATTTGAATTTTTGGAGCTAACAACCTACACTTCGAATTTTTGGAAAACCATATGACATTATTGAGATATTTGCAACCAGAACCTAACCTTGAGTGTAGACTCTAGACTGAAGAAAAAGGTACATTAAACAAAATGTTGACTAGGTTAGCCCAATATTAACGAATCATTTCTATTTCTTCCTCCTAAGACCCGAATGATCTGAAATCCAAGTCATTTGGTTGTTGATTTACAAATTTATCTGAACTAGTTATGGTTGATTCATTGATCTATAAAGTTAAATTTCAGTCCATTATAATGATAAACTTGTCTGACGAAGCCAACTAGGTACGGCGCCACTTTCAAACAAACACAATTATGTTGAGCGAACAGCAAAAGTGCAGTACAATGTCAGGCATAATATGAAACATAATGATGATCGCGAGTTAACAACAAAAAATAAAAATAAGTACCGGGTGGAGACGGATTTACGGATCCCATCGGAGCAGGAGCAGGTGGTGGGAATGCGAACAGCGAGGCCGGATGGGAGGATGCGGTTGGGAGCATTGGGCAGGGAAGGGTCAAAAGAGTTAGCCGCTAGGAGAGCGAAGGGGTCGGTTTGGAAGAGAGCGGCGAGCTCGGCAACCTTGAGGTCGGTGTAGAGAGTGTAGGAAAGGAGGGAGGGGCAGGGGTCGGTCGGGGTGGTGGGGGAGGCGGCGCACGGCTCGATGGTCGACTTGGAGAGAGCCAAGGGGATGGTGAAGGAAACGAGGAGGAGGAAGAGAAAGGGTTGCATTTGAAATGTGGAATAGAGCGAGAGAGGACAGGGGAAGGGGAGAAGGCGGAGAGAGCTTGAAAACGGTAGAAGAGGAATAGTGGGACTGGGAACTGGGACTGGAGACTGAGCTTTTGCAGTGAAAGTGGGGCAGAAAGGTCGTAAACGGATTCTTTAGGGGCTGTATCGGCGTATCCTATGTGTAACAAATCACTTGCTCCGTTAGCATGGTATATCGTAAATACAATACAAATACAACACCGATACACCTATTAAATATATTATTTTTTATTATTTCAATTATATTATTAATTCAACACTTATATTTATATAAATTAAATATAAAAAATCCTGCAGTTATAACAATTAATATCATTAAATATACATTAAATAACGAAATTATATATTAAATATCATTATTACTCACTTTTAATAACAAATGTAATTTGGTGCAGTGGTAAAGGGGTAAAGGGGTAGTTTGCTGCATTAGTGGTCTCTAATTTGATTCCTGCAGAACGCTAGAAAATTGAGACGTATTCGGGTGCAGTCCAGACAGGGCCTTTCGCTGCTATTTTAATCTGTATCGGTGACCATATTAGGGATTAAAGATACGCCAGCTGGCGTATCTGATATGTATCAAGACCGTATCGTACTCGTATCTTGTTAGTTTTGTATTTTAAAAGTTATATTATATTGATTACTTTTACATGTTAAGTTTTATGAATTGGATGTTATATACATTTTATTTTATTATATTTTATGTTTATCTTTGGAAGTGTTCAAGAAGATGCTATTGATCTTGAACTATAGAACTCTATATGATGACAAACATAAATCTCTAAAATGTTCACAAACTTGGTTATTAGAATGGAACACTAATATATCATGATAAGTTTGTCAAGTTGATTATGTTGTCCCTAACGGCACCTAGAGGGGGTGAATAGGTAGTTTTAAAGACTTTTTGTTGTTTTTTAGTTTAACTCTCTAAATCAACAAGTCAATCAATTCAACAAGCAAATGTGTGCAAATAAAGTAAATAGAGTAGAATTAGAGAAATTTGACATGCGGGATGATAACGGAGTTCGACGTAAAATGCGTACGTGTCTGGGGTAGAGTAACCTCGTCGGCGCCCCTTTCCTATTAACCCAAAAGAAATGATACAACTCGTAACACGTAAGTCCAACAACAGTGGAAAGTCACAGCCTAACTCGTGTACAGAGTTGAGCCTAGAAACTCGAGCTGGAGAGTCCTACACAGAGGATCGTCACACAACTATGTTTATATGTGAGCGGAAACGCTCGAGTCGGTGAGCCCCTTAATGCCCTATAAGCGGGAAAGTCACTCGACTATGACAAGGGAGCACTAAACTAGATCTTCACACTATCGAACAAGAACCAATGCTCTAACTAAATCCAGAGAAGATTTGTCAAGTGGATTTGAGATTATCAATGGAGTTTTGAAGTTTAAGCTCTCTCAAAGAAGAAAGCTCTTAAGAACACAGAATTTGTGCCTTTTCAAATTAGAGGCGGCTTGCTTAAAAACTGGAGTGAGAGTATTTACTCTATTTATAAAGGAGCTCCAGATCTAGGTATTTTAACTGTTTTGTTCAGAACGGCAGACTTCTGTACTGAACGGATAGTTCAAATGTATTGCAGTTTAGGGTTTTTTTGCCTTTATGAAATTTACCATTTCCATTCAGTACGTTCCGTACATAACGGATAGTGTATTTTTCCCAAATTATGTGTTTCTCAAGTAGCATACAGTACGGACTGTATCTATTCAGAACAGATAGTGTTATCCCGGAATGTCTCTATCTTTTTACGGAACCTTCCATTCCGAATGGTTTATCAACCAGAATAATTCTTATGTACTGTAACACCTCATACCGTATCCGTCCGGTATTGTGTCAATACATTCTGCACTGAACGGTTTGCTTCCATACCGAACGGATAGTTCCTGAAATCAACAATCTCAAATTTACATTACTAATATATTTGATATTACAATCTGTATTCTTGATCTTCGTAAAGTCTTGTTTATTACATTGGTTCTTCAACTTTAATCTTGCAATTATAATGTTATTGAACCTGCAAACTCACTCATACAATGAAATCATTAAATTCATGTAGGGTTTAGACGGTTCAAACCCATTGATTAAGTCTGTTGGGGTTTTGACTGTTCAAACCCATTTGTGTTGCTTAACATGCGGAAAGAACGTAAAACAAAAATTTTACTTCTAACTTAACCTGAGAATTAAAGAGGTATGTCAAAAAGAGTACCGAACGTTCATGTTCCCGTCTTTCTCTTGACAAGCCTTTTTAATCCTCTACAGATATGATTGATTTCTAAAGTTTTAAATCTACTTAACAAATTAAATATATTTAATATAACATTTATACCTCGTGTCCAAATCTCAGTTGGAAAGCAGACCGAGTGTGAAGAGCTACACCTGGGAATGATTCGCCTAGGAGTATCAGACGTCTGATACATCTATTGGTTATCCACCAGGACTAACCAGAGAGCGGTTTATTTCTTTTGCCAGAAATACTATAAACTGCGGATTTCTGCAAAAACACTATTCACCGAGAAAATGACAAAATAATATATTTACGACCCGCAGTTATTCAAATAGAAATACCGCGACTTTCGCAAAATATATTATTTTCGAATCTCGTAAAAAACTAGTAATCGAGAAAACGACAAGAGAATAGATTACCGAATCGATTCGATATCTTAGAAATTAGTATTTTATTCTCTACCCCTATCCCTCTATTTATAGGCCTAAAAATGGTGTGAAATACCCATTTTGTGTTATTTTGTAATAATCTAGAAGTCAATAATACGATAATTTATCATAAAGCTTTGTTCATGAATTGAATGTTTATTTATATATCATTTTGTTGCCTTGAGTATTATTGTATTTATGAATCATTCGTTTATCTGACTAGAGTCAATAAATGAAATTGTGAAACTTCATAATATAGATGATATATATTCTTAAAAGTCTCTAACCAAGGTAATTAGCAGGAATACTAATTTACCGTTACAAGGTTAGTATGTGGATTAAAAGATGGTTATGTTTTACAAACCATTTGACAAGAGATGTCATTTTAATCACATAGATACATGTTCCAGGAACATGGTATTTGACAGACCCTGAATGAAACATTAAATGGAATTGTGTTCGTGTCATTAATGTTTTCATTCAGTGTTAAGTTCTAAAGTATGAGGTATTCATCTTTCCTACTGAGAAATGTATATGTGTGACTGTTACCTAACGCTGTCGGTAAAATGCAGTTATAACGGTAGCTCTTCGGTATACATAGCTTAGCTGAGGTAGTGATGGTTTACCGAAAGTACTATTGTCCCTCGTATCTCAATACGAGTTATAGTATCAATGGGCCCCTTGGTAGAGTAAGATTATCTGCTAGCGGTATAATTACAAGAGTAATTATATTTGATAATCTGCTCAAGATCAAGAAAAGATTAAGTTTGCAAGGATGACACACGCCTACCTTGAAACTGATCTGATAACTATGAGACAAAAGAATTAACACGAGTAAAATAGTTTACTGGATTGTGATATTGTACAGTACAGCATCATCTGTGTAATTGGATGGTCATGATGCGTTATGCCAGATGCCTCTCATAATTATAGAAGATAAAACAGTTTTAATTCTATTTACCAACATAACACAGATCCTATCAGGTCACACCGTATAGGAGTTAATTGGAGAATCTTACTGACTAATTATAAATTAATTATAATTAATATTAAGATGGTTATAATTAATTACACTTGATATAATTAATTATACGTCATTTAAAATGACGAACAAAAACACTGGTTAGTTTATAAATGTGTTTGACGCGTTGTATAAAAATTACCGTACGAAACTGCAGAGGAATATAATTGTATATGACAATTATATATTTGATTTGAATATTTACTATACATAATGGGTTTGGGTTAATGGGTTTAGAATCCATTAAAATAATCAAACCATTATGAAGAAGTCAAAATCAAATTGATTTGGCCCAAGGGCATTTTGGTAATTTTGGCCAAATGGCAATTTTGTAAATACCACAAAAACCGAGGGCATTTTGGTCATTGACGAACCTCCTCATTTGCCTATAAATAGAGGGGTAGGGGTAGAGAGAAAAATACAAATTTCTGAGATATCGAATCTGTCTGATCGAATCGATAATCTAATTTCTCT
This sequence comes from Carex kokanica, assembly GCA_025461125.1. Taxonomy (NCBI): domain Eukaryota; kingdom Viridiplantae; phylum Streptophyta; class Magnoliopsida; order Poales; family Cyperaceae; genus Carex; species Carex kokanica. The sequence goes on along the minus strand of JAJGRX010000122.1, from coordinate 2,518,169 downwards.
TCCAAATAGTGTCTGTGAATAGTGTTCCCGTGAAAGTTCGTAAATCTGTTTTGCGTTTGACGTAAATCAGTTCTGACGAATTTCATGGTGAATAGTGTTTTTGCATAATTCCGCAGTTTACGGTATTTCTGGCAATAAGAAATAAACCGCTCTCTGGTTAGTCCTGGTGGATAACTGATAGAGGCACCATACATTTGGTGCTCCGAGGCGAATCATTCCCAGGTGTAGCTCTTCACGCTCGGTCCGCTTTCCACTGAGATTTGGAAACAAGGTATAAACATGTTAGAGTGAGGCTATGGTGCTATGCATAGCACCAATAGCTAGTGTACTACGGCTCAATATGGTACTTTTTAAAATCCTAACGGTCGATCCAACCGTTCAATGTAATATCCATATGAATATGTACTTGCAAACTAAATTTTATATTTTTTCGAATTTTTTTACTATTTTTTTAGATAGGTAGAAAAATCAGTGTTTTTTGAAATTCTGGACCATCAAAATTCTACCTATCTAAAAAAATAGTAAAAAAATTTGAAAAAATATAAAATTTAGTTTGCAAGTACATATTCATATGGTTATCACATTGAACGGTTGGATCGACCGTTAGGATTTTAAAAAGTACCATATTGAGCCGTAGTACACTAGTCATCCGTGCTATGCATAGCACCATAGCCTCACTCAACATGTTATATTAATCTATTTAATTGGTAAGTAGATTAAAGTTTTAGAAATCAATTAAGGTGTAGATCTGTCATTAGCTTAAGTTAGAAGTAAAATTTTTGTTTTACGTTCTTTCCATATCTTAAGCAAACAAATGGGTTTGAACAGTCAAAACCCCAACAGACTTAATCAATGGGTTTGAACCGTCAAAACCCAACATTTTGCCCATGCCACCTATAGTGCCACATGTCATGGGGAGGTCGGCCAAGGGGTGAAAAGACCAAAATACCCCTTGGCCGAATGGGCTTTGGGCTTTATAAATTGGGTTTTGATTTTGGGCTTTTAATTATAATTAAGGCTTTGATTATTTTGGGCTTTTAAATCCATAATTCAAATCCATAATTAACCAATTAAAATCCAAATCAAATATATATAATTGTCATGTACAATTATATTTCTCTCGGTTGTTGTTTCGGTAACTTTTATACAATGTATCGTGTACGCTTATAAATTAACCGTTGTTTCTGCTTGTCATCTTATATGACATTTATAATTTAATTATAACACGTATAATTAATTATAACCATCTTATTATTAATTATAATCAAATCATAATCAATCAATAAAATTCTCCGATTAGCTCCTACGGTGTGACCCAATAGGATCTGTGATATGTTGGTAAATAGAATTAAAACTGTTTTAACTTCTATAATCATAGGAGGCATCTGACATCTGCACTATGACCATCCAATTATACAGTTGATGTTGTATTGTACAATACCATGATCCAGTAAACTATTTTACTCGTGTCATTTCTTTTGTTTCATACCTATCAGATCAGTTTCAAGGTAGGTATGTGTCATCCTTGCAAGCTTAATCTTTTCTTGATCTTGAGCAGATTATCAAATATAATTACTCTTGTAATTATACCGTTAGCAGATAATCTTACTTTACCAAGGGGCCCAGTGATACTATAACTCGTATAGAGATACGAGGGACAATAGTATTTTTGGTAAACCATCACTACCTCAGCTAAGCTATGCATACCGAAGAGCTACCGTTATAACTGCGTTTTACCGACAGCGTTAGGTAACAATCACACATATACATTTCTTAGTAGGAAAGATGAATACCTCATACTTTAGAACTTAACACTGAATGAAAACATTAATGACACGAACACAATTCCATTTAATGTTTCATTCGGGATCTGTCAAATACCATGTTCCTGGAACATGTATCTATGTGATTAAAATGACATCTCTTGTCAAATGATTTGTAAAACATAACCATTTTTTAATCCACATACTAACCTTGTAACGGTAAATTAGTGTTCCTGCTAATTACCTTGGTTAGAGACTTTTAAGAATATATATTATCTATATTATGAAGTTTCACAATTCCATTTATTGACTCTAGTCAGATAAATGAATGATTCATAAATACAATAATACTCAAGGCAACAAAATGATATAAAATAAACATTCAATTCATGAACAAAGCTTTATGATAATTTATCATATTATTGACTTCTAGATTATTACAAACTAACAATTCAATCATTGTATGTTTGCAAATTAGTCAAACACGGTAATTAGATAATTGCATAGAACAACAGATTAAAGTACATTGCAGTTCTATAAATGTTGATAAAGGTTTATCGTTTAATAACATAAGTATATGAAATGTTTCATATATTGAATAGACCTAACAAATGAAAACATTATATGGATTATGTTAGTGTCATTAATGTTTTTATTGTGTCTCATAATTCTTAGATATGAAATGTATTTCTTTTTTACATGAGAAATATATAATGTAATTAATATTAAAAGCAACTTATAACTTGTGCAGGAGAAAGTCATATGTCAATAGTATCATTGCCCCCTCATTTATAATGAGTAATGGTATTTTATGGGCCCCTTGGTAAAGTAGATTTACAATGCATGCAATATAATTGAAATGCAGTTATATATTAATAATTTACTTAAGAGACTAAGAAACGAATATAATACAAAGATGATACAGTCCTACTTCGTATATTATTTATAATATCATGTGGCAAGAAATAGACACAAGTAATGTTATTTATATCGTTACTTTAAAGGATCATGTATTGTAAAATGATACTTTACATCTATGTTATTTGGGTAACTATAATGTATAGCTAGAATACCGATTATAGTTTATGGCAATAAAATATTTTATGTCATTGCCAACATAACATAGATTCTTCATATAGGTCACACCAACTGAATAAGAAACAATAAAGAGTATTTTATTTATACGGTGTATATTTTTTCATATGATGTGAAATAATATACATGTGATAAAATGTTAAATATCACGACTGCTTAGAACAAAGATAAATGTATAAGAAAGGTGCATATTGTTTGGTATAATGCGGTGCACATTATATAATATAATATACATGGCACACATATATAATGATATGTATAACATTGTTATAACATAAGTTTATTAAAGCTCAAAATTAGATGAGTTGGAGCTGATACTGTAGCAGTTACACAATGGAAACCTAGTATATTTGTATATAAGGAGAGGTAGAGAAGTTTTCTATTAAGCAATTTTCTGAAAATTCTTTCCTTATCTTCCTCTTTCTCCTAGCCGCCGCCCCATCTTCCTCTCATATTATTAGTCTCTCTAATGAAAGATTATTAGAAGAACAAGAAGTGTTATTAACTAAGTTCTAAGCTTAGATTAGATTAAGATTTCTAGCAAGGCATTTTTAATTCTTGTTTAGTTCAATGTGAACACTAGGAGGCTGTTTCGACAAACAAAGGTATCCAAAAGACCTAGAAGAGAATACAATTTCTCTCTATTTACTAAATTAACATTTGGTAGAGGTATATTCAAATCTCCTTTAGTAAATAAATTTGTGATAGATGAATGAGTAGATAATTATTTGTGCATACGAAATACTTAAATATAATTAGCATAATAAAGTAGATCCATATATGCATGTAAAAGGGTAAAAAAAAAAAAAAATTACCACCTTAACACATTATGAAATCCTTCATATCGGTATTCGATACGCATCTGATACGGGTACGGGGCTTATTATGGAGTATCCTCCCAGGTACCTGACTCCAACAAATTCCTAGCCGAGCGATTGGAATTCAGTGTTTATTTAACTATTGGGATCTGTTTTGAGATTCATGCCAAATTAAAATTGACGACTCAGATCTAATTGTAATCAGGTAAGTATTTCACTAGATATGAATTCCAGCACAACACAGCCAGTTGGAAGTACATAGTGACAAATGAATTATTCGGGTTTTGTTCGGCGGGATCAAAAATTCGTTATTCGAAAATAATTCGGGTATAATTCGGAAATGATTCGATATTTTCTGGATCGGAGTTCTCAGTCCCACAAGGGAGCTAAAAAAAAGTTCGGAAAAAGTACAGGAAAAATTCACAAATAATTCGTAAAATCGATAAAAGTTCGTAAAATTCACGAATAATTCGGTCAAAGTTCGGCCAACCGAATAATTCGGCGTTCAGTTTGCCATTACCAAAAAAAATGAATTATTTGCGAATCTTGTGACTAAGTCAGCACGACAGAATCCCTATCCTTCTCAGTACTTGTCACGACAGCACGCTACCCGCAACACGCAGCGATAGGCATGCGTTCACAGTCGTGCTAGTAGCATTGTAACGTGCCCGTACTGATACACGTGATAATTGACAAGTTGTGTAGATTATGTATTTTTACAAGAAACGGAAAATTAATTACAATGAATTAATTTAATAATCTTAATTATCATCATAAATATTTTTTTTTTTTAATTTAACACACAAGACCGGCATCGATAATTTATATTTTGATTGACAGGTCGTGTAGATTATGCTCATATTAATATTGTTTCATAGAATATAAAAATACAATCAAGTTGTAAAAAATTCAACATACAAGAAAGGCATCAGTAATTTGTATTTTGAAAATTTATTAGAATTATCACATGCATATATTCTGAATTAATATATTGTCAATATATGGAGAGCGCAGGGTCTGAACTCTGAATTACATTTCTTTGTCAAAGCTGATGCCATTATTGGATCATGTTCGGTAGGTTGGGTGCAAACCGATTGGATAGTGATAAATTATATCCGTAGTTGTTTTTTTTTTTTTGAATATAAATACGGATTAGATATTTAACAGATATTTAACGGATCCTGATACGGATTAGATATTCGTAGATATATACATAACTATTTTTATAATATATATTAAATTATATGGTTTATATTTATTATTTGGATATGAATAATTAAAATTTAATCGTATTTGTATCCGTATCTACATGATATTCGGATATCGGATATCTGTATTTAATTTTCAGATATGGATTCAGATACGATCGAATGATATATGATCTGTTTGCACTCCTAGTCTGTCGGTAGGTTATGTCATAGTTGTCCGATTCGCTGTAAAATTTGTGTGAACTTGATCAGCGCAAATCTTAAAATTATTCACACAAATTTTAATGCGAATCATACAGCTCCCATCATAATTAGATCTTATGTCCATGGAATCGCTCCGCTTCCGTAATATGCTTCTCTAGCGCAATGATGCCTAGTAATCCATGCAAACCAAAATAAATGAACATATTGTAACGAATCATAGAAACAGTCTACATTTTTATTTTTCTTGAGAATAAATGTTCGAGTTCCCATATTCCATTTAGCAGTCTCCAGTATTAATCCTCTACTTTCTAGGATAGTATAAGTTTTTCGCATAGTATCTCTTTTTTTTTCTAAATCTTGTCAGCAGCTGACAAGTGTTTTTTTTGCATAGTATCTCGAATTCTTTTTTTTTTTAATCAAATTATATGGACAACACATTATTTTTCGAATATTATATATGAGGAGGGTTCAAATGCCTCCATTTTTCATGCCTCCACCATGCCTCCATTTTTAAAAACTTTAATAACTCAAAATTTAAAACTTAAAAGTCAAAATAAAACCGTTGGATATGATCTACATCATTTTATCTATGTGCTCATAAAAAATTATCACATTTTGATTTTGTTTTTATGTGAATCAATAATTTGAAAAATCAACGTCTAGAAATTATCCACATTAGTACATTTTTTACAAGCTCTTGATGACAACCAAAACAAAATTGAAATGTCATAATTTTTTACACATGCATAGATAAAATGATGTAGATCATATCCAACGGTTTTATTTTAACTTTTAATTTTCAAATTTTGAGTTATTAAAGTTTTAAAAAATGGAGGCATGGTGGAGGCATGAAAAATGGAGGCATTTGAACCCTCCTCATTATATATAGAAATTACAAAGATTTAATTTTTTATAAAAATATAAATATTATGATATTTATATTATTTTAAGAGTAGTGTTTCAATAACACGAACCAAATTATTGTTTTATTTATATTAAATTTAAAACACAAATATCAAATCCGAGTTTTTTTTTTTCATTTTTATAAGAGATACGTCTACAATTTTGTGAATTCATTTTGTATTAGATTAAATAGATGAAAAAGTTGTCAATCACACTTAACTATTTACGTTTAGTTTTCACCCCTTGATCAAGTATTTAGTGATTTTAAAAATTATAAAATTATATATGAACGTATCTCTAATGAAATGAAGTCAGTCTGAATTTGACATTTAAATTTCAAATTTTGAAATGAAGAATATATGAGTTTGTGGCATTATATGGCACTCGTGACATTAAAATCCTCTTTATTTTTTATATAAAAAACTAATTAATCTCAAATTATTAAATCACGAATTTTACAATTTACAAAATTATTATCGAATCATCTATTTGTCGCTATCCTTCCTAGAACTTTTTGTTGCACCAAGTTGAATCCATACAAGAGCAATGATAGTTCCGACATGCCATGAAAACAATTTGAGATTCCAAGTTGCATATAAGACGGATCAAAAAGAAAATTCAACTGTTTGTATGTGGGGCTCACGATTCTTGTATGGGGCTCTAGGCACGTTCTCGGCATTTGACAGAACATGAACCGGAATCTGCGTTTTTGACAGTACGAAAAGGCCTTTATTACTTGTAGGCCTGATATTTGAGACAAATTTAGCCCCAATTACCCCTCATCAGCCCATATAATTGGTCCGCTTCTGAAATTTTGAAGCAGTCAAACTTTTGAATTCGTATCCTCTGCATTAACTCAAGAAAGAATCTTTTGAGTTAATAGATCTGGACCGTCCAATCTGCTTTGATATCCGTGTGAACTAAATCCGCACTAATATTGAAGGATCTTTGCTTTATAGGCAGGATCGGATTCGCTCTGTTTAAAATCAGACGAAACCGGATTTGCTCTGTTTAAAATCAGACGGCCGAGATGCATTAACTCAAAAGATGCTCTTTTGAATTAATGCAGATGATGCGGACTCCAAACTTTTCCTTAACGAGTATTAAACTATTAATGAACATCGAGTGAGGCTATGGTACTATGCATAGCGCATATTCGGCGATATGAACTTAAATATTCGGTTTAAGAGTTTTAATGTCGATCCGAACCGTTCAACATGGTCTCAATATTAAAATATGTACTTGTACATTGAATTTTACATTTTTGAGAATTTTTTTAGATGGGTAGAAAATCACTTGATCTGAAAATTCTGGACCTTCTAAAAACAGCGATTTTCTACCCATCTAAAAATAGTAAAAAAAATTCTCAAAAAATATAAAATTTAGTTTACAAGTACATGTTCATATGAAAAACATGTTGAGCAGTTCGAATTGACTATTAGAATTTTAAAAAGAAAAATATTGATCCGTAGTACGGACCAATCAGCACTCTGCATAGTACAATAGCCTCACTCGCGAACATCAGCTTAGATCTTTAGGAGAGCTCCAGAATGTTTGTTCCACTAACAACATTTATAAGAGGAAGCTAAGAAGCTCTGCTAATGACAAGTTTGTGAAAAATAGTCCTCAATTTTTCGTATTCTTTCTGACAAAAATAACCATTGAAAACCCGATTTCATGGGTGCTCCAATGAAATAATTTTTAACATAGTAAAGGTTAGTTGATTTATATAATGGTTCAGATCATTCCAGTTTTTTACCAGTTTCCTATAGACACAATCACTTATTTTGAGCAAAGCAATTGTGGACGGACTGAAATAATTGAAATGTTGTAACATAAGTGTACCATCGCAATTTTCTAGACAACTTTAACGTGAAGAAATACAATTTATTTTGGTTAGAATAAATTGTGGGATACTGTAAACTAATAGTTGTTTTTGCTGGGAGTATGCGTTTAATTGCTGAAAAGCAAATCCTTTAAAAGCCACAGTAAATTAATTCAGTTACAACATTTTAGTTCTGAAGGGTTCTACTTATCAATTAAGCAATCAGTAACTGATAGTAACATGTGCCCGGTGGATTCAGCATTTTTGTCAGGGCTAAAAAATAGCGAATCAAATTTAAATAATTAATTGGGTTTAAATCCATTAACTAATTGGGCACTCGATAATATTTTTCAATGCTCTGACTTATAATTTATGATGCTCTAACTTATAATTCTAATTACGAATTATAATTCAAGAAATTTATTTTAATTTTAACCCTAAATTTAATTCGAATTACAAATCAGAAATTCAACGGGAACAAAAAAAAATTCAAAGAAAGACAAAGTCAGTCGAGACCGATAGATCTCCATTAAAACTCAAAATTCAACAGAGGGCAACTGCCAGCTCATGTGGGTCCGGCACTGAACATGTGGCTGCAGTACCATGTTGCAAGCTGCAATAGTGGTCTGTAAACTATGTTGCAAACTGCAATAGTTCCATGTTGCAAACTGACAATAGTACCGTGTTGCAAACTGCAAGTGTTGGAAAAGGTATATTCTGTAAACTAAGAGTCAGTTACAAGTCAATGTGCTTACAGTGCGTGCCCCTACTACTAATCCATTTTTTTCTTTAAATCTACAGAAATCTAACAAAATATACCGTTATAGGATTTATAAGTTTAATTGTATAAGTTGGTTGAGAAGTGATTTCATTTAGATAAGCAAAGAAAATCAGATATCCAGTTAGTAATTTGTTTGCATTTTACTCTGATTCTCACGGTTGGGTGTTATTTGTAAGTAGCGGAAAAATTGCTTCATGTTAATTACAACGATGAGAAGTTTTAGGTGTAACATGCTGATAAACCTTGTTAGTTATCTGAGAGTAGTATATTATCAATCTTTCCATGGGCATTTGAGAAGAACACGATATAATTAGAGAGAAAATCAAGCATTTGAGAATTGAGAGGATTATGATGTAAAGTAGCAAATATAAGATTAACAAACAATGTTGACTTTGCTTTGAGATGGTATATCTTTTTCATTTCAATTAATACTTGTTTGGTTGGATTTTAAATTACCGCCAAAAAGAACTTTCTTCCCTGCAAATTGCCAGTATCTCATGGCAGAACTGAGGACTGTCTACTAACAAATCTTGTCTTTTTCCTGGTTCTTACTCAAAAAAAAAATCTTGTCTTTTGTATTATCTTTTCTTGTCTAAGTTTGTATATAGTCATATGTGAAGCGGATGGATTTTGAAATAAATTAAAGTAAAACCTTGATCCGCTACATGTTACCGGCACTTCAGATAATGTACCCAACGACCCAACCGAGGCTGTAAGAGCATCTACATCCCTAGTATTATTAGAATTTCTAATCTAATGTGACAGTTTCTAATCCAATTTCAGGAATATGGGAGAGTTTATTATTTAAAAATTATGCAGTAAAGTTTCTTATTAAGAAACTGTTTATAAACTCCATGTTGGTCAAATAATTAGCTCAAATTATTTCTTCTTTTTATTTTGTTGCTGACGTGACTTAATAGAAATTCTAAAATTAGTTTCAGGAATGTGAGAGTTAGAAACTTTAGAGACCTTAATTTCTAAAAAGTGGTTAACAGTTATTTAGAAACTCATTTAAGTTGCTAGGATGTAGAACTTCAACACGTCGTCTGTTGCGGGTTCTCCACCTCCCTCGACGGGGACTTGAGCCACGTCAGCCGTATCAAGAGCTGTCTGTGGCCAATTATTTGTGTTGTTTCTTCATGTGCACAAAATTTATGATCTTCTGTGAAGCGGATTATTGCAAGAGAAGAGATGAGATTAGGGCTGTAAATGAGTCGAGTTTGAACGAGTTACCTCCAACTCGAACTCAACTCATTAAATAAACAAGCGAGTCAACTTGAGTTGGGATGGTTAAACGAGCTGTAAAACCAACTCGAACTTAGCTCATTATCAACTCGAGTTAGCTCACAACTCGTTTATAACTCATTTAACCAGTTTAATAGGTGCTGATTTATTAAACGAGTCAGCCAACTCAGCTCAAACTCAGCTCATTTATTAAACGAGTCAGCCAACTCGAGTTGTAAATAAGCTAGTTACGAGTTCAAACAATTTTGCCCAACCTTAGATGAGAACATTTCTCGATGAATTATAGTTAAGAATTTAAGAACGATCTTAAATTCTTATCTGAAAAATTCCATCCAAGTAGCTTCGAGTATGTTGGGTTTTCAGGCCCAACTGGGCCCAGCTGTAGCCTTGCATGTTTGCGCTCGATTATATGAGCCCATGGCGCTGAAAACTTTCGGTTATTTGTACAGTTTAGCGTTTCCTATACATGGGGTCCCCATTTTTTTTTTTTTTTGATAAATTGGCAGCACAATTTTTTTTAAAGGTATGGGATGAAACTTCAGTGTCCATGCATTTTTTGAGCGAAGTGTTTAGAGTATCAACCCAGAATAAAGATAATTTTATACAAGATACTTATTTACAATTAATTGTGTACTCTCTATCTTAATTCGTTAAAATTACTGAAATTACATAGGGGGTGAAAACGGTATGGATAATATCCGGTCCATATTCGATCTGTATTCGAAAAATTAGATGTGGATATTCGAAATCTGAATATTCATATAGATATGGATACATATATAGTTTTAGGTTTCAATTATCTGTATCTGAATAGTAAATATATATCATATAGTTTTATATATATTATGAAAAAAATTATATTATTGATCATTATAATTACAAAAATATTATAAACTTTAGTATGTATTTGAAAAATTAAAAAGAGATATGAATATAAATTTACCACTGTCGGCTTCATATCTGCTCTGTTTTCAACCCTACGTTAAAGACATTAGGTAGATCATGTACATAATATTATCAAGCATAAAAAATTTCATACAGATTTCTATATGACATTAATGATCATGCATATAAATAAAAGTATCAAAAAAAAATATGTCAATTATATAATTGGCCCAACTTTTGATAAGCTATTTGTTTTTTAAAATAATTAGCACGCTATTGTGCATATATTTAGGGGCAAAAGATGAAATGATGAGCACATGATATAGAGTCATATATAGACTCCATATGCCTAGGCCACTTGCATATGTTCCAAACTGCTTTGGGCAACGAGAAAACATAATAATCAACTCGGATCACTTCTCAAAACGGATTGATATCTCGATAGAGTTCTAAAGGGGTCCATTCCTGTCCCTGCCTCATGTCGACAAGTTGGATTGACTGATGGATTGGTGACGGGCTGACATAAACAACTTGCAATCAGTTCAGTTTTATCTAAACAGGGGAGCAGTTGTGAAATTGTTTATTTCAAAAACGAAATCCACATGAATTGCAATAAAAGTGATTGCACGTATGTGGCAAACTGTGAGCCATCTGATTTACATCGTTATTTTTAATAAGAAATTGTTTTGATATGATATTATATGAACCATCCGATTTCGACACAATGATCCTGATGCAAACTAGACACAAAAGTATTATATTTTTTTTTAATGGCAACAGATGCGTAGTCATAAGACATACATATTATAAAGAGTTTCTCATTTAAAACATGTAATATCTTTTCGAATTTGAAAATATGCAGCAGTTTATACTGAGCCAGACTTTCTAGCTATGGAGTCCCAATATGAATGCAATCAATCACACAAAAATTTCATATTGCGAATGAGAATCAATTTTATAGCAGTCATATTATTTTACTCTGAACTATATAGAAAATTATGTGTAAGTATAAACGTTTGAAAAAATAATGAACGTCAATTGATTCACATTTCCTGTTACTTGCTCTGCCTCTGTATAACTACAAGATATATATTAACGACTATAGATAGAATGATCATGACAACAAAAACTTCAATAAAATTAGATTATATCCCACAGAGATTGTTCTACATCAACTTTTATATAACTTGATTACGAATATTGAATATTAGTTTTCAAGTTTTCCCATGTTTTATCGAGTGTGAACGTCAATTGATCCTTTCTAATTTATCAAGTTTTCTCATATTTTATTTTCAAGTTCATCAACTTTCAATCGAACAGTTGTTAATCAATATACCGTGCAAACAAGGCAAGATAATCTCATATTTGATATAATTTATTCAACAATTTCATTGACCCCTGTAAATTTTATTAATTATCAAAATCTCAGTACAACACAATTGAATTTTTTTTTAGATGTATATATGCTAAGGTTCAAATTTTAGATCAAAATAAAACAATTTTAAAATGTTTCACCAATATTACGATCAAAACATGCTCAATTTTGAATAAATTTCAAAACCATACCAATAATATTTTTTTAGTTGAAAGCACGTAGGCGATTGCATTGATCCAACGATTTACAAAGTAGCTACTACATAGATTTTTTTTTTGTTTAAATTAAGAAACATGAAAACCTATACATTGAGCTACTTGTAACATCATTTAATTTGTTATGTCAGAAAATAACTGATACGTGAAGCCAGAGAATGCGAATTGGTCTATTCGCGCCCGATTAGCAAGTATGTGGGCCTTCCGATTTCTTATCTGGAAATGTAGACACAACAGTGATTTTTGAGTTGCATGCAGTATATAACCCTTCCATGCCAATAATATTTTGACTACTTGTTTGATTAAATTCATAAAAAAAAAAAAAAAGTCAATATAATCGATGAAGACTAATTCAACCTTTTTTTTCAACATAAACATTGATTTTTCACGAAGCCAAAAAAATAGCACTAGTAATTATGAATGACTTGTTTTGTCAAGCTTAGTTTTCACATTTGATTTAATCATTAAAATATTATATAGATGAATAAGAAATTCCATTTGAAAATTTAAGTGGTCATATTATTATACAAAGCTTAATTTTAGTAATTTCAAAATCGAGAACTGTTTTGAGTTCAATTGGTTAAGATAATGGCTTTTATGTGAAAGTCTATATTTAAACTTCACACCTGTGGTTTTTGAAAATAAAGATATGAGCCCTTTCTTTAGAATTTCTTTTCAAATTCCAAATTAAGATCGATATTTGATTTCGTTTGGTGATAGCAAGTTGCATCCACTAAATAATTGCTTGATCTTATAAAGAATATTTTTCATGAGAAAGAATATAATAAATAATGAGTCCAGTTGATGTCATCACGTTATAATTTAAATCTAAGTTATAACAAGTCAGTTATTAAAATTTGAAAGCCCAAACAGTCAATCTGAACCGCTCAACATAATCTCCATATTAAAATATGTTTGGAGGCTAAATTTTAAATAAATTACTATTTTAGATAGGTACAAAATCACTGTTTTGTATGGTCCATAATTATCTAAAAACAGTGATTTTGTACTTATCTAAAAAAAATTCAAAAAAATATAAAATTTGGTCTCTAAGAAGATTTAGTATGGAGAATATATTAAGCGGTTCAAATCGACTGTTCGGACATTAAAATTACAAAACCTGACTTGTTATAACTTAGGTTGTAATTATAACGTTATTACATTAGCCGGACTCATAAATAATTTACCCATAAAACGGACCTTTGAGGCTTTGAATTCCATGGAAATCAATTTGGAATCTCATGAATTATATAGAGTAATTAAACTGGCATCCCTGGATGAACAATCAACTTAAAGAACATTAATTTATTTTATCTCTAATTGGAAATGTTTTCATATTCTTCAATTTATCCCCCCCCCCCCCCCCCCCCCCCCCCCCCTAACTTCTACACTAATTAGCTCAGCCGGTTTCATTTCATTTTTTAATATCCAAATTAAGGTGGAGGTGTTGATGGCTTAGGTACTGTCAAGGGCTCCACTGGATGCACCCAACTTGCAATGGCCAACAAAGTGAGCATGAAAAAGGTTTCACAATATTTACAGGTCTATTCTGAAAGTTGAGAAATCAATCAAATGAAGCTAACTTGAAAGTTAAGAAGAGATAAATGTAAAAGAAAAGATAAAGTGCAAGAATTTCCAACCCAAAAAAGAAAACTTTGGACGTAATAGCGTATTTAAACAAAGTTATCAAAATTCTTCACATTCATCCCATAAAATAATTAATATTCAATTGGGAATTAGAATTTGCCCAAAAAAAAAAAAGAATCTATTCCTTCACACCTACCGTTCAGATAGTAACAGTTTCATCCGTAAATGACTATCAGTGCACTTTAATCAGTGCTATACTCAAATTGGTTGTCATTTATTAGGTGACCAGAGAACGCGTATCCTCTGCATTAATTCAAAAGAGAATCATTTGAGTTAATGAATCTCAACCGTCTGATTTTAAACGGAGCTAATCCGGCTCATGCTTATAACATATGAGATCCTTTAAGATTAGTGCAGATCTATTCTACACGAATTTTAAAATAAATTAGATGGTCGAGATACAGTGACAATATTAATATACAGGGACTTGGTTATAAACAATCCAAGGTCATATTTGTGCGGTGCTGCGAGCTGAGAGTTGAAATTGTAGACATTGTCGATTCCCATTCAACATCAGATATTCAATTGTACCCCTTGATATATCAATTTCGTTTCTTTGAAAGTCAAAAGTTAGCAAATTTCGTCATAGTTGCGCCTCACATGAAAACCGTCTGCTTTGAATTTTTTTTTTTATGAAAACTTATTTGCGAAGTAGCAAGGAAGAACGGTCTATTCTTGGCAAAATTCAAAGTATGACTTTTTTATATTATTATTCTTTGGCTTGTGTTTTTTATTTTTTGTTTGGTGCGTCTAATGTTGAATATGCCCGCATTCAATCCAGACTTCTATTGTGTCAAATTGTCAATTGAAATAACTTCATTAAACCAACACCTTGTCTAACAAGGCAAGAGAATAAAATAAAATAAACATTATTTAATGCCAGCGCTGAGTAGAAGTTTCAATGGAAGCTGACAGATATAGCAAATTGTGTACGATGCACAATATATGTGTATATTCGGTTCTGTATCGATATTAAACCTTACGGCTATGATTGAATGACATAAAAATATAAGTTATTTTAAAATAGTAGTTATTCGGAATAGCAATGTGTATCAAAATAATATTTTTGTTATTCGGAATAGCTAGAATAGTTACTATTCTTTATTCCTTGTAAATGTTGGAATAGCTACTATTCGGAAGTGTGAAGTGAGAAAAAAAATGTTTTCTTTTCGGATTTCCACCAACATAGTTCTGAAAACACAAATTTGACACCGTTTCCGCTATTTTCATGTCGTGACATTTCATTTGGATCTCTCTTGCCTATCTTTCCTCTTAATTAGCACCTTCTTAACACTATTATTTATTGGTTACAGTTATTCACTATTCCACATGTACAATCAAAACAATATTTTTACTAATTCGAATAGCATCATTTTCACACTAATCTGAAATCACTATTTTTTCTCTATTCTCATTTACTATTCTCAAATTTCACTATTCTAGTTATTCTAGCTCCCATCCAAACATACCCTATCTTGCCACTTCTTCGTTCAAGCATTAAATTTTATACTGCTTGAATTATATTGAGTGAGGCTACGGTACTATGCATAGCACGGATTGGTCCGTGCTCCGGCTCAATATTTGAGTTTTCAATCGATCCAAACCGTTCAACATGATTTTCACATGAATATGTACTTGCAAACCAAATTTTACATTTTTTAGAATTTTTTTTACTATTTTTTTAGATAGGTAGAAAATTACTGTTTTTGGATGGTCCAGAATTTTTAGATCAAGTGATTTTCTGCCTATTTAAAAAAAAAGTAAAAAAATTATAAAAAATGTAAAATTTTGGTTTGCAAGTACATATTCAATGGAGATCATGTTGAACAATTCGGATCAATCGTTAGAATTTTGAATACTCAACTATTAAGCCGTAGCACGGACCAATCCGTGCTATGCATAGTACCGTAGCCTTACTCAATTATATTTTAGGCGCTTGATCATATTATCTGCATTTGTTGGAACTTGGAGCAAAAATGAAATTCAAAACAGACTAAACAAACAAACAAACAAACAAATAAATAAATAAAAAGGTCTATTCATTTAAAAGGACATCAGCAATGACTTCCGAATATAAAAGTACTATTAGCACTTGTACGTACGGTTGTACCAAACATTATCGAATTTTAAATTATTTGCCAACATAACTAAAAAATATATATATATATTTCATTTCTTATTTATGTTCGTAATAATGTCATTATGCGAAGAACTCATTATCTTTTAAAAGTATTAGCTGTATCTTTTCGAAGTATTATATTATGTGATGAAGTGTTAAATCAAATAAAGTTAAAGATTTTGATTTTTTCTTTCTTTCTTTGAAGGAACTAGTTTCCGCCAAAAGAAATAAGTATTTTCCTCCAATTTCGCAAGCTCCATCCTTGATCGAAGACAACAAGTATTCAGAGCAATTATATCGACAGAAAAACACTAATTAAAATGAAAAAAAAAAAAAAAAAAACATTAGCTACTGTGATATCAGGAACAAATGACTAAATGAGATCTGATAAAAGCAAGGTTATAAAATACGGTTTTCATGCGGTATGCGGAAGGCCACTGCATACCGCATATACGGTATACGGCCGCATATGCGGTTTTCATACGGTACTTATATATGCGGATTTTAAAATGAGAATTCGAATATATTTTGTATGTAACATAAGTTATTACTTATTATTACCCTTCTACACAGTCACACCAACAAAATTCTGAAGCGCAAATCTTCTCTAGAACTGAGTAACATGAATAAAAGTATCAAACATACCAAGTAACATGAATAGCACAAATTGAAGTCATACATGATTGAAAGAACAACCAATTAATATTTTTAATTTGTCAAGCACACTAAAAGAACAACCAATCAGTGAACCCCTACAGTTTTGGTGAACACCATATTTTTATCACCATAATATTGCAGGGGTTTAGATCATACTGGTGTTCACCATATTTTTATCACCATATTTTTGAGTTTATCACCATATTTTTATCAAAACTGATCATAGTGGTGAACACCATATGTTTATCACCATATCTAAACCCCTACAGTTTTGGTGAACACTGTATTTTTATCACTACCAAGTTGGTCACGAATTCAGAATAATCAACTATGATCACCAATTTAGAATAGCACAAATTCAGATTTCACAAATTCACAAATTCACAAATTCAGATTTCAGTATTCACAATAGCAACACAAATTCAAAGTTTCAAACACAAATTAAGCAAAGGCCAAAGCCCATACCGTGAGAGGCGGAGGAGTCAGCGGCGGGAGGAGTCGGCAGCGGGGAGGAGTCAGCAGCGGGGAGTCAGCAGGAAAAGGGTGAGAGACGGCGGGACTGGTGGAGATCGGAGTCAGCAGCGCCAGCGGCACTGGTGGAGATTGGAGAGGAGGCGGCGGAGGAGAGTGGAGAGGAGCCGGCGGAGATATGGCGTTATGCGGAGCCGCAGTTACGCGGAGGAGAGTGGAGAGGAGCCGGCGGCGATTAGGTTTGGCCGTTTGGGTGTTATGCGGAGAAATAATGGAGATATGCAGATCCGAATAATGGATTTGCGGATTTCATGCGGCCGAATACAGTATATGCGGCAAAAATTATGCGGCCAAATATGCAGCCGCATATGCGGAACCGCATATCAAACTGCATATTGATTTTCCATGCGGTTTCCAACCGCATATGCATATGCGGCCGCATGAACCGCATTTTATTACATTGGATAAAAGTGTGGATATACACATTTAAGGGCACAACTACGTAATGGGACTGAGGTTTGTGCGGTCATGGGTGGCCGCACGAAATGGGACTGAGGCCGTATTTTTTCTTTGTTTTTTAACAGGATCATGGCTGGGACTTCAAGTGTGGTTGTGCGGCTGCGCAAAGCGTCCCAGAGGCCGCACAAATGGTGTAAATGTTTCAAAACTGCGATTAAATCAGACTAAATGCAGTAACTTGATTTTTGACATATTTTTAGACTAAAATACAAGAAAATTGGTCAAGTATTTGATATTAAACCCGTACTAAAAGTATATATAATTAAGGCTCATCAATTACAATTTTATATTTTGTTATTGAATAAATATTTTTTTTTTAGAGCCAAATCAAAAAAAATAATTATATTATAATTTTTTTTTAAAAGAATCTCAACAGTGATCAGAAATTATGTTTAAATTCAAATTAAATCAGTATTTACACGTGAAAAGACGAGAAAATGCAAACCTAGCTATTTTGTCGTTCACAAAATGATTTAAAGTTTTGAGTGATGTACTATGCAATAACGCATATTAGCATGTACTATGAATAAATCTTCATTTTCAAAATCCGATCAAACGACCTAAACCGTTTAACCTAATCTACATATAAAAATGTACGTGTAAATTAAATTTACTTTTTTATAATTTTTTACTATTTTTTAAATAGATATAAAATTGCTTAATCTAAAGATTCTAGACCATTCAAATGTATGTTTTTCTACCTATCTAATTAAAGATAGTAAAAAAATTCTAAATA
This sequence comes from Carex kokanica, assembly GCA_025461125.1. Taxonomy (NCBI): domain Eukaryota; kingdom Viridiplantae; phylum Streptophyta; class Magnoliopsida; order Poales; family Cyperaceae; genus Carex; species Carex kokanica. Next base: position 2,499,703 of record JAJGRX010000122.1, on the reverse strand, counting down.
ATATGAAATTTAGTTTTCAAGTACATTTTTATACAAAAATCATGTTGAACGGTTCATATCAATTATTTGGATTTTGAAAATAAAAAATATTAATATGTAGAATAGACCGATTTGCGCTAATGACTGGTTTCCCAAAATTGTGGGTGTAATTGAGCCCAAATTGAACCCAATTGACCTATTATATTACAAACAAGAGTAGAACTAGAGTGTTCCTAAGCTCACCAAGTCTCCCGTGAGCTCGACTCTAAAACCTATCAAATTGATTTCAAACGGCATTTTCAAACCGTTAGATGTTCAATCTATATTAAAATGTGCTTGGAGACCAAATTTTACATTTTTTGAAATTTTTTTACTATTTATTAAGATGGTTTGAAAATTGCTGTTTTTATTAAAATTCTGCATCATTGAAAAACAGCGATTTTCAAACCATCTTAATAAATAGTAAAAAAATTTCAAAAAATGTAAAATTTGGTCTCCAAGCGCATTTTAATATAGATTGAACATCTAACGGTTTGAAAATGTCGTTTGAAGTCAATTCGATAGGTTTTAGAGTCGAGCTCACAGAAGAGCTTGGTGAGCTCCTAGTTCTACTCTACAAACAATATTCAAATAGCATAATATTTAGTAAATCATCTATGTTTCAAACTATGAATTTTCAAATTTATATTTTGATAACGTGATTCTAATCACATCCCAGTATCAAATATAAATTCGTCTTAAAATATAATTTTTGACAGCTCAAGTGGGCTCAGTAACCTTACCGGCCAAGTTGTCGTCAAATTGCTGCTGTGCACAGTGCACTGTTCTTTTTTTGAGAAATTTGATAGTGACTACCAAGTAGTGCACACTGCACAGTGCACTGTCATTTACATTTTACATCAATACGACAAACACAGTTAAATACTTATTTGGCAGGTCTGGCGATGGTAGAATGGATTGGTTAGCAACAAACTGTGTAGGCAGGTGCACTGCATCTGCATCCGTAATTCCAGCGGCCGCCTCTCCGAATTCAGATCCTCTCCGGTATCTATCCGTAATATGGAATCTTTTATAACTAGTGGATCTGTAACGTTCATTTTGACTTGGCACGAATCTCAAAGTCCAATAATGCTGCTCCCTTCACTAGCTCGAATCTCAAAGCAGTTGGAAATAAATCTCAAGCCGTAAAGTGAGGGGAATTTTGTTACAGTACCTGAGAGTACATGAGAGGATACTTGTCCCGCCTTTCCACTATCTTCTACAACATGACAACTTGAAACCGAGTCAGTGAGATCCTGTCCAGTGCAGAATCTACGAGTTCACATATCATGTGTTGCAGATGAATTTAAAAAGTATGTGCTTTTGGTAATAAAATTTGGAATTAATATTCTTATTATATTTACAATATTTTTTCAGAACTTCTCTTAATTATTATTTAATTTATTGAATTATGCAGACAATATTTTTTATTGGACAATTTTTTTTTTATTATATAAAGTTATAAATATTTTGAAATATTGTTTGTCTTATAAAACAACGAATTAGTAGTGAATTATTTTAGATATGTTTCTTTTTACCATAAATTATAAATTATAAATTTTATATTTTATTGAATTATTTTTAAACTCGTCAATAATATGCTTTTTGAGTTTTTACTTTTTACCAATGTTGTTATTTGCCCCCACCTCCTTTTTCCTCTTCAAGCAGTAAAAAAGAAGGCCTTTCTATCTAAACGCGGCATTTCCCTCATTCTATTAAGCGACAAACAAATGCTCCTTCCTAAAATTTCAATGATGTGACCTTCTCTCCTTGGCTCCTTGCTCTAATAATCTCCATAGTCCACAATTGTATGTATTTTAAAGCTCAGAGCTCGAGTGATTTCCGCCGGTCTACCATGTGCATGCCTTTCCAAACCAATTATTCTAGAATCAATGTATGTGGAATTTGTGCGAAGACTAATGTTTGTCCCCTGAAATGGGTTGAATTGGCAAGTATTATCTTACATTACATTACTAGAGTGAATACTTTTTAAAAAAAAAAATTTCGATATTTTTTAGGATGTTTTCTAGAGTGGAGAGTTGGTGAAAGAAAAGGTACAGGAGGGTGAATATCGCCCAAAAATTATTTACGAATTTCGTCTCAAAAAAAATATTTATTCAAAAAATCAAATTTAAAATTAAGACAACTTTTGCCAAAAAAATAAATTACGTGTAACAAATTTAAAAAAACAGATACATATTTGTTTTCAAACATTAAAATTAAGTGTAATTGAGAGCAAATTAGTTGAGTAAGAATATTTACAGAGTAATACAAAGAAGTTGTATCATTTAAAAAAAATTATATAACAAAATAGTATTGAACGAGGAGAGAAAAGTAAAAATACACAGGTCCTTGGATTAAGATAAATAAGTAGAGAAAAATATATCGAATAATAGCATTGGAAAAAAAAATCTAGAAACCAAATTATTTGTATGGGATATATATGTCATGCGCAAGCTGCCGGACCGGACATGCGACGAGACAGAACGACATCCACGCATTCATCTGCCATCTTGTCAACCCACGTCGCAATAAAAAGAAACAAAAACAATATGAAATCAGCTACAAAGCCGAGTAACAAGTTATTTAACGACGCGCTTCTCTATAATTAGCTTAATAACAGTAAACAACAATTTCAATAGGACTGGATTAATCCACGCAAATATCTTAAATTACGTATGCATATTTAACCGGTAATAACAATTGGATTTGGGTTTTCAATATAAAAAGTTCCAATTCAGTTGGAATCCCTGAACATGCGATTCCTAGTTTTCCAGTCCATTAAAAACAATTTCAATATCCATATCCATCTTCCAATTAAATATATCATCATAATCCAATTACCCAATTAAATAACCAATTAACCATACAAGTCAAAAACACAAATTATAGAGAAGTCTGATTACCTGATAGTGATCAATTCGAGGTGCATCAATCATTCATAATCACTTGCGACATAGAATCGAAATTCCAATCAGACATATAATCCGATAACAATCGATATAAGAATATTCATCAAAGAGTGAGGCTATGGTGCTATGCATAGCACCAATGGCTAGTGTACTACGGCTCAATATGGTACTTTTTAAAATTCTAACGGTCGATCCGACCGTTTAATGTGATATCCATATGAATATGTACTTGCAAACTAAATTTTAAATTTTTTTGAATTTTTTTACTATTTTTTTAGATAGGTAGAAAAATCAGTGTTTTTTGAAAATTCTGGACCATCAAAATTCTACCTATCTAAAAAAATAGTAAAAAAATTTGAAAAAATATAAAATTTAGTTTGCAAGTACATATTCATATGGTTGAATCGACCATTAGGATTTTAAAAAGTACCATATTGAGCCGTAGTACACTTGTCATCCGTGCTATGCATAGCACCATAGCCTCACTCTTCATCAAAATACTATTTTTATTTTCTGTCTTTCTTTTCTCTTTCTCACATTTTTTTTTCATTTTCAGTTTCTTCTCTTCTTCGTATTTTGTTTTGCTTTGTTTTTTTCTTTCTTTTTACTCTCAACGGGAGAGAGAAGAAAACCCTTTTTAAGGGGTTACAGGGAGAGCCAAAACAGGCCGCGTGGCATGAATGCCACGTTGGCTTTTTTATTTTTTATTTTTTATTTTGCAATTGAAACCTTTAAGTTTTCTAATATTATAAATAAGTTCAAAATAATGAAAGAATATATATTACTAGAGTATTACAATATATTTGAACTATTAATTTCAATTAGACTGTTCAAATTATATTTAAACTTTGTATCAAAATCAAACATCGTGCACAGATATTGGAATATTATTTTATCAAGCCTAATAGAAAATGGACGACTGTCAACAACCATCAACTAAAAATATGCCCTTGACTCCTTGAGTAGGAGCTAGAACATTTTCCCTTCCGCTATACTTTTGTGAAATGAATGAAAAAAAAAAATGAAACCGCAAAGTACTTGTCAGTTATTAAAATTTGTTTCCCAAAATTATCCCGTAAACAATTTAATCGGACTCCCCTCCTTTTGGCATTATTTACTATTGGGGATGTTGACTTATGAGGAGAATTATTATGTGATTGAGAAGACTAATTCCGCAACGTATATTAAGAAGTGTTACAACAGGGGCGGACCCATATGGTTCCAGAGAGGCAGCTGTCTCCTGAATTTTGAGTTATAAAGGAGATCAGGACGTTCTGATGACTTTGCCCTCTTTCTTTGAAATTTTTTTGTTCTTCTCTGGATATTTAATTTGTAATTCGAGTTAAATTTAGGATTATAATTAAAATAAATTTCTTGAATTATGGTTGGTAATTAGAATTATAAGTTAGAGTATCAAAAATTACAAATCAGAGCATTAGAAAATATAAGCTAAAATATTATTTTTTATCGAGTATCTAATTAGTTAATGAGTTTAAACCGATTCAATATTTTTTTATCCCTTAATGGAAATTCTAAATCTGCCTCTCACAAGTGCCAACCTGCAAGCAACATCTACCACCTGCAGAGCTGCACACAACCTTGGTCGTTCTCTACATGGGGACATAATCACATAATTCCATCTCTGTTTCTTTCTTTGCTTAACTCCTTTTCATGTTTTCCAGATTATTCGGAAATCAGAATAGCTTGTTCTATGTTTGATTAGAGTTAAACAGCTACAATAGAGAATTCAAATTTTTTGTCTTATTAGAATAGTATATTTTTTTTTAAGTTAAATTTAGCTATTCTAATAAGACAAATAAATAAATGACAAAAGAATTATTCTAACTATTTTTATTTTACAACCAAACATATCCTTAATTGTTTGATTGTCTCTTAACAGTGACAATAAAAAGTAGAAGTTTTGTTGACTTTTCAAATACCAACTTCGTAGAATGGTGTTGTAGAAATGTTTTGCCTGCCACGTTGATTTGCAGACTTCTAGGTCAATTAAAATATGTACACTAACTTTGGAAAATATTTTATATTTATAGAAAATTATGAATATAGAGGTAAAGAGAAAGAGTATCTTGAAATATTTATGCACAGAAAGATCGGTAAAAATTTAATCAATTAAAAAAAGATATGTTTTCCAGTTGTCTTGGATCCTTGTAACCTCCATCCTGTGAAAAAAATAAAGTTTGGAGTTGGAAAAAGTTGCAAACTTGCAACAGAGAATTCAAATCAACTGTAAAAAAGAAAAATAATACCTTGTGTCGGAAACTTTTTTTAGTAATATTTCTATACATCGAAAAATTAAAATACTTTTTTTCTCTTTTTCTCTATTATTTTATAATATTTTCTTTAAAGAAAAAAATTCTCTTATCTCTGTTCCTCCGGAAATAATGATTCTCAACACTTTTTCTACTTGGTATCAGAATGAAATCAAAAGGATTATTGATTTATTCATCAAACTACTACCAGTCTACCGCTTTCAAAACGTCAAAGGTTAAAATTTGAGGATCATTGAGTTAGTTAGATTCTAGAGGAATGTTGGTAGCTGCTGGCCTACTTGCTAAATCTAGACTTTGTAGCACAGCGACCAACCCGGGAAAGTTTCATGTCAAATTTGGGCTGGATTTAAACCCGGCCCAGTTTTATACCCTGGAGGTTAAAAAAATAATACCCAAGCGGGACTAGGTTCGTGCGCCCGTCCCTCCCCTTCGAAAAAAGGGTCTGACACGTGCCGAAAGTTCTCCCCCGACCCGGTCTCTCAAGTCTTCTCCCAAGTCTCCTCTCCGTCCTTACCTCAGAAACGGAGACATCAGATCTCCATTCAATAGCTCAATGTCTACTTCACAAAAGTTATAATCATTTCTAACATGTCGCCGAAGCCCGAAGCTAACGATTTAAGCCACATATTTATTACATTTTTTATTTTTAAAGTAAAGCTGGAGATCTAACTATTTTAATATTTATAAGAGATTTTTTATTTGAATTTTGAATCGTGATTTTTTGTCACTGGACTATTGACTAATTTTTATATTTACTACAGTTGTTTTCAAGAAATAGAAATATTTGTTCAAGAAAAAATTAGAATAGTCTTGAATATTTATAAAAGCTTTTTGTGTTTCGTTATATTATTTGGGTTAAATGGAAAACATGAAAAGATTTTTTACATGGTTGAAAAATCTATTCAATATTGAAATTTATTTTGCCTAAAATTTTGAACGGAGAATATATACATCAATAAATAATAGATAATCGTGCAATACTGAGATTCCTTACGATTAATAAAATTTACAGGGCCAATATGCAAAATCAGTTAGTAAATTATAGCAGTTGTGGGCTTATCATGATAGTTTGCACTGTACAATGATTCATTAATATTTGATCCAAAATTATATTGACGATTTTCATTTGCTAGAAAACTATGGCAAATTTAATCACCTGTGATGATAAGAATTAATGCGCGTATAATATTGCAACTTTATCTTTAATTCTTTATCATTCTTCGTTCTATTATGATTTGTTACATAAAATATTGCATAGCTTTTGCTGTTAATTTATACAACCAAAATATAAAAATAAATCTTAGTCATTTGATACCGTACGCATGGATCATTGAAGGAATATTAGAGATAAAGAACCCTAAGAAACATTGATTGTGACTATTTTGTAACGTATAAAGTTTAAGAGGAGGTTTCAAATGCCTCTATTTTTTATGTCTCTGTCATGTTTTTATTTTTAAATTTTTTAATAATTTAAAATTTAAAACTTAAGAGTCAAAATAAAACTGTTGGATATGAGCTACATTATTTTATCTATGTAGGTGTAAAAAAATATGACATTTCAATTTTGTTTTGGTTGTCATCAAGACCTTGTAAAAAACGTACTAATGTGGATAATTTCTAGACGTTGATTTTTCAACTTATTGATTCACATAAAAACAAAATTAAAATGTGATAATTTTTTATGAGCACATAGATAAAATGATGTAGATCATATCCAACAGATTTATTTTGACTTTTAAGTTTTAAATTTTGAGTTATTAAAGTTTTTAAAAATGGAGGAATGGTGGAGGCAAAAAAAATGGAGACATTTGATCAAAGTTTAAACAGTAACACTGCATAATATATTAATAAGAGAAAATTATATCCTTCTTAATTATACCAAGAAATTTCTGCCAATATGATACGTGTAAAGGGTATATGTAAAAAAGCTTTATCCTCAAATACACTTTCGGTTTAGATCGCAAGTATACAATCCTACCGTGTAGTATATTATCGGGTATCGAACCTCAAGGAGTAAGGTAAATACTTAATTTTCGACTTTAGATGATAAATTTCAGAAAAGAAAGAAAGTAAAGTGCTATAAAGTAAATTGGGGGGGGTTTTGTAGTAAAAGTCCTAAGGTTGGGTTCAATACCCGAAAGGAGTTTTAAACAATTAAAAGTAAAAGTAAAAGAGAGAAAAGTCGGTTTGTTTTCAAGGTTTGGAGAATCTAGGGGTCTTTGGTCTACAATCCCTTGCTAATTCTATTTATTCGGTATTTGCTTAAATTCATGTATGATTTGATGAGGTTCCTAACCTAATATGTCATTAAGGGTCACTTTCGTGAATTAATAACGTGTCTAAGTAATTCGGACTTCACTTTTTAGGTTCTTCATCCTAGCTACTTAGATTATACGCTCTTGTTAGTCTCTCCTCTCATCAAATATTGGTACTTCTCAATTAAGTCCATGATACCAATATCCGACTCGATTTGAGATGTCCTAATTAGGGTTTGACTTCTCGTTTAGGTTCTTCACCAAATCCCTAACCCTAATTTCTGTAGTTCCGGCTTAGATTAAATTGGTTAGAATCTTAATCTAAAACCTAAGGTATTTGCATTCATAATTTGGTACTATCCTATTGATCCTAGTCAATTTTGGTTCTTTTGAAACCAAAACGAGATGCTACAATTCAAGTACTAATTATGTTTCTAACACAAATTATTAAAATCCCAGAAATTAACAATCAAATCCGATAAAACAATCACAATAAAAGCAAATAATCGAATAAAATAGAATTAAACAAGTTCATGCAAATTGACCTAAACCCCTAGAGAGAGAACTACTCCCTCTTGGAGGGAAACATTGCAAAGTTTGGCAAAGAATAAAAGGAAATAAAATAAAGAATAATTACACCCTTTGAATCTAGAACCTCTATCTTGCCGAATCTTGCTCAAGAAACCCTTCTTCTCCTTGCTTGAAAGCTTTGCCTCCTTCAGAAAATATGGCTGAGTTGTGTGTGTAGAGAGAGATTGGTAGTGGATAGTGGATGATTTGGAAGGGAAAGTTCTAGCCCTTTTTATAGCAAGAGATCATACCCAATTTAGAGGCTAGAAGGTGGAGTTAGTGGGTGCTCTTTTTGGCCTTTCTTTCCTGGCAAGTATTGCTATTTTTTGGCTTCTTAAAACGTGTCCTTGGAGTGCCAAAAATAGAAACAGTGTTGAAACCGGGTAAATTTTGGCTATCTGCGTGTTCAGTGCGTCCGCACTGGCTGAGAATGCGGGTGAAGGACCCGCACTGGATTCAACTTTCCTTATTTAACTTGGTGATAATCCTGCGTAATCTTCTGAGTGCGTCCGCACTGGTGGGAGTGCGGGTGAAGGACCCGCACTGCTGAGCTTCTGCAGTTTCTGAAAATCCGACTAAGTACCGAATGCGGATGGATGACCCGCATTGGCGTGTGAGTGCGGACGCATTACGCTCGGGAAAAATCCTGGCTTGCGCTGAGAGGTTGGAAAATCGGCTAAGTACTGAGTGCGTCCGCACTGAATCTCAGTGCGGGTGGTTGATCCGCACTCAGCCTTAATTACATCATTTTTCGTCTTTTCCTGCATTTTAAAGCCAAACTACCGCAGTAACTTGATTCTAGGTGTAATTTATTCCTTTTATATTCAAAATACATGATAATTGGAGTTATTTTATGATAAAAACTAGATCAAATGTGTATATAATTTACGCTTATCAAAATCCCCCAAGCTTGAACCTTGCTTGTCCTCAAGCAATATCTAAACTTGGACTACAATTCGATCTCAAATTTAACCCCTATACCAAGTATATTATTCTTCAAAACTTTGAAAAATTTGTATGATCTTGCTAAAATTAAAAATCTCAATGTAAATTTCTACAAATTTAAAGTTCAACCCTTGATTAATCATACTTCACCCCACAATTCGATTACTCTAACTTTCGTTTCCTTAAAGGTTTAGAATTTGCAAACTTTATTCATCCAAATTTATTAAAAGATATGCAATTTTATTTGTGAAGAAAAAAATCCCCCAAACTTGGTATATTGCAAAATTCACATTTTTGTTGTTCTTTTTCTTTTGAACTTGATTTTTCTATTTTTCTTTTCTTTCATGGCACTATTTTCCCAATCCTCATTTAAGCACCGGTTAGTTACAAGTAGTTAACTGTACCCAACCGTTCTAATTCAAGGGTGCTTTGCATGCTCATAGTCTAACCCTTCCACCAACACGAATGTTAATTTTATCGGGAGACTAGTGGAGCAGGAGTGCCAATGACTCATAACCATAAGTACGTCATGTCGCCGTATCATAGGTAAGAGGAGTCAAAAATTTCAATTTTTAAAATATTTTGAACAATTTTTGCAAAAATACACACATCGAGGGTATTAATTTACATCACATCTAAATGGCTTCCTTAATAAATTTAAATTCATAATGTTTCAAATTCGTAATCCTTTATTTCCACAAAGTTTTTCGCCAAATTATGTGGTTTATTTCAAACTATTCCAAGGGTATTTCTAAAAATTTGTTAAAATTCGCATTAAAAATGGTTAATTTTCGAAAAAATCACTCAAATTTTATCAAAGCATTTATTTTTGCCAACTTTTAACACAAAATTAAACGTGATTTTATACTTTATGCATGTTTAGACAATTAAGTCCAATTATGCAAGACTCTATTTTTCATAACCTCGTAAAACATCTTGACAAGTTCGCAATTTTAATCAACTAAGTTCAAAATTACTAACCCTATTCATGGTCAAGTAAAAATCAAGGTTATAAATCCTAAAAAATTAAAATAAAATTAAAATAAATATGCATGCAGATACAATTTCTTCCCATCCCCCAAGCTTAAATAAAGCAATGTCCTCAGTGCTTAAAATAAACTAAATAAGAGAGAAGAAACATGATATACTCTAGCTAAATGTGGTGGTGGTGTAGTGCGAGATCACTCCGCATCCATGTCGGATCCTCCGTCATCATCCTCATCATCTTCTTCTCCACCTTCTTCCTCCTCTTCCCCTTCTTCCTCTTCGTCATCTTCTTCATCTTCTTCATCTTCGTCCTCCTCTTCTTGTTGTTGTGCGGCTTGTGCGGCTGCAGCTGCTTCGCGCTGTTGAGCCAACTCTTGCTCCCTTCTAGTGGCGGCCCTCCTTTGGTATGGTGGAGTAGGCGGGTCATCTTCATAATCTGGGTTGTTGTGCATGACCCCTTGGCGTGCATAGTAATTGGCGGCTGCGGCCTCGGCCTCCACCTCATCCATACGGCGCTCGAAGGTATCCATGCGGCCATCTATGTGGATGCGCAAGTCGCCGATGGAGGTGTGGATAGTTTGCATGAACTCCCACATCTGTTGCATTGTTGGCCCTTCTTGTGGTTGTGCCGGGGCAGCGGGTTGTTGTGGTTGCGGTTCGGCTTGTAATTCAGGGTTTGGTGGTGGAGGTGGCTGTTGTGGATCAAGTGGCGCATCCACTATCTTCCAAGTGTTATAGTTGATAGGGTCAAGTTGAGTTTGGAGAGGCAACCGGTGTCGGATTTCACCCGGTCCCAAATTGATCCAAGACTCTTGGATATCATCAAATCGAATCAATCTTGCCCCTTCCAAGCGAGCCATATCCACCAAAGTGTAACCCGGCACCACATCATCACCGGTTGGAATTTGCAAGAAGCGGGCAATTTTTGTGATGATACCACCAATGCGCACTATCCCTCCAGATTGCCTGTTGTGGGCCACATTGCGCATGTGCTTCGCCAAGTGATAACCGAGATGTGGCATGTAGCGCATTTCTCCATTGTTCCTTCGGAGCATGCTGCACACATAGGTCATATCTCCAAAGTTGAAGACCGAAGCGGTCTCCCCTCGGGCAAAGAGAGTGTGAGAAAGTACCCTTTGGAGATAACGGATGGCCGGGTGGAGAACATTCTTGATGCGTTGAGGGCCGAGGTATCCGTCATGGCATGTGAGGACTCGGAATTGGTGCTCGCTCATGTCATTGTAGAACCGGAGGGTGGTGCACATTTCTTCAACATGCTCGGTTGGTAGCCCGAGACCAGCCATGAGGTCGGTGGTGTGCAAATCATGGTGATAGCCGCCAAGGTTGAAGCTCATGATCCGGGATGCCCGATCGAACTCATAGGAGGAGAGGAATTCGATGGTGAGGTTTCGGTATGTTGGCACCTCGTCGCATAAGAATGCCCAAAGCCCTAGCCGCTCTGTAAGCATTTGCACCGTGTGCGTGAGCCCCAAGGTCTGAAGAGTGTAGGTGCAAATCCATCGGGATGGTTCGATGTTGCGCTGGTACTCCAGAAGGTTCCTCCGTATCTCTTGATCAGGATTCAAGGGTTTGGCCGGTGGATAATGAGGTACTTGGTTGCTGCTCTGACCCTTCTCTTTCCCTGTCCTTGATCGCTTGGATTGCCTCTTCATCATCCTTACTACAAGTTAGAAGTAGAAAGAAACTTAAAATTTCGAAGATTTTGGTGTTTTTGGGCCTCAGTGCGTGTGACGGACCCGCACTGGTCATGAGTGCGGACGCACTGTGAACAATTGGTCATTATCGGCTGAATTTCTGACTTTTCCCGAGCCTAATGCGGACGCACTGACTCTCAGTGCGGGTGGTCTGGCCGCACTGGGTACTTAGTCACATTTTTGGTTCATGTCAGAGTGCGGACGCACTAGAATTAGTGCGGGTGTTCGGGCCGCACTGAGTACTTGGACCATTTTCACCAAATTTACCAGTTCCACCAGAGTGCGGACGCACTGTGACTGAGTGCGGGTGATAGGCCGCACTCTGAGGAAATTCAAACCGATTTGGACAATTTTGGTCGATTTCTTCGATTTTTGGTACCATTTTACAGATCTAACTACCAATAAATGAAATTTAGTGTAAGGAGAGATCAAACCTCGTTGTAGATCACAAAAATTTCGAGAAAATGCGAAGAAATCCGAGTTTTGGAGAAGAGGCGCTTGGAACGGCTTGAGAGAAGTGAGATCTTCGGTTTTGGAGATGAAAAGAGGAAAAGAAGAAGAGAAATAGGGTAGAAAATGTAGAGGAGAAGGAGAAATGGGTATAGGAAGAGGTTTTTCGGGTTTTTAGAGAGAGAAAACCGAAACTAGGGTTTGGGAGATGAAAAGCCGCGAAAGAACCCTAGGGGTCGGGTTTAAAAAGACACACTGGTGCGGACGCACTGTGCTTCAGTGCGGGTGGTCCATCCGCACCGACAAAAATTTTCTGGTTTTCGAAATTTTGCAAAATAATCCTGAGTGCGGACGCACTGTGTGTCAGTGCGGGTGGTTCATCCGCACCGACAAAATTTTTCAAAAATTCCAAGTTTTTCAAAAACTGTAAATACTTACCTCGGGTGCGGACGCACTGGTCGGTAGTGCGGACGCACTGGGACCAATTTTGCTCATTTTGTCCTGAAATTTTCTGTAGAGTTAGTAGAAAACTTGAAAAATAAAAACAAAAAACAAAAAACAAAAATAAAAACTTGGGTTGCCTCCCAAGAAGCGCTCAATTTTACGTCGTGAGCTCGACACGATTTGTGCTCATTTTTGAGGTGTTGGATCATCTAGGCGAAACCTTTCCATCTCGCCTATGGGACTTTCATAATTAAAATGTTTGAGACGATGTCCGTTTACCTTAAATGCTCCATTTTTATCGTTTTCAATCTCAATTGCACCATGGTTGAACACCTTTCTTACCTTGTATGGCCCGGTCCACCTTGATCTCAATTTTCCGGGAAAGAGTCGGAGTCTTGAGTTGTACAAGAGAACCGTGTCTCCTTCTTGAAAATCACGCCTTATGATATGCTTGTCGTGCCATCTTTTTGTCTTTTCTTTGTATAACTTGGCATTCTCATACGCATCGAGGCGCAATTCCTCCAATTCGTGTAGATTGAGGATTCTCTTCTCACCGGCGGCCTTCATGTCGAAGTTTAGAGCCTTGATTGCCCAATAGGCTTTATGCTCAAGCTCGACCGGCAAATGGCATGCTTTTCCATACACAAGTTTGAAAGGAGTCATACCTATGGGTGTTTTGAATGCGGTCCGGTATGCCCAAAGAGATTCATCTAGTTTGAGCGACCAATCCTTCCTTGATACGTTCACCACCTTTTGGAGGATGCTCTTTATCTCACGGTTGGACACCTCGACTTGGCCGCTCGTTTGTGGATGGTATGGTGTGGCTACCTTGTGCTTGACTCCATATTTGAGTAGAAGAGCGTCAAATTGGCGGTTAATGAAATGAGATCCACCATCACTTATCACCACTCGGGGTACTCCGAACCTAGGAAAGATAATTTTCTGAAAAAGTTTCCTTACCACGGCGGAGTCGGCGGTTGGCGTAGCTATGGCTTCGACCCATTTTGACACGTAATCGACCGCCACGAGGATGTATTTGTTGTGGCAAGAACTCGGAAAGGGACCCATAAAATCAATGCCCCAAACATCAAATAATTCAACTTCTAGTATTCCGTTTAAAGGCATTTCATGTCTTCTAGATATGTTCCCGGTCCTTTGACATTTGTCGCACCTAAGCACATATTCCCTTGCATCTCGGAAGAGTGTGGGCCAAAAGAACCCGGCTTGAAGAACTTTGGCTGCGATTTTGTCGGTGGAAGCGTGTCCTCCATAGGCGGATGAATGGCAACATCTTAGGATTTGTTCGGTTTCTTCTTGGGGAACACATCTTCTATGGATTCCATCTACCCCCAACTTAAACAACAACGGTTCATCCCAAAAATATTTCTTTGCATCGGAAAAGAATTTTTTTCGTTGTTGATAAGTTAGATCAGGAGGTAGTATACCGCATGTAAGGTAGTTGACTAAATCCGCATACCATGGCGCCTTGAGTTGGTTGACTGCATATAGCTGTTCGTCTATGAATGAATCATCAATCGGCACGTCATTCTCCTTTGGTTCATTGGTAATGCGAGACAAATGATCCGCCACTGAATTTTCGGTTCCCTTCTTGTCCTTGATCTCTAGGTCGAATTCTTGTAGTAAGAGGATCCATCGGATTAGGCGTGGTTTGGCATCTTTCTTGTTGAGAAGGTATCGGATGGCCGCATGATCGGAGTACACAACCACCTTGGATCCCACCAAGTAGGACCGGAATTTGTTGATAGCAAAGATGACGGCTAAGAACTCCTTCTCGGTGGTTGTATAGTTCATTTGCGCCTCATCTAGGACTTTGCTTGCATAGTAGATCACATGTGGCTTGTTGTCGATCCTTTGTCCTAGGACGGCTCCGACGGCGTAGTCGCTTGCATCACACATAATCTCGAATGGTGCATCCCAATTCGGTGGGCGAAGAATGGGGGCTGAGATTAGCGCCTTCTTTATCCTGTCAAAAGCATCAATGCAAGGTTTATCAAAATTAAATTCTGCATCTTTCATAGTTAAATTCGTAAGAGGTTTGCAAATTTTTGAAAAATCCTTGATAAACCGTCGATAAAACCCCGCATGGCCTAGGAAACTCCGCACATCTTTCACACAAGTCGGGTAAGGCAACTTCTCTATCACCTCCACCTTTGCTTTGTCGACTTCCAAGCCTTCGGATGACACCACGTGGCCTAAAACTACCCCCGTTTGCACCATAAAGTGGCACTTCTCCCAGTTTAGCACCAAATTGACCTGCTCACATCTTTCTAAAACTTTAATCAAATTAGTTAAGCAATCATCAAAAGAAGTACCAAAAACTGAAAAGTCATCCATGAAAACCTCCACGGAATTTTCTAATAAATCGGAGAAAATAGCCATCATGGCTCTTTGAAATGTGGCTGGGGCATTACATAGACCAAACGGCATCCTACGGTACGCGAACGTACCATAAGGGCAAGTAAAGGTCGTTTTTTCTTGGTCATCGGGGTGAATAGGGATTTGAAAGAATCCACTATACCCATCAAGGTAACAAAAATGTGAATGATTGGCTAGCCTCTCAAGCATTTGGTCCACGAATGGTAGAGGGAAGTGATCCTTCCTAGTTGCATTGTTGAGCTTTCGGTAATCGATGCACATCCGCCATCCGGTGACCACCCTTGTGGATATCATCTTGTCATCTTCGCCTTTTACCACTGTTGTGCCTCCCTTTTTTGGTACCACATGAACCGGACTTACCCACTTGGAATCGGAAATTGGGTAGATGATGCCGGCATCAAGTAGCTTGAGGATCTCTTTCTTCACCACTTCTTTTAGATTCGGATTGAGTCGTCTTTGAGCTTCAACGGTGGGTTTGTGATCATCCTCCATTAGAATTCGATGCATGCAAAGGGACGGACTGATTCCGGTTAAGTCATCGATTGTGTAACCAATTGCCTTCCGATGTAGCCTTAACTCGTGTAGAAGCTTCTCGGTTTGTTCTTGGTTGAGCTTTGAATTGACAATCACCGGATATGTCTCGTTTTCCCCCAAGTATTCATAGCGAAGGGTAGGTGGCAGAGGCTTGAGTTCGACCTTTGGTGCGGTAGAATCGGTTGAATCGGCTGAAATGTTCAAAATCTGCTCAAATTTTGGTGAGTGCGGGTGGTCTGGCCGCACTGGATGGTCAGTGCGGACGCACTGGGCTCGGTCAGCGGATTGTGCAGCTTCAGGAGGCTGAGTGCGGACGCACTGTGTGTCAGTGCGGGTGGTTGACCCGCACTGGGGAAAATTTTCACAGACTTGGCCAATTTCAAGGCTGGATTCTTCTAGGTCCTGGTCAAGTTGTTCAGTAGCCATCTCCTCCTCCATCTGAGTAGCTATAATGGAATCTAAAGCATCCACTCTACATATAGAATCATTATCATTTGAAGGGTATTTAATGGCATTAAACATGTGAAAATTTACCTTTTCGCCTCCAATGTCAAAGGATATTTTACCTTCCTTAACATTTATATTTGCCCCTGCTGTGGTGAGGAAATCACGCCCCAATAGAAGAGGGGTATGAGTGTCCTCCTCCATCTCAACAACCACGAAATCAACCGGAACAAAGAACTTACCTATCAAGACAATCACATCTTCCGCAATTCCCTCGGGGTAGCGTACCGTCTTATCGGCCAATTGTAAGGACATTCTTGTAGGTTTCAAGGCAACAAGATTTAGCCTTTGATAGACGGTTTTTGGCATGAGGCTTACACTTGCTCCTAAATCACATAGACACCTCTCGAATTTGGTATCACCTATTACACATGGAATTGCAAAACTCCCGGGATCCTTAAGTTTTGGAGGTAGCTTGTTTAGGAAAAGAGCGCTACACTCCTCATTAAGGGATACCGTGCCCACTTCCTCAATTGTTCTTTTGTTGGATAGAATATCTTTCAAAAATTTTGCATAAGAGGGCATGTGAGTAATTGCTTCGGTAAAAGGGATGGTGATGTTCAATTTCTTGAGGTGTTCTACAAATTTGGCATATTGTTGGTCAAGTTTGCTTTTTACTAACCTTTGAGGAAATGGTATAAACCTATGTGGTGGGATATACTTAGGAGTTTCAGTAGGTTTTACCTTTGCCGGGATAGAATTACCCGGTTCTTGAGATTCGGTTGATGCCGGTATGTCCTCATTGAGAGAAGTTGGAGGTGGTGTCTCCTTGGGTGGTTGTTGCTCGTCAATGGTGGGCATCTTGGGTCCTTCGTATCCCGTGCCGCTCCTCAAGGTTATAGCCTTTGCTTGCTCCCTAGGGTTGATGTCCGGCTTGCCCGGAAGTGTGCCTTGTTGTCGAGAAGATGAAGAAGCTTGTTGTGCTATTTGTGTCTCTAGCATCTTTGTCTTCGTTTCTAGGAACTCAAACTTTTTGTTGACCTCATTGTTTGTGTTCCTTTGATATTCGATGTACTCCTCCATCATCTTTTCCAACTTTGAGAGAGGTGATGGACCTTGGTAAGAGTTTTGGTTGGACCGGTATTGGTTGGAATTACCTTGGTATTGGTTGGAGTTATCATTCTCGGTTTTCCATTTGAAATTCGGATGGTTCCACCTTGTGTTAGGATTGTAAGAATTGGAATTGAAATTATCATTTTGCCTAACCTTATTGTAGATCGGGTCATTCCTCTTATCACCTTGATTGTGGAACATGGCGTTCACTTGCTCCACATCTTCTCCTTCCATAAGGACTTGGCAATCGGCGGTGATATGAGACGCCTCTCCACATATGCCGCATGGAGCCTTCTTCGTCACGGCTTTGATGTTTTGCATTTGTGACATTTGGTGTTGCAAGGCCTCCATTTGTGCTCTCAAGGCGGTAACTTCATCGACTTTTATGATCCCCGGTGTGTTGGAGGTTCGTCCACCTCTTTCGGCTGTCCACTCCCTTTGGTTGATCGCCATATCCTCAATCATTAGCATGGCTTGCTCGGGATCCATCCTTGACATGTTTCCACCTGCAGCAGAATTTAAGTGAGTTTTAGTGGCTATTGTACAACCTCCATAGAAGAATTGAAAGAGCAACCACATGTCAAGGCCATGGTTAGGGCACAAGCGTTGGAGCTCCGCCCATCGATCCCATGCCTCGGTTAGAGACTCCCCCTCGGCTTGCTTGAACGTTGTGATCTTCGACCGGAAGTGTTGGGTCTTGGATGGAGGGAAGTATTTTCCTAAGAACAACTTCTCCATGTCGTCCCATGTGTTGATGTTGTCCCGGTTGACGGTCCTTAGCCACGTCCTTGCATTGTCTCGGAGGGACAAGTGGAAGCATTTGAGTTTGAGGTTGTCTAGCTCATCTCCTTCTCGGGCGAAAGTGCCGCAGTGTTCTTCGAAAACCGCCAAATGGGCGTGTGGATCTTCGTTGAGGGCTCCCCCGAACTGATTTTGGCCAAGTAGATGGATGAGAGAGGGCTTAATGTCTCGCGGCTCTTGGCCATGAGGAATGAAGCCGAAGCGGTGGCCGTGTTGATGGTTTCGGCCATTGTTGTTGTGGCTCCCGTTACGAGGTGGTGTTAGTCCTCGTACGGGGGGGCTTTGATTACTTCCTTGATCGTCATGGACCGATTGGTCGTCTCCGTTGATGGCTGGATTTATTGGTGGGTCCATTCTTAGATGCTCTTCTTCGTCGTCGAAAATCGTCGGAAAAGGGGTTTTTCCTACGCTCATAGACTGCTGAAAAAGAACTTAGATTAGTTTCCAAAAAGAAAACGAAAAAATCTAAAATAAATCGCTAAAGTAAAAACTTAGTATTTAAACTATACTCCCCGGCAACGGCGCCAAAAACTTGATACGTGTAAAGGGTATATGTAAAAAAGCTTTATCCTCAAATACACTTTCGGTTTAGATCGCAAGTATACAATCCTACCGTGTAGTATATTATCGGGTATCGAACCTCAAGGAGTAAGGTAAATACTTAATTTTCGACTTTAGATGATAAATTTCAGAAAAGAAAGAAAGTAAAGTGCTATAAAGTAAATTGGGGGGGGTTTTGTAGTAAAAGTCCTAAGGTTGGGTTCAATACCCGAAAGGAGTTTTAAACAATTAAAAGTAAAAGTAAAAGAGAGAAAAGTCGGTTTGTTTTCAAGGTTTGGAGAATCTAGGGGTCTTTGGTCTACAATCCCTTGCTAATTCTATTTATTCGGTATTTGCTTAAATTCATGTATGATTTGATGAGGTTCCTAACCTAATATGTCATTAAGGGTCACTTTCGTGAATTAATAACGTGTCTAAGTAATTCGGACTTCACTTTTTAGGTTCTTCATCCTAGCTACTTAGATTATACGCTCTTGTTAGTCTCTCCTCTCATCAAATATTGGTACTTCTCAATTAAGTCCATGATACCAATATCCGACTCGATTTGAGATGTCCTAATTAGGGTTTGACTTCTCGTTTAGGTTCTTCACCAAATCCCTAACCCTAATTTCTGTAGTTCCGGCTTAGATTAAATTGGTTAGAATCTTAATCTAAAACCTAAGGTATTTGCATTCATAATTTGGTACTATCCTATTGATCCTAGTCAATTTTGGTTCTTTTGAAACCAAAACGAGATGCTACAATTCAAGTACTAATTATGTTTCTAACACAAATTATTAAAATCCCAGAAATTAACAATCAAATCCGATAAAACAATCACAATAAAAGCAAATAATCGAATAAAATAGAATTAAACAAGTTCATGCAAATTGACCTAAACCCCTAGAGAGAGAACTACTCCCTCTTGGAGGGAAACATTGCAAAGTTTGGCAAAGAATAAAAGGAAATAAAATAAAGAATAATTACACCCTTTGAATCTAGAACCTCTATCTTGCCGAATCTTGCTCAAGAAACCCTTCTTCTCCTTGCTTGAAAGCTTTGCCTCCTTCAGAAAATATGGCTGAGTTGTGTGTGTAGAGAGAGATTGGTAGTGGATAGTGGATGATTTGGAAGGGAAAGTTCTAGCCCTTTTTATAGCAAGAGATCATACCCAATTTAGAGGCTAGAAGGTGGAGTTAGTGGGTGCTCTTTTTGGCCTTTCTTTCCTGGCAAGTATTGCTATTTTTTGGCTTCTTAAAACGTGTCCTTGGAGTGCCAAAAATAGAAACAGTGTTGAAACCGGGTAAATTTTGGCTATCTGCGTGTTCAGTGCGTCCGCACTGGCTGAGAATGCGGGTGAAGGACCCGCACTGGATTCAACTTTCCTTATTTAACTTGGTGATAATCCTGCGTAATCTTCTGAGTGCGTCCGCACTGGTGGGAGTGCGGGTGAAGGACCCGCACTGCTGAGCTTCTGCAGTTTCTGAAAATCCGACTAAGTACCGAATGCGGATGGATGACCCGCATTGGCGTGTGAGTGCGGACGCATTACGCTCGGGAAAAATCCTGGCTTGCGCTGAGAGGTTGGAAAATCGGCTAAGTACTGAGTGCGTCCGCACTGAATCTCAGTGCGGGTGGTTGATCCGCACTCAGCCTTAATTACATCATTTTTCGTCTTTTCCTGCATTTTAAAGCCAAACTACCGCAGTAACTTGATTCTAGGTGTAATTTATTCCTTTTATATTCAAAATACATGATAATTGGAGTTATTTTATGATAAAAACTAGATCAAATGTGTATATAATTTACGCTTATCACAATATTGATCCATTCATGTATATACATTTGTAGTCTGGAAAGTCATAATTAAAATATAATTGTGTCTTTTTAAAATTCAAATATTTTTCATGCTTTAATTATGACCGTTTAGATTATGAATGGATGGACGGACGGATGCATGGATCACGTTAGCATACTATTTTCCGTTAATAAACTGTTGCTTTTATTAAATTGATTGCGTTGTCTGTGAAATGCATATATACTAATGGAATGTTAAATTTTATGCGTATAATAGTATTATATCACTTTTCATTTGACATATACTTGTTTCAAATATACATATGAACATATATTGATAATATGATATTTTTAACAAGCAATTGACTGCGTTTTAACCAATTGCTCCATCTTATATTGTGAACTTTTTCGTGCACAGTTTGTTTAGCGTTTTTTTTTTGTATTAGTGGTACTTATTTGGATGTGAATATGTACAAATATTTTAAATACATCTTATAAAATTATGAAACTTGTAAATTTGGTATTATTAATAATTTGTCTTTTGAGTAAGCATACAATGGTCATAAATTTCTTTATTCACATTACATTAAGAAATACAAATTTTATTTTGTTAGTGTTCAAGTCATGTTGTAAAAAATATAATTATATTCTGTGCCTTTTTATTCACTTGTGTTATTTATATATTTTTTACTAGATGGTTGAACTAGGGCTGCAAACGAACCGAACCGAATCGAATTTACCTCCAGTTTGAGTTTGGTTTGAATTAATTTCGAACTAGGTTTGGTTTGAATTAATTTCGAACGAACTCAATTTCGAACGAACCCAATTTCGAACCGAATTTTTTACGAACTCAATTTCGAACATTTACGAACTTTGTTACGACTTACGATTTATGACTTCTGACTGGGCCATAGTGCGAAATTACAGCACTTCAATAAAAACTCAAGTATTCAAAGTACAATTTAAATAAAACCCAAATATCAATAGAAATACAATTTAAATAAAAACTCAAGCACTCCAAAGTATTCAAAATACAATTTAAATAAAACTCAAATATCAATAGAAGTACAATTTAAATAAAAACTCAAGCACTCCAAAATTAATTATAACCAAATACCACACTCAGTTTGAATATACGCAACAGGGAATTTGGACGAGAGAGGAGTCTTTGTTGTGAGAGGCCACCAGAGAGAGAGAAGACGTGAGGGAGATTATTTTGGTACTTAGCGGGAGAGGAATTTGGACGAGCGGTTTTGGTGTAAATTAGCGGGAAGAGGGAAAAAAATTGGAGGCAGTGGCGGAAAAAATAGCGGGTTAATTGGTTGAATGGAAAGGGAGCGGATTGATGACATGGAAGAGATCTAGACGTTGGTAAGATGATAGATCTAAGGGTGTGAAATTATTGAGGTGATCGGATTGCAGGATTTGTGGGTTACTCGCTTAGTTAATATTTTATTGAGTGAGTCTAAAAGTGCATTGCAGTGGTACAAAATAAAATTAGGCAGCAAATAATTTGGAAAAAAATAAATATATTTTCAAACTTTTTACATTTTTTTTACTTTTTGCATGTTTATTTTTATTTATTTTTTAATTTTTTATCAAATAAATAAATATTTTTTGCATTTTTTGAATTTTTTTTAACAGCAATACATATAATTTTTTTTCTAAATGAATAGCTGATCAATAACAGCATTTTTTAGATATATAAAAGAAATATTGTACCTTGATCATTTTTTGACAGCATTTTTTTCATTTTTTTTTTACAGCAATACATTTTTTTGTATTTTTTGGCATTTTTTGCATTTATTTTCGGACCGTTCATTTTACCGCGGGAATTCAACGGTCGATCTGCAACAAAATCATTTCAAATCTGATCTAGAATGATCAAGTTGCAATATTGAACGTAACCAACATAAAAGTTCGGAAGTTTTATTATGTATGAGCTTTGATCCAACACGAAATGTTTATGGCCATACGATGCTTCAATTTTCAATCAACTAGATGGATGGGTAAATCAAAACAAAATTTTATCAAACTTTCATGGAAGATGATAAATGCAGTGCTCTTTGATTTCAACGGTCCCGATCGAACCACAGACGATATATTTTCGTGCGCCTTCATTAACTCACAAGGCAAGAGTTTATGTCTCATGAAACATATACTCTTGCTTTCTAAGTTAATGAAAACGCACGTAAACATGTTGTCCGTTGACCAATCGGGGCCGTTGAAATCAAAGAGCATTGCATTTATCATCTTCCATGAAAGTTTGATAAAATTTTGTTTTCATTTATCCGTCCATCTAGTTGATCGTAAATTGAAGCATCGTATGGCCATATACATTTCGTGTTGGATCAAAGCTCATACATAATAAAACTTCTGAACTTTTATGTTGGTTACGTTCAATATTGTACCTTGATCATTCTAGATCAGATTTGGAATGATTTTGTTGTAGATCGGCCGTTGAATTCCCGCGGTAAAACGAACGGTCCAAAAATAAATGCAAAAAATGCCAAAAAATGTATTGCTGTCAAAAAAATGATAAAGGTACAATATTTATTTTATTTATTTATTTTTTATTTTTTATTATTTAATAGTTTCTTAAAGCTGAAATTAATTGAACAAATTTATCAAATTAATAATAACTTTATCAAAACAAAGAAAAAAAACGAGAGAGTTGAGACTAGATTATCCAAAAAACTCAGAATCCTACCATAAAAAACAAAATTTCTGGTATAAACATGTGAATTTTTTTATTTGAGCTTGTAATTGGACCGGACTTTCTGTTTCAGAAGTCAGAATTCAAAGCAATTATGGACTGGACGGCTTATATTTTCATCAGTGAACATAAGTTATCAGCAGAAATTAACGGTTCACGTTTGAGTTAATTTCGAACTAAATTTGGTTTGCGAACCTATTTCAAACGAACTAGGTCCAGTTTGAGTTTGGTTTGAATTAATTTCGAACTAAGTTTGGTTTGAAATAATTTCGAACGAACTCAATTTCGAATCGAATTTTTTCTGAACTTTTTCGAATCAAACTCGAATCGAATTACGAACTACGAATTTTTTGTGCAGCCCTAGGTTGAACACATGATATATATATAGCCCAACTCTATATCAGTGTGTGTGTGTGTATATATAGTTGGGCTACGGTACATTGCAATGTATAGACCATCTTGTGCATTGGATAGTAAATCATTGGATTCAAAATCCAAACAGTCGATCCAAACCGTTCAACGTGATATCTATATTGAAATGTGCTTGGAGACCAAATTTTACATTTTTCGGAAATTTTTTACTATTTGTTTAGAATTTTTAAAAATCATTGTTTTTTTATGGTCCAGATTTTTTTGAAAAACAACGATTTTGTACCCATCTTAATAAATAGTAATAAATTTCCAAAAAATGTAAAATATGGTCTTCAGACACATTTTAATATGGAGAACACATTGAGCGCTTCAGATTGAATTTTTGGACTTTAAATTTAGTGATTTAGAGTCCAATACACAAGTGAATCTATACATTACATTGTACCGTAGCCCAACTCTATATCTCTCTCTCTCTATATATATATATATATTGAAAAAAAGAGATTATTGTCTGTTTCATTAAAGAAACTAAATGTTAATTTACATCCATATATCTTCACCATAACAACTGTGAATTATCATGTCATTAAACACTAAAAATTAGGGTTGTAAAAGAGAGAATAGAGAAGAAGAAAATCAGTAACTAATAAAAAGTAATCAAAGTAAAATAGAGGTGAAGAACATGGCAATAACTTGCTCAGTATTTTTTTTAATTTGTCAAATTCAATTTGGTGTCTCAACAACTAAACAAAAACACACATAACAAAAAGGGGTAGAGAGGATTTTTCACCGGTGTCAGTATAACTATCGTCAAATTTCTTACCACGATGTTCGCGTAAAATGAACTCAACTCTCGTTCATCATTTTCTTCGGATCGTAGAACTGATTCAAAATCAAACTCTGAATCGCTTTTGGTGAAAGCATAGTGACATCCGATTAGAGCTCAAGGCAATTATTATTGCCTAATAATCATTTTGTGTGAAACTAACAACGAAAGTTATAAAATGGATTTATTGCACGAAAGACCATTGAATATAGTCGGAATTAGTTGTGAAAAATATTATACGATGTGTATTTAATTAATTATTTGCAAAATTGACACAGCTTTGTTTCAGGATGGTGATATATATATATATTTTCATCTAACTTGACGCTTGTATATTAGGTTACCAAATTTTCATCGCCTTACCGTCCAATAGAATTGAACGTGCTTTTGAGCGTTGACACGGTGCCAACTGCCAAGAGAGAGATAAGAGCGGAGCTATCCTTTTATTGCAGACTGGAGACGAACAGAGCAGTTCTAAAATCTGAATTCACTAATTCAGAGTTCTAAACTTTCAAAACTTTAAAAAGCCAAGCTGCGAAGCAACAGTTAGCACTAACAGCCCTCATTACACTGCCAGTTATGTGGAGTTGCCATGAAATAGCACGCGGTTCCACTGTGTGGAACCCGCTGGAGGACCTACTATCAGTGGCACATCGTTGCATCCAGTAATTTTAGAGTTCGGATCCAGTGAAGTAACCCAATCTTTGGGTTTTGGATCGGGACCGTCCGATTCGAATCCGTGAAAATCCATCGGCGAAGTGACGCACATATTCCGATGACGAACTCGAATTCCGAGACAATCTCGAACGACGAATTCGAATCGAACGGTCTCAATCCAAAACCCAAAGATTGGGTTACTTTAGGGGATCCGGACCCGTAATTTTATGGGAGAAACCGTCTCGAGAGATTATTCGATGAAGTCCCTTTATTTTTTTCTAATTGTCTTAGACTTAATAAAAACATTTTCTGATAAGCATTTTGTAAATTTAAGATCTAAATATGAGTTTCATTTTTAATCGCAACAAAAGAAAGACATGTTTCTCTTGCCTTTGCCTACTAGCGACATATCTTTTTTATAGATCCATATCTTCAGTTAAAATATTGTTAAGTTTTAAAAAGCTCTTAAAACATTAATTCATTAGAAGGAATATTGCATATTGCCTCTAATCTCTGGTTTCTCAAACAACTTCTAACTATTTTGTTAATAATTAAAAATAATAATAATCAAGTGTGCATTGACACTAAGGTGAATGTATATCAATATAATACTCAACTATGCATTGTCGCATTGAGCAACAATGATTTTATTTAAGATAATTGTGGACGGTCATCAAAACACACTTTTACTTAACTCTCGTGACAACTATCAACAATCCGACATTTTTATTAATATCCAAAAATAATTACAAATTAATAAATATACCCACGTTAGCTAGGTATTTTAAAAAATGTCCAAATCGGCCATTTAATAACTGGTTTTTTTTTTCTCAACCGGCTATTTAATGGCTGATTGAGACTTTTTTTTTGCTGTTTTAGATTTGATATATACTCATATTTCTCTCTCTTACCTCTCACAACTCACTTAAATCCACAAAACAGAAAGAGAGAAAGAGAATACGATTTCTGAGACGAAAAGTGCGATATTTGAGGTGATTTTCCTGTAAATTTATTATTTTTTTCCTTTTTTATTTATTAAATATTTTATTTTGTTTAGAAATTGATTAAAATTAATATAAATTGTCTAATCCATAACTTTTATTTCAAACTCCATATCTTACCATGGCACCCAAACCCGAACTTCGAAAAGGAGGAAGTGAAACAACACACAATGCTCGCATATCCCTCGCTAATAATTTTTGGACGAGTGAAGCCCGCTTGAGGAGACGTTTATCTCGTTTAGGGTTTTCACCTAACGAGATTGAAGAATATGCTACCACAGATGATTCGACTATTAGAAGCATTCTTTACGAGAACTTCGGCAATATTGACCCTCCTCCTGACTGGGAAGTCTGCCCCACATGTCATGTCAAGGGGAGTATTGCGGAGATGTTCTTTTGTCATCTCTGTGGCATAAGAGTTCACCCAAATGTATCAGTAAGAATGCTGATCTGGTAAACGATTATCGTTTCCAAACGTGAGAGTGTGTTGCGTGCTGCTGCAGGCCTTCGAAGTCGATGTGAGAAAGTTCCACTACTCCTAATTTGCTATATGAGAATATATGGTGTGTATTTTATGTTATTCTAGTATTTTCTGTTTAGATTTTATGTTGTAGTATGCATGTTGTTATTTTTGTTTTGTTGTTTATTTATTCGAACTCTCCCAATTTATTTTAGTATAATTTAGCATAATTAGCATAATTCATTTTATTTTAGTATAATTTAGCATAATTTAGTTTATTTTAGTATAATTTAGTGACAAAAAAATCTAAAAAAAATATAAATACTACCATAAAGACACCATAAAGTAGCACATAAAAAAGATAATCCTAACATAGTATACCAAATATAAATACAACAAAACAATATAACTAAAACTACCATAAAAAAATAGTCAGCTACGATATGCTATCCAGATGGGGACCATCGCGCAGCCGGATGTCCCATGTTAATTATATCAGGTAGTCCCCACCATGCTCCCGGCCAGACAACCTGATAAGGTGTAACGACATCAGCCTCGGCCTCTCTGCTCACCCGTACTGCGGCATCCCAGATTGACTCGTCCTCACCCCTAGGGACTGGCAGAGGTGTAGAGAAGATGGACTCTGCCAATCCAGTTGCGTAATCATGCTGAGTCTGTGACCCGCTACCACTGGCCTCTCTATCGTGTGGCCTCTCGGTAGCATATCGTCGTCTCGTTGGCTCAAACTCTGGAGGGTCCCCAAACTCGAAGTCATCCAGACTGAAAGATGGCCCCTCATTCTCCATAGGAAAGAACTCCGGAGGCTCCTGCTGCGCTGGCGGTGGTGGCATATAGGCCGGACCCTACAATCATACAAATAATTAAGTAAATTTGCTCTGAAGGAAGAAATTTGTACTAACTTGACAGCTAACGAAATATGACATACCGGAGGGAGAACTGGACGTCCCTGCGCATCATAGAATGGATGCCAGCCAGTCATGGACAATACCCAACGATGGTAGTCCTACTCTGGCTGCTCTCGGGAGGGAGATGGCATCTCACCAGCTATAATCGGGGGCACGTTAGGCTCGTACGGATCTACCCTACGCCAGTCGATGTTCTCTCTGACGTCTCGTAACATGTTGATGGGTTGCCCCCTGTGCTCGTCATCCACAACAACATTGGCATGGTTCCTCAATAAGAAGCATCCAAAAGCTCTATAGCCCATTTTTCCCAACATCTTGATCCCATGCGCGCAACCTTTAAGCTCTACTAAAAGCTGCAAAAAAAATAATTTGTTAGATTAAAAATTTATGAACTAATAAGTTAGTAAAAAAATGTGTTGTTTTAGGTGCATTACCGCGCGAGCCCATTTGCGACCGTTGGGGGTGTAACCTTCTGGGTCTTCCTGGACATCCCCACCCTAGTTGTAACTTACCTTACAACCATGGCACAAGATGTAGTACATATGGGCTATGACATCCCCACCCTAGTTGTAGCTCGACGGAGTGTCAAGGTCTTCCAGCAGCGGGAGATACATAATCGGGACGTCATCACAGCTGGAATCAGCAAACATGACAGAACCAAAGAGGTCCATCACGAAGCCCCGTGTATATATGCAATACAAAGTAGATAATAAAACGCTTTTCGAAATAATATAAAGTAAATAATAAATGTAACAGAAAAAGTTTATAGGTATTGCTTCTGAATATCCTCAACAGTGGACTCTGTTGTCAGACCGACATTGAAGTGCTGTCGCATCTTGGTCATCTGCATATAGAACTTAGACGTCTCATGACTAGCTTGTAAATCATCCGGATCACCTCCCAACAACTAATCGATGTGCTCAGCAAAATGATTGCTGTCAGATACGTCACCAACGGGTGTGCCACAGATAAGCAAACCCTATAGGGCACTCACATCCTGATGTGTCACCGTCATCTCTCCAAATGGTTAGTGGAATGTGTGCGTCTCAGAACACCATCGCACCACTAGCCTGCAATGAGAGATGCATTGATGATGCCACTTCTACTCTGCACTATGGAGACAATACTGTACATCCCTAGATTGATGAGATACAGGTCCATTAAAAAGGGGACTGGCCATTAAATTATTGGTTTGGGCATTTTTAAAAATACCCAACTAACGTGGACATATTTATTAATTTGTAATTATTTTTGGATATTATGAAAAATGTCGGATCAACAATTATTTCAAAAATAAAACACATGTGCATTAATACTATTAATACTATTAGAATTGACAATTATGCTTCGGCACAATATTCAACATTGCATTCAAAGATGCGTGAAAAATTCACGATGGATATTTAGCAATATGCAACATTGCATTAATACTACTGGAATTGACAATTATGCATCGTCTGTGAAAATTTATTCATATTTTATTCATTATAAAATTTATTTTTAAAAAGATGGACCATGTACATTCTTTTTTTGAGGGGAAGTCCGTAGGCGTGGACCATGTACATTAGAAAAGTGGAACTAGTCCAGGCGTACTTTTGTGCACGATAATTTAGCATCACTCTTTTAATAATTTGCCACATGCTTTATATATAATTACAGATTTGATGACCATTCTCATAAACTCATCTGCTAAATATCTTTTTTTTTTTTTTAAAGAGTGATGCTAAAAAAAATATTTAGTAGATGAGTTTATGAGAATGGTCATTAAATCTGTAATTACATATAAAGCATGTGACAAATTATTAAAAGATTGATGCTAAATTATTGTGCACAAAAGTACGCCTGAACTAATCCACTTTTCTAATTTCTAATGTACATAGTCCATCTTCTTAAAGAAGAATCTTATAATGAACAAAATATGAATAAATTTTCACAGACAAAAAAAATTATTGTTCTAATTAGAAAACATGAAATAATAATCAAACTCACTAGGCTATTACATATGTATTTAAATAACTGGCAAGGAGCGATCCGAAATTTATTCCCAATCGTTCCCTCTCCCTCTCCGCTCCACTCCCCTCCTGCAGAAAGCAAATTTCAATTGTTGAGCCGGTCACCGAATGGTAACTATAAAAATCTCTCCCAATTGCTCCCCCCTCTCCTCTCTTCCTCTATTTTCTCACTCCAATTCCCATCTCAAATAAAACCGCCACGAAGAAACAAACAACAGAAGAAAAATAAAACCAACCAACCAATCCAATCCATGGAGCCACAACACAGTCATGGAGGCGGTAAACTCACCCGAACCCCCTCCTCCCTCCTCCGCTCGCCTACCATCCGATCCTCCTTCCAATCGCTCTCCTCCGTCGATGAAGACGCCTCTCACCACCACCACACGCCCCCCTCCAGCCCCAAGCCTAAACCAAAACCCAAACCCAAACCCAGACCTAAATCCAACCCCAACTCGATATTCACCCCCTATCGCACATCGACATCTCACCCGCTGTTCCCTCTCCTCCTTCCCCTCCCCTTCCTCCTCCTCCTCTTCGTTTTCATCTCCTACCTCAGAGACGACTCCGCTTTCTTCACTAATCTCATATTGGCATGCTTCCTTATGCTCCTAGCCTCGATAATTGCGCGGAAGTCGATGTCTCTGTTCCCAAGGCGGCGCCACGTGTCTTGCGTGCAGTGGTTTATTGGAGACGCTGATACAACCACTGGAGCATCCACGCCGAAGAAGGAGAAGACCAATGGGAAGTGTGTCAAAGAAGGGATCGAGTTCTACTCTAATGGGGATTGCTACGAAGGTGAATTTCACCGGGGCCGGTGTAATGGGAGCGGCGTGTACAATTTCTTTGGAAAAGGGAAGTATGAAGGCGATTGGGTTGACGGGAAATACGATGGGTATGGGATCGAGAGCTGGGCAAGAGGAAGTAGGTATAGGGGACAGTATAGGCAGGGAGTGAGGCATGGATTTGGTGTGTATAGATTTTATAGCGGTGATAGCTTTGCGGGAGAATGGTTTAATGGTCAGAGCCATGGAATCGGGGTGCAGAGCTGCTCTGACGGGAGTTCCTATTACGGTGAATTCAAGTGCGGAGTGAAGCACGGTCTTGGGTGCTACCATTTCAGGTAATTGTTGCATCAAAGATGCCTTCTTAACTTCTTTTCAATCTTGTTATTTCTGACAACAAGTGTCGTAGATTTCAAATCTAAAGAAAGGTCATAACATGCTATCTTTTGAGTTAATTGATCTTGTTGTTTGTTGAATAGAACAGTAGGCCTGGCCCCTGAATGGGGTAGTTTGTCTTGGTTTCTCTATGTTTTTAGTATGATATTATATGCTGTAGCTATCCTATTGAGATTAGGTCAAACCTTGGCTACGGAACTTTCTCATTTCTAATTTACTATCTTATGGTGACAGGAGCCTTATTTTGATTTTGTCAAATTGAAATTGTAATTGATTTTTCAGGAATGGGGATAGATACTGCGGGGAGTATTTTGGAGATAAAATTCATGGCTTTGGCATATACAACTTTGCGAATGGCCATTGCTATGAGGGTTCCTGGCACGAGGGAAAGAAACAAGGTTTTGGCATGTATACCTTCAGAAACGGGGATGTCAGATCAGGTGAATGGGATTGCGGATCTTTAAAAACCCCGCAACCTGCTGACAACCCGTCTGTTCAGCGCGCTGTACTGGTATTTATCTATTTCAGTTTGATTTGATTCAATCATTGAATGCTTTTGAGTAGATAAAAGTGATACTGTTTTTGGATTAAATGAACCCGATAATAGTGTTGTTGTAGACATGGTGAAACCTAAATTTCAGGTGGAAATTCCTCAACTTCTGAAAGAAATCACAATTTTAGTTGGCATTATCTAGCAGCTGTTTGTTTAATCACAATTATATACTCGCATTCGCTGAAGAATTAACTTTGATTATGTTTTCAGTTGAATTTTCCTTGTCCAATTACTCTATTCCTCCAGAAATTGTTATTGTAAAAAATTTCAAAATTGAACCCGCAGTTCTGTAATTGGTGTTGTATGTCTACAATGATCACCAAATTTGATTTCAGTTTCTGATATCCGCATTATGTGAAATCCTTTTCAGGCTGCTAGAAAAGTGGCCGAGAATGCGATGCGGGTCCACCGGGTGGATGAGCAAGTCAACAAGGCGGTCAATGCAGCCAACCGCGCAGCTACTGCTGCACGAGTTGCTGCAATCAAGGCTGTCCAAAATCGAATCGACGGCAAGTTTTGTGACACCGACGATTAGGATTTTTTTAACCTTTTTTCTTTTCTAACTGTAAATTAGGATTATGAATATTACTGCTAGTAGTCGTTAGTACCATATAACTAGTGCGAGAGACTTTGCGACCAGGTATGGCAAACAAACGGTACCTACCTGAGTCGGAGAGGCAAAATTGTAAAGAGAGAAAGTAAGATAAGGAAGCTTCTTTCTCTTTCCCCCCTGGCCCCTGGAAGTTTCAAATCTTTCATTGAAACAGATGCTTAGGCTATTTTTTTTTGCTGCGTTTTCACCAATGTATATAGGTCAATCAATGCCATTCAATTTGAAATTTTCAAATGAAGCTCCTTTCAGCCTTTATTGCTCTGTTCCAGGCCTGGATACTGTGTACTGTGCAGGGTTAGTTAAAATTCAAGGCGCATGGTAGTTATAATAAACATACCCAACCTTTCCGTCTCCGAAAGATCTCCGAACTCTCAAAATTGATAGCCAACGCTATGGGTCTTCGATTTGATATGGTTGACAAGTGGGACCGGGCAGTTGGCAAGCTGGTGGACAAATTGTGGGGAAGAGATAGGAAAGAAGGTGGATGCATAAACAATGTTGTGGATTAGATGTGGCCCCATGTGAGGTGATTCTTGGATGTAATAATGGTTGCCTATGAGCACATGGGAGACCGTAACTTTTACCACTAATCACATCTGGAAGACTGTTAGAGTGTTAGGTCGATTCGCTCGCTGTTTGCATCTTTTGCCTCACTGCTGATTATCTGTTGCGCTTTGTGTGTAGGAAGTAATCTCAGCTATGTTTGCCTGATCTCTAATTTGTGGCACTCTTTTTTTTTTTACGGATATGGGAGGATGGCAGGGCTTCCTCTCGGACTGCAGCTAGTTAAAAATTCGATTGGTCATCTTGTTAGTTGGTACTTGGTAGGTTTGATGCCTGTTTGAAGTTTTCAATTCTTAATCTGAATTCTACAAGTTGATTTCAGTTCACATGGTCATTTCATGTGCTAGTTTGATGCAGTGAAGGACAGAGCCTATATATATGTATATATATTTTTAAAAAGTAATTAAGAAAGAAACATTAGTGTGGTAGGAAAAGTGGTTTGGTAAGGTCTTATAGTTAACATTATTTAAATAGAATTGAGTCCCCAAAGCTAAATTGTAATTATGTCAAGCAAAGCAGCACTTTACAATCGACAAATCAAATTAGGTATTCACATTATCTGAGGTCATTCAAGTTCGCCCTTAAAAAATCCGTACGTACATATTCTTAAAGCGCGAATCTTAAAGATTTCCGCTCTCTACTAATTTGTCCCGTAAATTTACAAATTAATACAAACTTTTATAGTTGATCCGGTTTTGAAAAAACTCAAATTTTAAATTACTTTGCATACTCGCTCTCAAATTATTCCCAGATCAAAACCCAATTGCAACAGTAAGTACTGTTGTATACAACAGGCAGAGATCATGATTCCACCATTGAACTCTGGATCTGAACCCTCCAAGGACCCTACTTGGTTCCAGCCAAATGTGCTTTTATAGCATGGCACTATGGCATGCATGAGGTCCACTTCTTGTTTTAATCTTTTTGTAGGGTGTAATTTTAAAACTATGAATGAATTTAGAAAGTGAAAGGCTCGAATGAAATATTCAATTAGGCTGGTCCATTGTATGACCTATCTCAGATTCAACCACCCCAACTTGCAATCTGTCATCTGTCATCCCCATTTCTGGGCTCGATAAGGTAAAGTTGTGTCATTTGTATTAATTTAATATTTCACATATAATTGACTGCCCCCTTATGATTTAGATGATGATTAGATGTGGGCTAATTAATGTCAGGTACAGAAATTGTCGATAACCAATTAGCTCTTAGTATCATACATTGTATGTTTCTGATTAAATTTCAATAGTAAATGCATTCAGATTTGGTCTTATTCTCTTAATCTGATCTTGAATATTATACTTCCATTGATAACGGGCTAAGGACAAAATGCTGCTGCACTAGCCCAGCGTAATACAAGGTATATACATTTATGAGAGGGTATAATATGTTCTGATTGTCGTTTTAAAAAAACTATAGATGAATTAATAGATCCCAATGCAAGAAAAAGTTGACCGTAGAAGAATTAAATATTCCAGGAGGGACTGATCGCAATCAACCTGTCTGGAGTTGTATTAATTTCTTCAAAAAGAATATACATACATGATGCACAAGTATCCTTATTACATACTATATATATGCATCCTATTTAATAATATCCATTTCTTAATGTTCGACCTTATCCAAGCCCATGTCATGCCTTCCTGGGACTTGTAATTGAAAGAGAAGAGCATTTAATGTATGTGGTGTTGTTTTCCTCGGCTTAAACTGGGACCTCCTCTGCTTATATGATTCAAATGCCTTACCTTCCACCGTGAAGTGGACGCATAGCAGCCAAGAAGATATTGTGGCAATCTTTTGTCTTTTATTTGTACAAATCCTTGATTTCTTGGATAAGCGCATGACTAGGCTGATGAATAGGGGAATAACAGTGCGGCCTCTCTAATTATCTGATTTCATTTTGGGTTGTTTACTAGGGTTAATAATCACGCTGTTATATATTCATCCCATAATAGTATGGAACTATGGATATTCCGAGTTTTTTATTTTGATCCACTGATTCAGATTGGAGTTCTGATTTAACATATTCCTACGGATTTCATATGTCGTGGGTATTTTTTTCTTATCCCTTTAGATTGAAATAATCAAACTTGAGCAGTTGACTCTATTATTTAAGACGTAAATGATAGAAAATAACACGTAAGTGGTCTTTATCCACTACTGTTCACACAAAAAAAAAAAAACTTGTTTTTTAGTACAAATTTGAGCTGTCAGATTTATAATAGACTGGTTGAATTGGAAAACATGTGTTCTTAAGTTATGATGATTTTTTTTTAAAGGTCAGTGGCTTTAATGTTGTGATGATTATTTATTAGGGTATAAAAAAAACTGATTTGAATCGTGCAAGTAAATCAGAGGTCTTGGATTGGATATAAAAAATTCGTCTTCAAAAAGAAAAACTTAAATTACATCCAAATGTAAGAATAAATTCCGAATCGATAGTATTGTTCAGGAGTGAATCTGTGTATTAATTAAGAGTGACTAAATCACCCCTATAAATAAAAAAATTATATATTATTATTAAAAAGGCCGAGGTCCGGTTTCCATTAAACAAAAACAAGTTGAGGTTACATAGTTATGTTAACCTGCTGTCTGTGTTTAACTATTCCCCAATATCCAAAAAAAAAAAAAAAACAACATCATGATGTAATGGGAAAGACAACATTCACTAGGCAGTGGGCACATATAACAAAAGTTGACCTACTATATCACCGAGATTTTTATTTTTACCCAAAAAAAAATATATTTTAATATAATTAACCAAGTTTTTGAAAAAATTAAATTTTTACTCAAACCGTAAATATTATTTACGGTTTGAAATTTATTTTTTTTTTTTTAGAGAGAAAAATAGCTAAAATGCTGAAATGAAATATAACACAAAAAAATTGAATTGTTTTTTTAAATATTTGTTAGAAAATACGCTACAAATAGAGCCGATTTTGTGCTAAAATACGGTAAATTACAATAATTATGCTAAAATACGGTAAATTTACTAAAATGCTGAAATTACAATAATTATGCTAAAATACGGTAAATTACGCTAAATTACGTATGAATTGGGCCGATTTTGTGGCATCTTTCATAAATTTACTAAAAGGAGCGTAACTTTTGATCCGTCCGTCGGATCGGGCTGAAATTTTGACAGGAACTCCACAACCCAAAACCGGATCCGAAACCCATCTACGATCCGTTTCGCCCATTTGCGGGCTCAGATTCGCGATCCGAGTCTTCCTTCATGGACTTTTGAACATTTCTTTATAATTTTAGAGTTTTTAGGGTCTTTGATGTATCTTTTATATATATTTTCTGTTTTAGGATTTGTATTTAAACAGACGTCATGTCTTTTGGCATAATTATTGTAATTTACCGTATTTTAGCACAAAATCGGCTCTATTCGTAGCGTATTTTCTAACAAATATTTTAAAAAACAATTCGATTTTTTTGTGTTATATTTCATTTCAGCATTTTAGCTATTTTTCTCTAAAAAAAAAAAAGAGTTTCAAACCGTAAATAATATTTACGGTTTGAATTCCGAATTCAAACCGTAAATATTATTTACGGTTTGGGTAAAAATTTAATTTTTTCAAAAACTTGGTTAAATATATTAATTTTTATTTTTTTTTGGGTTAAAATAAAAATCTCGGACTATATCATATACCTAAAATTTTATTGACAAAAATTAGTAATTTTGCTTTTTGTTTTTTGTTTTACATTTTTTAAGTATTTATACCTTTTAGTCTTATTGTAAAATAAAATTATACTACATTAATATAGAGATTGACTAATTGTACCCAAGCTCCTGTACCCAGTTTTTACCGAAGCCCAACTGTCACGAAATTGAACCGTGGATGTAAACTACAATACGGGATCCAGTAAAACTCAATATTGGATACTGTAAAATTGAAAGTTGTCACAAGTCTCGACTTTTGAAAGTGGACCCGAGTTAGTTGCTAACTGCGTTGACCAAGATCACTTGGACAACTTGCAGAACTTTGACCGGCACCACTAGGACCACTTCTAAAAGTTCTCTAACGACTTTGCAACTAATCTGTGACCACTTTAAACACTGTAAACTATCACTTTGGATCTTGTAAAATTAAACATTTTAAAGAATAATGTAAAATTAATTTTTTTTTTCAAACTTATTTATTTTATCAAAATTTTATTTTTTTATATATGCATCTAGATCTGTAAAACAACAAGATGGATCATGTAAAATAACACAATGAATCATATAAAATAATAGGATGGATCATGTAAAACAACAAGATGGATACTGTAAAACCACAAAATAGGATACTGTAAAATAACAAGATGGATACTGTAAATTTTTTTTTTCAAAATTTTAATTTTTTTATATCTGCATCTATATTCTATAAAACAACAAGATGGATACTGTAAAACAACAAGGTTATTTGGTCTCCAAGCACATTTTAATATAGATTGAACATCTAACGGTTTGAAAATGTCGTTTGAAGTCAATTCGATAGGTTTTAGAGTCGAGCTCACGGAAGGACTTGGTGAGCTTAGGAACACCCTAGTTCTACTCCACATTAATTACTAGCTTCTACAGTTAATGGGAGATACTTATCATTACATCCATTTGAAATAAAGAATACGGCAGAGTGGGAAAAATGGCACGCCGGAGCCGACTCCGTCATGGAACGGCACGGCACGCGTGTCCTTCGCATGCCGTGACTCACGTGTCCCGTGCCGTGACCAATTGTTGGCAAAGAAGACACGGTACGGCACGACACGGAAATTGCCTTGGTCACGGCACGGCACGGGACACGCGAGTCACGGAACGGTAGACACGCCAGTCACGAGGCATTACACTAACATACCTTTCTATAAGGTATAATTTTATTTTAATTAAAATATTTACATTTAAATTTCAATTAAAACATTTGAATTTTAAAGAATCGTTTCGTATTTTTTTTTAAATGCGATCAAACGTGACTAACGCACGTTTGGTCACGGCATAATATTTTTTTAAAACATTCGCATGCTGTGACCACCCCTCATAATTTTTGTCACGGCACGGCACGGCACGGCTCGTTTTTTCCACTCTAGACTTATGGGTTTAGAAGTTATTAAAAATGTTTGGTTGCTGTGCTTCAGTTGCGTTTATTTGGGAGCAAAGCAGGTGTGGAAAAATAAATAAATATTTATAAAAACAAAAGTATCACGATATTTTTTTATTTACTTTACTCAGAAGTAATTTTTGAATTGGGATCAATAACTCAGATTTAAAATATTTTTATTTTTTTCAGTAACACACAAAGAAGTATTTTAATTTTTCTTATGAGTGTAAAAAGTCCGACCCGAAAAATGTTGATCTGGGTTATCTGTTGCAGTCTTTCTAATAAATCAAATTATATAGTATTACATATATTTTTGAAAAATATATAAAATATTTCTAATATTTTACTAGAAAAAAATAAAAAGAATCATAATTTTTTTTAATTAAATAAAAAACCATAAATATAAAAAAGGGAGCTGACAGAAACCACAATATCAAGTAAAATTTTATGTTACTCGGCTGCCGAAAAATTTAACGGTCCAATTCTTTTCTCGGCCACCGAGATTTTCGATGGTCCGGACATTTTTAAAATTCTCCAGAATACTTGAATATTTGTATTATTTTTAGTTAAGGTTGGATGTTAAAAAAAAATCGGAAAAATAAGTATAGAAATAAATGAAGGAACGGAAGAAAAATGATCAAGTGGGCGTACAAATAAAGAAGTTAAAATTACATTAAATTAAGTAATTAAGTACTAGTTTTGGGATGCGCTGTCATTTAGTAAACTGCAGATATATAAAATTTGAAAATTTAAAATAGAAAAGTAAGAAATCACAGTGGAAGATAAACTTGATTCAAATATATTTTTTATAATTACGGAAAATCAACTGAGGTGTCATACATGATATTATATGGTAAATTATGGTTTTCTATCCACAAGTTCGTTAGACTGAGGTTAGATATTTAATTAAATACAAAGATAGTTTAAGTCCTTATCAAGTGTGAGATAAAACAAATAGCTAGTAGCATGCTTGCGTAAACGACATATATATTTAGGCATTTTAAAAATGACACCTGTCATTTAAAAAGTATCAAGATTTGTTCAAATGTTTTTAATTACAAGGTATGACAACAATATCTTTTCTCTTTAATCTCAATGTATTATTTTCAATTATAGAGCAGTTGCTAATGTTGACAAGGGATTAAGGGATTAGATAAATGTCGCTATTTAGTCTCTTATTGATGATTAATAAAGGAAACATAAATGATAAATTTCGATGGAGGTCACTAAACTTTATCATTTGTCACAAATTAGTCATTCAACTTTGATTTGTCTCTTTTTAGTCACTTAACTTTGTCATTTGTCCCAATCAAGTTATTCTATACTTTTCCGTTCAAAATGCTAACGGAATATGCTTATTCCGTTAGTATTTTGGATGGAATGAGAATATTCCTTTAAAATTTTGGACGGAAAAATATAGAGTGATTTGACTGGGAGAAATAACAAAGTTGAGTGATTAGAAAGGGATAAATCAAATTTGAGTGACTAATCCGTAACATATGACAAAGTTTAGTGACCTCCAGTGAAACTTTTATATTACATTGCATATTCTGGAATAATTGGACCTGATAGAATGCAAAAAGTGCTCCGCAAAATTTGCAAGCATTGAGAACTAGCCTTTGGTCTAGTGGCAAAGGCACATGGTCTCTATGTGAGAAGTCATGGGTTCGAAACCCGGATGGGAGAAATCCTTTATTGTAATAAACAGGGTATTAAATAGTTGGGTGGCTTGACCTCCAACTTTTACTCAAAAAAATTTGCAAGCATTAGTTGCCCATTTGCTATCAGTAAAAATATTTTTGGGAACCATTTTCATAGCCAGATTTTTTTATTAATAAAGAAATGATTTTGACTAATCTTTTTTTTTATTACTTTTATCATTGTGTTAGATTTCAAATCTATGAATCATTTACAGACTTACAGTGATTAGGACATTAACTTGGTTAATTATTTTAGATGAGATTTTTTTTCCTTAATCTCATAGTAGTCTTTTGGTGATATTAACTCTAAAATATATTAAAAACCAATCTATAGTCTAATAATAAAAAATAACACTCTCCGTGTAGAAGATCACGGGTTCAAAACCGGATGAGAGGTCTTTAAGATATTGAAATTTGAAAGGCTAGATCTCCATCACTCTCTCTAAAAAAAAGAACTCTAAAATATATAAGATTGAGTCCAAATAACAAATTCAAACTATTGAAACTAAACTATTAACCAGTGATGCATTTACATGTTAAATTTATTAATTTTAAATTAATTCTTTATTACTTATGAAAAAGTTCTTTTGACTTCATACGCGTTGCAAGTACATTGCATTTAAACAAACAAAATTCATGTAGATAGCTTTGTATCAATTCAACAACAGTCCCTACAAAGACAGATTCTAGAATTTAAATATTTCTTTTGATTTCCAATCGTCCATTTCATATTTGCTTTACTTTTTGTTTGTCTTTACTCTTTTTTGTTTTTGAGAAATTTCTTGGTAGTGGTTACCAAGTGTACAATTGTTTGTCTTTACTCATTTGGTCATTCGCTCGAATTTTTTTTAAAAATCATAATTAGAAAAAATAAAATTAGCAAACCAACATGATTAGTTGGGTTTTTACAAAAATCATAAGAACCGAATTGGCAATTCGGTTCTCACTTTTTTTTCTCTAGAATTGAAATGCCAATTCGGTTCCTCTCCCTTTTCACAGTTTTTCCACAGCGCAGAAACGGTGTAACTTTTGGTGTAATGCCTTGGACCCGAATTGGGATTTCAGTTCTCATTATTTTTTTTTTTTTAGAGACAAATAACTAAAATGATGAAATATAATACTAAAAAATCGAATTTTTTTTCCCTTTGTCAAATTACTTTTTTGATAGCATATTTATACTAAAATACTATAAATTACTTGAAATTATATTAATTTATGCTGAATTACACTAAGTTACGCTAAGTTACGCTAAATTACAATAATTATGTAGAATTATGCTAGAATACGGTAAATTACGCTAAGTTACGTATGAATAGGGATGATATCTTCACTGAGAAGGCGAAAAACGACGACGAAACTTCAAACGGCTGTAAAACGGCGCTTGAGTGTCCGATTTCAGCAAATGACCACTTTTCGGAAAGCTCGTGAAAATACGCATGCGTCAGAACCCGCGATGCTAGATTTCCAAATTCAGAATCGTCAAAAAATAAAGGGAAGAGTCTCAAAATTTCAGTTGAAGTTTCCGATTAATATTTTCATTTATATTCTTCAATCTACGTAGCTCAGTAAATTAGTTATATAATGAACTTGTAGAATACCAATTTTTATTATTTTTGAAATTTTTTACTATTTTTTATGATTTATGAAAGATGGTACAAAATAGGCCCTATTCATACGTAATTTAGCGTAATTTACCATATTTTAGCATAATTCTACATAATTTTACATAATTTGAAGTAATTTAGTGTAAATCAACATAAATTAATATAATTTCAAGTAATTTATAGTATTTTAGTATAAATATGCTATCAAAAAAGTAATTTTACAAAGGGAAAAAAAATTCGATTTTTTAGTATTATATTTCATCATTTTAGTTATTTGTCTCTAAAAAAATAAAAATAATGGGAACCGAAATCCTAATTCGGGTCCAAGGCATTACACCAAAAGCTACACCGTTTCTGCACTGCGGAAAAACTGTGAAAAAGGGGGAGAACCGAATTAGCATTTCGGTTCCAGGGAAAAAAAAGTGGAAACCGAATTGCCAATTCGGTTCTTATAATTTTTATAAAAATCCGGCTAATTATGTTGGTTTGCTAATTTTATTTTTTCTAATTATGGTTTTTAAAAAAAATTCCATTCGCTCCCCAGAAAATTCAAAGGCGCCAACCCTGTAGTTGGTAACAAAGTAACATTGAAGGAACAATTATTTCATTTGAAACTGTTTTCAAAGGATGACAAGTTGACAACATCAAAATCAAATAGTGTACTAAGATATTCTTCTGTACCTTTGCAAGGCATTAACTTTGCCTCTCTCAAGTCTTAAAGATATTCACAAAGTACCTTTCACCTTTCACAGAAAAATTGTCGTTTCCTCGCCTTTTGCATTTCTAGGGTTCTTTCCGTATCAAAAAATAAAAAAAACCAGAGGCTGATTGCCTGATTCGCCACGCGCAGGCGCAGCTAAGCGGGACTATGAGCTTATTTTTTTAATTAAAAATGCTAAAGATGCCACCAATGATAGGTTGATAATAATACTGTCATTTTCTTGCATAGGGAATGTATCCGTTCATAAGAGATTAACGAAATAGCTAATTGATTTTTTTACACTGCACATTGATAACAGCCTTTGATCTATAGATACATACAATACTTTCTGTGCGGAACAGAAAGTTGCGGGTTTGAAATTTAAATAAAAGATCCATTGTTGATAAGAAATAGTTGAATATTTTTCCAATCCCATTGCCTGTTATTTCGATTCCAAACATTGATAGTTTTTGAGATTCGCGCATGAAAAAGTCTTCTTATTGAGATTCGCGCGTAGGAGAATGTGAATGGTTGGGATCGGAATAACAGGTTCCTATTATTCCTGGAGAATAACAACATATTTATTTCCCAGAAAAAAGATGCGTGTATAGCCGAGATTTTTATTAATACCCTAAAAAAAAATATATTAAAAATGTCCTCACTTTGAAATTTTTTAAAAAAATGCCCTAACCGCCCCACAATGGGGCGGTCCACTGGTGCTAGAAAACCGCCCTTTTTCTGGGCGGTCCACTTCCTCTAGACAACCGCCCAGAGGTGGGGCGGTTCACTGTTTTTTTTTTTTTTCAAATTTTATATATTTGTAAGATTTATTGTTGTTTGTTAAGGTATATATTTTTATAAGGATATGTATATTGATATATATATATATATATATATATATATATATATATATATATATATATATATATATATATATATATATATATATATATTTAAGATGTATATATTGTTAAGATATATTTTTCTTTTTAAGATATATATATATATATATATATATATATATATATATATATATATTTATAAGTAAATGTATATATTGTTAAGATATATTTTTATTTTTTAAGATATATATATTTATAAGGAAATATTGGTATATTTTTTTTTAAGATGTATATATTGTTTAAGATATATCTTGGTTTATTAAGATATATATTATTGTAAGGAAATATATATTAATATATATTTTTTTATTGTAGATTTTATATAAAAATGAAGGAAAGTGCTTAATTTTTTTTATTGTAATTTTCAATAAAAGTGAGTTGAGTTTTGATGCGGTTATACGGCTGTTGTACTGATTGTTGATTTGGCTAACGTGGTAAACAGTGAAAAATATGTAATCTAAATCGTAAGTCCACATAAAAAAAAAAATCCAAACTACGTAAAATAAATGTCCACAACTCATGCAAAACTGTCCAGATCGAATACACAATAGTAGAAACCTATCAAACTACAAAACATAAAAAAACCTAACGACGAGGACGAGGGCGACGACCAGAGAGATCCAACCTACGAGGTGGATGACGGTCCCTGGGCGGCTGTACACGCCTAACGTGAACCTCCTCCTCCTGTGCGGCTGTATCCGCCTCAGCCCATGGATCCTCCACCAGTGGGGGGATGGGCGGCATAGTAGGCACCTCCCATGGCTCCCAGGTCGATGGATACTGATGTGTATTTTTGGTATTGGAATATGTGGGTCAATTTTGTAATACACTCTATGCTTTAAATTTATAAACCTTAATACACAATGATAGATTGGTTGCAAGCATACAACCTATCCTTGTAGTAAAATAGGTATCGATCCAAAGATAACGGGAGAAATTACTTTCTACTTAAATAATTAATTCTAAATAATGCAATTAAAGTAAAGGGGGGTTTTGTTGAAAACTGGAATGGTGGGTTCAATACCCGAATTGGAGTTTAAACAAAACAAAACAATTCTAAACAAATAATAAAAATGAGTTTGTAATCAAAGAGATGGAATCTAAGGGCTATCGGCTCTCAATCCCTTGATCAAATTCACATTTACTTGGTTTCTAAATTCATGTTTGTTATTTTGGGGTTTCTAAACCTAATATGTCAAAAAGGGTCACTTTCGTGAATTAATGACGTGTCTAGATAGTTCGGATTTCACGGTTAAGTTCCTCACCCTAATTATCTAGACCATAAGCATATGTTTAGCCTAATTTATTCCCAAACACC
Organism: Carex kokanica; assembly: GCA_025461125.1. Taxonomy (NCBI): domain Eukaryota; kingdom Viridiplantae; phylum Streptophyta; class Magnoliopsida; order Poales; family Cyperaceae; genus Carex; species Carex kokanica. The sequence continues at coordinate 2,456,304 of JAJGRX010000122.1, read as the reverse complement.
GACACTTCACGATTAAGTCCTTCATATCAAAATTCGGTTCAATCTTAGGGGTCCCAATTGAATATGAGGCTTCACGATTAAGTCCTTCGCCTCAATTCAACCATCGGTCTTATGGTTCCGGATTAAGAAGTAGATTTGGTCATTTCTAATCTCAATCCTAGGATTATTCATGCAAGTAATTTTGTTCTATCAATTCTTTGATCCTAACACCTTAAGTTGGTTAAACCTAAGCGGGACACTAATTAATAATCCACAAATCACTTAAGCACATGAATTATAAAATCACCAAGACCAATCAATTAACAAACAATCATCACATAGAAATATTATTCAAGTAAAATAGAATCTAATACAAGTTCATGAGTTTAAGCCTAAGCCCCTAGAGAGGAATCTAGCCTCTCATGGGTGCAATAACATCCAAGAGATAGAAAAGAGTAAACATGATTAAAAAAACTAGATAAACAAATAAGAGAAGAGAATACACCAATCTCCTAGTTTGCTGCCCTTGTCTTCAATGTTTGCTCGCTCGAATCAAGCCTACAATCCGTTAATCCAAAAGCCTTCGATTTGTGAAGAGGAGAGAGTCAAAAATGGAGAGGTTTAGAAGAAATAGAACCTAGGAACAAGGTGGAAGATGAGATCCCCCTCTCTTGCTGCCTCTGTGCCAATCTATATTCATTTTCGTGCCTCTGGGAGCAAGCAAACCAGATATGGAAGTGAATCGGGCCAAGTTGGTAATAAAATCTGTCCAAATCTAGGCTGGTGCGGCCATTGGTGTGGCTGCACAAAATTCTACATTCGGAATTTGGATTTGTTTCCTTCATAAAAGTTGTAAATATTTTTGTCCTGATTCTGTCAAGCTTTGATTCACCCAAATCGGAGTTCGTATGACCAAGATATGGCCAAAATACGAACTATGTGTCGGCAGCTGTAATTCTGTGCGACCCGTTGTGCGGCCCGCACAAAATTCTTGTATAGGCCGCAAAACTCTCTGGATTTCTGTGAAACTGAACTTCAAATGGGCATAGATCATCATCCGTAACTCCGTTTTCAGTGTTCTACCACTTTTCAGAAAGCTTGCGAGAAGATCTACAATTTGCTCCATTTCCTATAATTTAAATAGACTTTGGCAGTAACTTGGTTCTTGGCATATTTTAACACAAATTTACACTAAAATACAAGAAAATTAGATTAGTTTTTCAGGTTAAACCTTAATCAAAAGTATATATAATTGAGGCTTATCAGATACGTAGGCGGAGGAGGCGGTGTGCCAAATATAGCAGATGCATAGGCATCTGCATGCTGTGCTCCACTCCCACTGGCCTCGTCATCGTGCTGTCTGGCCTCCGGATATCGTGATATGTGGAGGCTCAGTCCCTCATTCCCGGCATAATATCCGGTAAGGTCAGCCATAGTGAACTCCGGAGTGGCATGTCGTGGGGGAGCTCCATCCTTAATGGAAACAATGTTAGTTTTGCTACATACAAATAAGTAGTAAGTTGAATAAATAATAAATTTTTGCTACCTGTCCAACCTGCACCGGAACTCCATGCTCATTGTAGTAAGCGCTCCACGCATTATTATTCAACACCCATTCGTGGAAGCCCCAACCCGATTCATCCACTGCATAATTGAAGACAAATTAATGAGAATAGTTTTTGTACCGAGAAATGACCGTGTATGACAAAATCAAATTACCTGGAGGAGGTGGCGGCATCTCATCAGCGTAGATAGCGACTCTGGGCTGATCCGGATCTAGTGGTGTGGGCTCTATCTCGCGCCAGTTTATGTTCTCCCCACTTTCATGCAACACAATGAGGCGGCCGTCAAAGCCGGAGTCCTCCACCATAGGAGCACTGTGCTAGAGCATTGTACATCCCACTGCTCGCCAACCTTCCTTTGCCATGCACACCAAGCTGTGTGCCACTCCTCTGATACCGGTAAGAATCTGCACAAAGTGTTCTTTTAATTACCGGTAAGGGGAGGCCGGGGGTACGGTGGCCGGGTAGAGGGGAGGGCGGGGGTGGGCGGGGGTGGACGGAGGGGGGGGGGGCGCTGGGGTGGTGCTCGGGTCTGGTAGGAGGAAGGGTGGGGGGGGGGGGGGCGGGTAGGGTTAGAGGGGGGGGGGAGGGGAACCAGCGGCCTTTAAAAAAAAAAAAATTTGGTGGACCGCCTACCCACTAGGCGGTTGGGTAGAGCAAGAGAACCGCCCAGTGAAGGGGCGGTTTGGTGGGTAGGGTGAACCGCCCAGTGAATGGGCGGTTAGGGCATTTTAAAAAAAAAATTCAAAGTGAGGACATTTTTAATATTTTTTTTAGGGTATTAATAAAAATGTCGGCGTGTATAGCTAGTCCGGTCAAACATTTGAATAACTACTTATTTTTTCGATGATCCAGTGTTCTTATCTGCATGGATCGAACAAATCAGAATGAGTGAGCTATATTATCGTACTATAAATTTATATATTTATTTTCAAAATTTAAATAGCGATCTAAACATGATCTTCAGCTGAAAATATTTCTGGAGACCAAATTTACATATTTTAGAATTTTACTTTTTTTAAAAGATAGAAAATCACTCCTTTCGAATGGTTCATAATTTTTTCTGATCCAGTGATTTTCTATCTATTAAAAAGAAATTCTAAAATGTATTACATATGGTTTCAAGTACAATTTCATATGATAATCATGTTTAATGATTTAAATTGACTATTTGAACTTTGAACATAAAAATATGGATCATAGAACGAGTTAATCCATAATACACATGTTATCCTAGTATCACTCAACCATAATAATAAAGTAAAACAATGCATTTACTTCACGATAATATGTAGAATAGAATTTTACCCAATCAAACTATACATCTTTCTTAATATTGAGTTACGGTCATTTTTTTAAGCATACTCTAAAAGGACAACCAAGTCATTTCACAAAGTTAGCAACCAAAAGGCTTGCAATTACGTTTACACATAATTCCTTCCAACCGCAATACCGCATATTCATTTATAAGTAGAGCTAAGGTGCTCTTAAGCTCACCAAGCTTTCCGTGAGCTTAACTCAAAAACCTATCAATCCGACTTCAAACTACATTTTCAAACCGTTAGATGTTCAATCTATATTAAAATGTGCTTGGAGACCAAATTTTACATTTTTTGAAATTTTTTTACTATTTATTAAGCCGGTTTGAAAACCGCTGTTTTTATTAAAAATCTGCACCATTAGAAAATAACGGTTTTCAAACCGGCTTAATAAATAGTAAAAAAATTCCAAAAAATGTAAAATTTGTTCTCCAAGCACATTTTAATATAGATTGAACATCTAACGGTTTGGAAATGTCGTTTGAAGTCGGATTGATAGGTTTTTGAGTTAAGCTCACGGAAAGCTTGGTGAGCTTAAGAGCACCTTAGCTCTACTCTTCATTTATAACCTAACTTTGGGGGAATTTCATGTATATCCCTCAAAAGTTTCAATATTACGTATTTATTTCTCTAAAATCAATAATTACATATTTATCCTTAAAAATTATAAAAACTCACATATTTATCCAATCTATTATATTTAACATTAATTTTCTATGTATTCCCATTTTACCCTTCTAAGGCCATTGTTAGAAAATAGTATTAAATCGTACCAGTATTAACACTGAACCGTACCAGTACCAAAACTGAACCGTACCAGTACCAACACAGAATCATACCAGCACCAGTAATGAACTGTACCGTGCTAGTACCAGCACTGAAACCATACCAGTACCATTGTTGAACCGTACAGTACCAGTCATTACAATACCAGTACCATTGGAGAGAAGAGGTGAGATGTTTTGGCGCTCTTAAGACTCAATAGATTAAAGGGAGAGAGGAAGAAAGGGCATAGTGGTCATTACAATATTAATTAATATTATAAAATAAATTTTAATGTTTAAAAAAATATTATTTAATTATTTTTGGAGATATTTGATATATAATAGAGTTAGATTTGATAAATATGTGAGTTTTTATAATTTTTAAGGATAATTATGTAATTATTGATTTTAGAGGGATAAATATGTAATATTGAAACTTTTGAGGGATATACATGAAATTCCCCCGAACTTTTTTAGCAAATCGTTATTCGTCAGTTTCATTATGTATCTGACACATATATTGATTTGACAAAGAAAATCTAGCCTAATTATTATACGCAACTATATCCACTTACATCTATTTTTGGTGACACCAGATTACACCCTATATTTTTAAAGATTTCAAAGTTCAAACAGTCGATCCAATCCGTTCAAATTGATGGATATATTAAAATGTGCTTGCAGATCAAATTTTATATTTTTTTGAATTTTTTTTACTATTTATTAAGTATTTTACAAAATTGTTATTTTCAGACTATTGAATTTTTGTGCCATCTTAATAAATAGTAAACAAATTCAAAATAATGTAAAATTTGATCTACAAGCACATTTTAATATATCCATCATGTTGAACAGTTTGGATCGACTGTTTGGACTTTGAAAATGTAGGGTGTAATCCGATGCCACCAAAAAGAGTATAAGTGGATCAAGATATGTTTTTCATATACTATCTATTTTTTATATATGTTTGAGACTGGGTCGGATCAAGATACAGTTGGAAGTGTTTAGTCACCTCGTTCAAATAGTTTAATCATTTATACTAAAATTCAATTAAAATTTTATTTTATTAAAGTTTTTATAATGTTTAGATTTTCTTATAAATTATTATATGCATTCTTGTAGCTTAGTGATCAGAATTTTAATTTATTTTTGTAAAAATTTGAGTTTAAATTTTAATAATGCATCATACATTTTAAGATTTTAATCTTATTTAAATTTTTTAGTTCCGCCCCTTTGCTCTAGAGTTTAGATAGAACCTTATGAGTGAGGCTATGGTACTTCGGCTAGTGTACTATGGCTAGTGTACTACGGCTCAATATGGTACTTTTTAAAATCCTAACGGTCGATCCAAACCGTTCAATGTGATATCCATATGAATATGTACTTGCAAACTAAATTTTATATTTTTTCGAATTTTTTTACTATTTTTTTTAGATAGGTAGAATTTTCAGTGTTTTATACAAATTATAGACCATCAAAATTCTACCTATCTAAAAAAATAGTAAAAAAATTCGAAAAAATATAAAATATAGTTTGCAAGTACATATTCATATGGATATCACTAGGGCTGCACAAAAAATTCGTAGTTCGTAATTCGATTCGAGTTTGATTCGAAAAAGTTTGGAAAAAATTCGATTCGAAATTGAGTTCGTTCGAAATTATTTCAAACCAAACTTAGTTCGAAATTAATTCAAACCAAACTCAAACTGGACCTAGTTCGTTCGAAATAGGTTCGCAAACCAAATTTAATTCGAAATTAACTCAAACGTGAACCTTTAATTTCTGCTGATAACTTATGTTCACTGATGAAAATATAAGTCGTTCAGTCCATAATTGCTTTGAATTCTGACTTCTGAAACAGAAAGCCCGGTCCAATTACAAGCTCAAATAAAAAAATTCACATGTTTATACCAGAAATTTTGTTTTTTATGGTAGGATTCTGAGTTTTTCAGATAATCCAGTCTCAACTCTCTCGTTTTTTTCTTTGTTTTGATAAAGTTATTATTAATTTGATAAATTTGTTCAATTAATTTCAGCTTTAAGAAACTATTAAATAATAATAAATAATAAATAAATATTGTACCTTTATCATTTTTTTGCATTTTTTGGCATTTTTTGCATTTATTTTCGGACCGTTCGTTTTACCGCGGGAATTCAACGGTCGATTTACAACAAAATCATTCCAAATCTGATCTAGAATGATCAAGGTACAATATTGAACGTAACCAACATAAAAGTTCGGAAGTTTTATTATGTATGAGCTTTGATCCAACACGAAATGTTTATGGCCATACGATGCTTCAATTTTCGATCAACTAGATGGATGGGTAAATGAAAACAAAATTTTATCAAACTTTCATGGAAGATGATAAATGCAATGCTCTTTGATTTCAACGGCCCCGATTGGTCAACGGACGACATGTTTACGTGTGCCTTCATTAACTTAGAAAGCAAGAGTATATGTTTCATGAGACATAAACTCTTGCCTTGTGAGTTAATAAAGGCGCACGAAAATATATCGTCTGTGGTTTGATCGGAACCGTTGAAATCAAATAGCACTGCATTTATCATCTTCCATGAAAATTTGATAAAATTTTGTTTTGATTTACCCATCCATCTAGTTGATCGAAAATTAAAGCATCGTATGGCCATAAACATTTCGTGTTGGATCAAAGCTCATACATAATAAAACTTCCGAACTTTTATGTTGGTTACGTTCAATATTGCACCTTGATCATTCTAGATCAGATTTGAAATGATTTTGTTGCAGATCGACTGTTGAATTCCCGTGGTAAAATGAACGGTTCGAAAATAAATGCAAAAAATGTCAAAAAAATGCAAAAAAAATACAAAAAAAATGTATTGCTGTCAAAAAAAAATGAAAAAGTGCTGTCAAAAAAATGATCAAGATACAATATTTCTTTTATTTGTCAAAAAAATGCAAAAAATGCTGTTATTGATCAGCTATTCATTTAGAAAAAAAAAATTATATGTATTGCTGTAAAAAAAATTAAAAAAATGCAAAAAATACTTATTTATTTGATAAAAATAATAAAAATAAACATGCAAAAAGTAAAAAAAATGTAAAAAGTTTGAAAATATATATTTTTATTTTTTTTCCAAATTATTTGCTGCCTAATTTTATTTTGTATCACTGCAATGCACTTTTAGACTCACTCAATAAAATATTAACTAAGCGAGTGACCCCACAAATCCTGCAATCCAATCACCTCAATAATTTCACACCCTTAGATCTATCATCTTACCAACGTCTAGATCTCTTCCATGTCATCAATCCGCTCCCTTTCCATTCAACCAATTAACCCGCTATTTTTTCCGCCACTGCCTCCAATTTTTTTCCCTCTTCCCTGCTAATTTACGCCAAAACCGCTCGCCCAAATTCCTCTCGCGCTAAGTACCAAAATAATATCCCTCACGTCTTCTCTCTCTCTCTGGTGCCTCTCACAACAAAGACTCATCTCTCGCCCAAATCCCCTGTTGCGTACATTCAAACTGAGTGTGGTATTTGGTTATAATTAATTTGGAGTGCTTGAGTTTTTATTTAAATTGTACTTCTATTGATATTTGAGTTTTATTTAAATTGTAATTCTATTGATATTTGGGTTTTATTTAAATTGTACTTTGAATACTTGAGTTTTTATTGAAGTGTTGTAATTTCGCACTATGGTCCAGTCAGAAGTCATAAATCGTAAGTCGTAACAAAGTTCGTAAAGGTTCGAAATTGAGTTCGTAAAAAATTCGGTTCGAAATTGGGTTCGTTCGAAATTGAGTTCGTTCGAAATTAATTCAAACCAAACCTAGTTCGAAATTAATTCAAACCAAACTCAAACTGGAGGTAAGTTTGATTCGATTCGGTTCGTTTGCAGCCCTAGATATCACATTGAACGGTTCGGATCGACCGTTAGGATTTTAAAAAATATCATATTAAGCCGTAGTACACTAGCCATAGTACACTAGCCGAAGTACCATAGCCTCACTCGAACCTTATTACTTAATGTTTGCAATCCATCTGCCCTTTCAAGATACAACCATATTAGGTGAGGAGCCGAAACCCCCACAGAATACAATACCTCGTAACTCATAACTTGGAAAAAGATTTATGCGGAGTTCTTTAGGATAAAAAAAAGAGGGAAGATGTATACAGGCAACTGGTACGAAAAACCGACATCTTCTATTCATCTCAAGAAGGACAAGTTTAGCCGAAATATTTTATTTACTATTTTAAAATATTAAAATTTCAAAATTATCAGTACTTTAGAAAAAATATTTGGTGCTCAGATATTGTCTGTGTATTTTTTATTTATTTTGTGAATACTTTAAGGTGACAATTATAAGAATTTTTTTCTATAGTAAATAATAAAAAGAAGAGAGAGAAATGAAAAAGTACATGTGATTTTAAATTGGTAGTAAGATCGGTATGAATTCTATCGATTCTAATTTTTAAATTGTTAAGATAAGTAGAATTCATGCCGATCTTAGTATCAATTGAAAAAAACACATACTCTTTTTTTTTTTTTTTTTTTTACAATTGAAAAAATATTCTCGCAATTACTGCGCGTAAATAAAAAATTTCGGTAAAATAGAAAAATTGGGGACAGTACCGACGCATTTCTCTATGCGTAGTAAATGCCATTCTGTAGTCACACATGCTTCGTTTGTTAGCTTTTTTTACCTGCAAGGCAGTAGTGTCTTTTTATTTTAAGGCTCGCAGGCTACATCATCTTAATCAAAAAAAGAAAAAAAAGAAAAGAAAGAAAAGGAGTACGCTGATTGCCTGTGTGCTGCCTTAGGGCCTGTTCGGTAGCGTGATTTTTACTGTTCACGTAGGAAAAAAAAAATTCACTCAGTTCAAAAATTTTGCTTTCCTATATCCATTTTCCAGCCCACACTGTAGCCGAACAAGATCTTAAAGGGAGCGCAGACAATCTGGTAACTTCGAATTTTTTTCCAAAATGCTGGTAATTCTGAAGTTTTAATATTTTTAAATGGTAAATAAAATAAATTCGGCAATTTTAGTTGCTATTTCTGCCTCTGAAATTAATTCGAAGCTGACGGAAGCGCACAGACCAGTTCAGCCCTTTTGTAATTCACAAGTACAAGTATGAACATTTTTAATTCCGGTTCATCTTGAGAAAACAAGACGAATATAACTGGACCTTTTATTACAACTAGGTCATAGTTTGGGCCTGAATTTTGACTATTTTGTAAATTCTTTATTGAGGTCAAGAAAAGGTATGTTTACAAAATAGTCAAAATACTGAATCCAAATATCCAATACGCTAGCTAGTTACAAGGTCAAACTGATGAGTACTGCAGTTGTAGGCCAGAATATTATTACCAGAGTGAGGCTATGGTACTATGGATAGCACGGATGGGTCCGTGCTACGGCTCCAAATTTGAGTTTTCAAAATCCTAAAGGTCCATCCAAACCATTCAACATGATTATAAAATGAATATGTACTTGCAAACAAAATTTTACATTTTATCGAATTTTTTTAGATAGGTAGAAAATCACTGTTTTTGGATGGTCCAGAATTTGCAGATCAAGTGATTTTCTACCTATCTAAAAAAATAGTAAAAAAATTAAAAAAAATGTAAAATTTGATTTGCAAGTACATATTCATTTTATAATCATGTTGAACGGTTTGGATGGACCGTTAGGATTTTGAAAACTCAAATTTGGAGCCGTAGGATTTTCTACCTATCTAAAAAAATAGTAAAAAAATTAAAAAAAAATGTAAAATTTGATTTGCAAGTACATATTCATTTTATAATCATGTTGAACGGTTTGGATGGACCGTTAGGATTTTGAAAACTCAAATTTGGAGCCGTAGCACAGACCCAACCGTGCTATGCATAGTACCATAGCCTCACTCTTATTACCATGCAACGATTGAGGAAGGTACAAGCATATGGCCAACAATTTTAACAAGCATGTCATCATAAAGGGGATCTTTACACTTGAGCCAATTTATGATCTTATTGGAACAAGCCAGAATGGCGCGTGCATGATTTGTTAACAAGAGAAACTAAGCACAAATAGCGTCTGTAAAAAGAAAAACTAGATATTTAAATAAAATTTCCCTGGTTTTCTCATGATAAATTCATCTAACAGAAGACTATTTTTCTGCTGAGAGTAGCCAGATCACAAGAATTTCAGGTTTTTATCATTATAAAAAATGTCCTAAAAGTAAGGAGATGCATTGCACCTACATTCACCCACTAAATTTTATTCAATCCAAGAGAATAACCCAAACTAAAACTTATTACCTTACCAACTGAAGCAAAACCATAATTTACCTTCTCCTTAGCTTCTGCTTCATTCTTTCCACTGCCCCCCTAAGAGTAGCCTCGTCCTTGCAAAAGGTAAACCTCACCAGATTCTTCCCCTCCTCAGGATTCAAATAGAACACACTTGTTGGTATTGCCACCACTCCAACCTCCTGAATCAAATGCTCACAAAATGACACATCACTCTCAAATCCGAACGGTGTATGGTCTGCAACTACAAAGTAGGTCCCACTTGATGGGTATACAACAAAGCCGACTGCCTCCAAACCCTCCACCAAAATTGCCTTTTTGGCCATGTAATCCCTTTTCAACTCTTCAAAGTAAGAATCTGGGCCTGCAGAGCGGTTGCTGCTGCAAACTGCATAGGTGTTGAGGTCGCAAATGTTAGAAATGCGTGTGCCTGTCGGACACCCCAGGTCAGGTGAGGAGGAGCAACAGCCCACCCAATCTTCCATCCGGTGAGAGAAAACGTCTTGCCCAATGAATTCATGGTCACCGTGCGGTTAAACATCCCTGGCAAAGAGGCCATTGAGATATGGTCCATCTCGAATGACAACTTGTCATACACCTCATCAGTGAAAACCAGAACATCATTTTCCGTGCAGAGTTTGGCAATGAATTCAAGCTCCTCACGGGTGAACATCTTCCCAGTCGGATTATGTGGGGTGTTGATCATGATAGCCTTGGTGTTCTTTGAAATGACTGATTTAAGCTCCTCTAAAGGAACGGCAAAGTCAGGGGGGCGCAGAGTGATGCATCTAATGTTTGCACCAGCCATGGATAGCACAGCCTCGTACGAGTCTTAAAATGGGGCAAAAAGCACAACCTCATCACCTGGGTTAATTAACCCTAGAATTGTTGCCGCAATTGCCTCTGTGCATCCTGAGGTGACTGTTACCTCTTTTTCGGGATCGATCATTAAGCCAGTGTCCTTTAGGAAACGACTGGCGATGGCTGAGTTTAGGTTGGGTACACCATAACCGCGAGCATACTGGTTTTTTCCGGCCTTAATGGCTTCAATTGCAGCGTCCTTGACAAAATCTGGGCCGTCAAAATTTGGGAAACCCTGGCCCAGGTTGATTGCATTGTGTTTGATTGCCAGAGAACTCATTTGCGTGAAGATTGTGGTTTTGAACTTTTCTAGTCGCTTGGCCACCTGAAAAATAAGAGCTGGTTAGATAGGAAGTTAAAGATGATGCTAAATAATAGCAATAGACAAAAAATCCATATTTCCAAAAGCATTCTGATTCAGGTGAAATCATAAATTTGTATCTAAAATGTGCAACAGGAAAGAATAAATAAATGCTTAGAGATATAATAGGTTATATTATATCTAAAATGTGCAACAGACAAGGCGTTGGGGCCTGATAACATCCCCATCGAGGTGTGGAGATGCCTTGGATACGTAGAGATAGCTTGGCTAACTAAGCTGTTCAATAACATTCTCTGATCAAACAAAATGCCTGACAAGTGGAGAAACATATTAGTACCAATCTTCAAGAATAAAGGAGATTCAAAGCTGTACAAATTACAGAGGAATTAAACTTATGAGATGTGTGGCTGTGATGAAATGTGATGGGAAAAAAGCCTCCTCAACTTGTTTGGGTTTCATTTCTAGCCTACCCCAAATTGTTTGGGACTAAAGGATTGGTTGTTGTTGTTGTTGTTGTAGATATAATAGGTAATAGGTGCTACAAGGCAATATGAAAATGATTAGTACATGATAAATTATTTGAGTTTAATAACCTTACATAGCAGTATTATTGAACCAAAGCCTCCTCAAAGGTTTTCAGGACACTTAGAAAAAGACACAAATCAATATCCATAAGAACAACCTTTTCATCTTACAGACATAAATTTTATGATAAAGATTCCTTTTTGCTGCACAGTATTAAAAATAAAAGGAAATAAAGACGCATCTTAAAATCTTTGAAGTTATGGGTTTAGTGGGGGTTCTGAATTCTTATTCTGCATATCATTCTTAATAAACACCAACAACTACTACTGAAGTAAAAGACATGAAGTATATAGTCCCGTGAGGCCGTGACCATACATTAAACAATAACTTTCTTTTAAACATATGTGCTGAAATGAAAAACAAGGGTTTTAGTTAAAAATGTGTCTAGGTTCAATGAACCCTATTCAAGAGTTCAAAAGCAAGACCAAGTGTATATTTTTGTACTGGTTCTAGCTAAAACGGTTATTCGTATGGCTGCAATACTTTAAGATGTTACAATCTCAACGTTCAAGGACTAAATTAAGTTACCAAGTAGCCACGGTTATACATTTATAAATTAGCGGCAAAGAGAAAAAAATCAACACGGAAACTAAATTTAGATCCGGAACAAAGATAACTACCAAAACAACATAAATAGATACAGCCGTCATTGCATAGCACATCGAAAAAATTCTGAAATATCAACGATTTTTTTGAGGAAGAGCATGAATTGGTCTAAGAACTTTTTATTTGAATCATTTTGGTTAAAAACTTGAATGATCCTACAAACTGCGGCCTTATACATAGCAGATACTAGCTGTAATTTAATCGTCATTTTCTTATAACGAAGTTCTAAAATCCTAATTAATCAATCAAATAAAAATAAAAATAAAAATAAAATCCACCTGTAAAGGGGGCGAAGAGGAGGCGGGTTGCTTCGGCTGAGATCCAGCATCGGACTCGGTGGTGGAGACAGTGGTAGAAGAGGAGGCAGCCATGGCGGGCACGAGAGAAGAACTGCGCAAGAGAGATGAAGAAGAGAAAAACGCTCGCTTTAGAGAAGCGAAAGGCCTCAGACTGAGAGGCATCTCATAGTGATGAGCACGCCAGCGGTAGTGAATGGAGAGGAGAGAATCATTTGATCATTTCCCAGTTTGGTTTCTCTTGGTCGTTTCAGTCCTATTTGGTCTGAGTTGCACAAATTTCTGGATCCTACATGGGCTGTTGAATATTTTATTATCCAGTGTAGTGGGCCTAAAATTGGGCTTATTTGAGGTTCTCTTGTTTTGTTTTTCTTCTTTCAAGTTGTTTGATTATTGGAAAATTTCTTCCGGGGTATTGTACAAAACTATTTGGCAGGTATAACAAAATCCTTCAATTTTACGAAACAAACATTACTGGTTAAACACAAATTTCTTCCGGGGTACTGTTACCTAGAAAAATTCTTATGCATTGGAGGTGACTTCAAAATCTATTTAAGTTTTCAACTATTAACACAACAAATAATATTTAATATTTGATTATCAGGTATATAATATTGCTTTACACAACGAAAGATTATTGTAACAGCTAGCTTCATTGCAGCAATCAACAATTTCCTTTCTAGTACACTTTCCTCACAAGGAACACTGATTCAATGATAATTGCATTTTTGTTCAATAATATATCTCTGTCTTTTGTAATGGGGAAAATAAATGACTAGTGAATTTTCTTCCTTTGTAGAAATCAACGACTCTGCCATTGATATTTTGAAGGGGTCTTGCATTGTCCTGCGAACCCTGTAAAAGTTGGTGACATTAATTAGTGCAAATGTTTTCCCTTTTGAATAAGCATTTGCAAGCCAAAATTAATATTTTAATAGATAAATAATTATAATAACTAACATTATCAACAGCTTCTTTTAACATTTGCACTTGCTCTCTCGAAACGGATCTTACCTGACAACAACAACAACAACAAAAATTTAAACGAAAAATTCTAGATCTAAAAACTAAAATAGTTACAACTTGTTGAAATTTTCTCATATATACCAACCTTTTTGGGAATTGTCCAAACAACCCCCTCGGTGCAAGGAGGGGTCGTAAGAGAACCCATGTAACGGTAGTATTTTTTACCAAACCCCGTGGCATATTTTGGATTCACAATCCCAATTGGTTCTTCTTTACTTTTTGTCACGATCATCGACCTAATGTATGGCACCAACTGCGTGGGGGAGAAAATTCATCTAAATTAATTATAATCAGATAATATATAATTAATTAAACACTTTACATAAAAACAAAAGGAAGGGCTGTATTTGTACCGGATTATATAAACAGAAGGAAGGGTTAGTGAAAACCTAATTAAGCTGCTCAAATAAAATAAAATTATGAGATTATATAAACAAACCCTTGTTAAGAAAGAATCAGGACGACCGTATTCGTACAAGATTCCGATGACTGCTGTCTTATTGTCACTGCCCACGTGAACGACATGCATCTCCAAGTCGTACCTATAACATTATTATTTTTTAAAGGCACAAATAGTGAATTACGTACAATGATCGAGCCGAAATTTTGATAGTTACCAAATAAAAAAAATCAAATTAATTGATTACCATCCAATCTGAGTTATTTCAAACATACCACCCACACGTACTGAGTTCGCGTGGTGCGCAGACTGGGCAGGCACACCGACCCCCTGGTGCTATTTAGTCCCGATTTTTACCGGTTTTTGCTTCAGAAATGAGACAGAGAAGCCCTCAGCACAGTAAAGAGTAAGTTTTTTTTTTTACTTTAGTCCTTTAATTTTTTATAATTATTTAATTGTATTTTTAATTTACTGTAAATTATTTAATTGTTAGGTTTGTTCCGTAATTCAACCAACTATGATTGAAATTGCTTGTTATTTTGGTGGGGAAGTATTACATGGGCCAAATGATGCTTATTACAGTACCCAACCCCAGAAAATGTTCAATATCGGCCTAGGTTTAGGTTTCAGAGGTATAACTAGGGAAGTGTACAAGGAACTGGGTATTGACCCCAATTATTACGAACTGATAATATCTGCAAGGATTAATATTGGCCAAAGCAACCAAACATGGTTCCAACAGCTCCCTGTACTAGACGATAACAGTTGGGGGTTGTATACCCAAATGACCATAAATCTGACAACACCTTTCAAGTTCCCAGAGTTATATGTGGTTGCCAACCCCATACAGAACCCCAGACAGAACAACAGACCATCGTTGCAGTTGACCCAGGATCGGGTCATTGAGCATTCAGTGACGGGTCCTACTCGGGCCCTGACTTTAGCGGGTACTAGTCGGTCCCCATCCACAGGGGCTGGTCCTAGTCGGGGCCAATCTTGGGTTCCATCCTCCAGCTCTAGCCGTGACCGGGACCGATCTGAAACCCCGAAAACACGTTATTATGCTGACACTACACACAATGATCCTGAAGAACGAGAGGCAGAGCAAAATTGGGATGCTAGTGAGGATGATGGGGGATAGTAGATCATAGTGATGAGGAGTCTGGTCGTCCTGTGCTTGGTATGCGAAAGTGGCTGATATTGGGTCGTAGAGAAAGACACCCGTTCCCAGCATTTCATTACACATCAGGGTTTCAAGAGGCTGACATCTTTTTTACGAATTCAGAGGTTCGTTTGTTAATTTATATTTATATTTTAATTTACTTTTAAAATTTGTAAATTTAATTTTTTTGAAAATTTTCAATTAGGTTGGAGAAAGACATGAATTGTCAGAGAGGATGACGTATAACGACAAAGATCAAATGAAAGAAAAAATTCACCACTGGCACATAAAGAATAATATCGAGGTCAAACAAACACACATCGACACATAATTGATGAGGTATAAGTGCAAGAGCAATCGGTGCAAGTGGGGGTTGGTTGCAAGGGCCACAGGCTTTGGTAATTCTTGGGCCACCACGAAGAATGGGGAAAAGCACACATGCCACGCTGATGCATCCAGGTCAGATCATGCGCAGTTGACGTCCGCTATGGTCGCGAATTGCATAAAAATGTCTTTGAAAAAAAATGCTGATATTAGTGTCAGAGCTATTAGTGACTTGGTTGCGCAAAAGTACAAGGGCATCGTTCCAAAGTACAACAAACTGTGGCGTGGTAGAGAGTTAGCAATTGCCCGAGCATTTGGTAGTTGGGAGGGGTCTTACGGGCTGATAGTCCCTTTGTTAGAGGCAATCAAAAGGGCAAATCCGAGCACTCACTATAGAGTTGTTTCAAAGCCTTCAGAAAAGCCAGGGTACCGGTATTTCATGAGGTTGGCATAGGCATGGGGACCATGTCGAGAAGCGGTAGGTCACCTCAGACTCGTCATCAGCATCGATGCTTGTTTCTTGTCAGGTAGATACAAGGGTAAGTTGTTGATTGTTACTGGATACTATGCGGAGAACCAATTAATCCCGCTAGCATTTGGATTGGTAGAGAGCGAGGATTTTGAGAATTAGGGGTGGTTCATGAAGAGGGTGTGGGAGTTTGTAATTGGTCAAGGCAGATTCATGTGTATGGTGTCTGACCGGCATAAGGGCATAAAAAATGTGTTCATACAAGATGACTTGGGTTGGTCTGAGGCAAACAGGGAGTGTGCTCACCAGTACTGCTCTCAACATGTGTTTGAGAATTTTGGAAAGCACACTCAGGATAAAGTTGCTTCTAAATTTTTCAAGAGAATGGTTAAAAAGAAGAAACCAAGAAGATTACAGGAAGCATTTGATGCAATCGGAAGGCGAAATCCTGATTGGAAGACATACTTGGATACTTGTGGCAAGTATAACAAAAATGACGAGGAAGAACCAGCTAAGCCATGGAAGGTGTATCAAGCTATGGACGACGGGGGTCATTGGGCCATAATGACTAGCAATGGTTCTGAATCGCTGAACAATGTGTTCAAGACTTCACGTAGGTTTGTAATTTACAATTCTCATTTCGTTATTTATTTAAATATTTTTTGAGAGTTCTCTTAATTTTATTCTGATTTTTTAATTCTCGTAGGTTACCAGTTGCTGCAATTATTGAGGAGACGTTATACGAGTGTGTCACATGGTTCGTTCAAAGATATGAAAAGACTGTGCAATGCCAAAATGACGGTCAGCTTTTCTCCACTCGTACGCACTTAAAGCTGAACAAGCATATCGAGAAGACTAACAAAATGAGCGCGGTTGCATTCAACAGAAGTGGAGAATTTATGGTCACCTCACATGATGAGAAAACCCCATTTGACATAAATAGAGGCAAATGGGTGCACACGTCTAAAGACTGCAGGTACAAGGTCGTTGTGAAGAACGACCGTCAGGTGGAATGCTCGTGCCAAAAGCCTCAGCTCACCAGAATACCATGTGTACATGTGATGACAGTGTGTAAATTAAGGTACAAATATCCTCTAATAATTTGATAATTATTACCATATTTGAGGATGATGTCACTTACAAATGTGTGAAAAATGTAGGAATTACGATCCAAATGTCTTCGTAAATTACTACTACAACATTCAAACACTCATCGACAAATGAAGTGGTGAATTCCACACGTATAACAATTAAAGTGAGTGGCCGGCGTACGAAGGAGCGATCTTAGTTCCAGAGAATCGATTAGTGAAGTTGGGTAGGAGAAGACACAACCAGATCCAAATGTGGATGGACATACTGGAAGGAAGAAAAAAGGGTCACCAACCAAACAGAGCAACCCTCGAAAAGAATGTGAAAAGGAGAAGGGATGCTAGAAACCGTACTCAATAAGGTAATTACATATTTAAAAATTAAAATTGATATAGCAATTGTTGTAACAATAGATAATTTTTTCATGCAGTTTCATCGTTCAAGAGGTGGTACAATTTCTGTTGAGTTAGGGTTTCATCAACAATTGGATGTATTACTTGTGATGTATTTTATTTTATTTGTAATATTTATTTGTGCTACTTGTGATATATTCAAATTTATTTGTGCTACTTCTAATAAATTCTGAATCGCTGAATTGCTGAACAATTGGATGTATTACTCTGGCTCTGAGGGCTTTTCTGGTTCTTTGGTTAATGGAAAATAAGGACTAAATAGCACCAGGGGGTCGGTGCGCCTATCCAGTCCAAGCACCACGCGGTGCGCTTGCCCAGTCCGCACATCGTACAATTTGGTGCGCCAACCCAGTACGCGTGGGTGGTATGTTTTGAAATAGCCCAGATTGGATGGTAATCAATTAATTTGATTTTTTTTCTTGGGTAACTATAAAAATTTCGGATGATCGAGTAATCCCGATCCGACAGTCTAATAAAATAATATAATTAAATTAAATATTTTGGTCACTAAAGAAGTTTCGAATTTTTTTTATTAATTTAATCAAACGATTGTTATTGGATTAGAAAATTTACCGTTAGAGGTATTATTGTAATTCTAGACATGGTATATTAGTTGAATATTTCTGCGAAGATTTAAATCTATGGAATCTTTCATCTGTTTTCCATTCAATTTCACCTTGGTTTTTCTTTGAGATGAAGGGATAGGTTAATTAGGACCGAGTTGATTAAAATGGAAGGAAATCAGAATTTTTTTAAGATTCTCTCAATTATTATAATCTAAATTATAATATATGAGATAAAAAATGTAAGACCGAGTATAATAATGTTTTCCGCTATAATATGGTATATTAAAGCAAGAATCATTATTCAGTATTTATGAACGAAAACAAATCGGCTGTTATTCCATTGGACCCTGTTATTTCAATGGTAGGTGTTCAGATTTTTTCGTGAGTGAATCTTGAAGAAGACATTTTTTCATGTGCGAATCTCAACGACAAAGTTGAACGGCTGCTATTAGAATAACACGGTCCTGTTATTCCAATGGAATAACAACTGATTTTTTTTTCCATTTATGAACATCATTCTACATGTTTTTCTTCTAATTTAACCCTATGCAGTTCAATGCATTTTTTTTTTTCAGAAAAAAATTATATGATCAATCTTTGTTTGGCTAATTGTCTTAATTAGACTAAAACTGATCTTCTAATGCATTCATTCAAAGAAAGAAAAAAGAAACCACCTTTTGCCATCGATTGTGTGCTCTGATGGAGAGTGCCAATGCAACTGAGTGAGATCATATCGTGTATCATTAATCAATATGCATCCTGCTTCCTTTTCCCATTCTAGCTGTACCAATTAATCATGCCATAGCAACCAAGATCAAACTACTAATTAAGTTCACAACACTTGTATTTTTTTAAAAATAAAAATATTGATATAAAAATAATTTCGGTCAGATTTTCATCCTACAATTTTTTACACAGAAATATTAGCTTAGCCACTAGATAGGAAATATTTTATTGGTAGAAATTAATAGAAAAGAAGAGAGAGAAATAGAAAGAGTATATCAATTCTTATATTGGTAGAAAGATCGGTAAAATTCTTACCGATCCAAAAACCAGTTTTTTTTTCCTTTCATTTTTTCTAGTAAAATATAATTTTTTTTTACAAAAATAGATAGAGTATCTTAAAATTTAGATATAATAGAAATATTCTATCTTTTTTTGAAAAACTTTTCATAATTTACTAGAAATATAATATAAGAATTCTCTCCATCTATACATCAGATTTAAAAAAAAAACTAAGTTTGGATCGGTAGAATTCCTACCGATCCAAACTTTTTGATTTTTTGAATCGGTAAGAATTTTACCGATCTTTCTATCAATGTAAGAATTGATGTACTCTTTCTATTTCTCTCTCTTCTTTTCTATTAATTTCTACCAATAAAAAATATCCCTAGATTAAAAACTGTGTTAAGTACGCTTGTAATTAATTAGTAAACAATTTACACTGAAGCACATGCAAATATCACCTCGATGTAGTGGTCACGCCTCTTAAGCGTGGCTCTGCTTGGCCAGTATGATTTAACAAGACTTCCCAAATTTGGTTGTTCTTCAACTGATTGTTTCGATATATCAATTGGAGACTGTGCAAGACCCGTGCCGCACAGTTGCCATTGATCGCTTAGCTCGCCCCAGTGCTCTGGCCCATCTTTAGCACCTGGTGTATAACTATAGCTTATTCCATTCTCTACACATATGAAAAGAAGAATTAACAGAATGAGATATATGGTATATGGAACTTGACTATGAAAGTACCAAGGGAATTGAGATGAATGCCAAGATAATTAATACCTGTCTGTGTGTATCATAATCATAGCAGATGGCCAAGAAATAAGAACGATATTTTAAATCCAAGAAGAGAAATACATGTCTTACCATCTTTTACCGCTGATGTCAAGGGGATGGAGAGGAGGAGACAAATACTGAGAAATGTGATCATGATCATCTTGTTAGAGGAGATAATTGGTTCCATATTTGCTTTCAGAAGTATTTCGGTTTTGGATTTATTTGGCTTAAGAAGGCGTAGTTACACGAAGCACGAAACGGATGGTTATTAATAGACGATTTTTGAGGATAAACATAGATTTGAATATAAAGAAGTAAATAAAAGCCTAAGGACGGATCTACACCATATCCAGGGGATGCTAAGCCACCCCATGATTTTGAAATTTTTAATCACGTATGTTGGAATTAAATGATTTTTTATTTCTTTAGAGTTTTTATATAATTTAGCATCCTCATAAAATGTTAGATATGTACTTGTAGTCTAGTTGTTAAGACTCTATTTTGTTCTTGAGAGGTCTTGGATTCAAGTCCCACTAATCACAAATTAATATTTGTGCATTTTAAGTTTCAGCATCCTCTAACTAAATTTTCTAATTCTGCCACTGACCCTACAGAGACTACATGTATATGATTCCCCAAGTACCACCTAGGATCCGGACCAATATCTCACAAAAACTACTTATGAAAAAAAAAATTGGAGTACAGGAATTAAAGACTACATTTGTAATCCCTATTAGCTGAGAAATTAAATATGTCTGTGTTGATGGTACCTTCTACAACTATCCCTTCAATGACATCTCCATGAATTGCTCCATAAAACATTTTATTTGAGGTTCTCGCCCAGTTTGCATGACATCTGATTTGTGTTGAGCTGAGAAATTAAATATGTATGTGGGTCCTTGAGTAGTTCTCTGCTTACATGACATATTTTCATCTTTTCTCTCATTTGCTGGTATAGCCTGATGCACCGTGCCACCATCTCAGTAGCTCTCCATGAGGGGAAATTGCGCAAATTTTTACCTGAATGTACCGCATCTACTATTACCTTACAGTGTATTCCACTGCTGTGTTTGTAACAGTACCCGGACCATGTACTGTCGCCTCAGCTTCGGTTACATTTATTGCTATAATTGGACCCGCTTGCGCCCTGGAAAGTCTCCCTTGCTGATTGTACCACATGATTCCCATTGCAGCCTTACCATTTGTGTCCCACGCATGGTTCTGAAACTTGGAATCAGAATTGGAATCAGATACTTGACCGTAGAATTGGAATCGGATGAATCAGCTGGAATCAGAAGAAACTCGGATTTTTCTGACAGAAGCTTATTTTTTAGCCAAAATATAGGAAAAAGTTGGTAATAACAATAATTTGTAAGAAACTATATAGACAATTAATTATACCCAAATAATCTACTAATTGTATAATATAATATAAGTATTACAAATAGAACACACTTTTTATGCAAGCTAGCTATAATTTATGCATAGAAAAGCAAGATTACATTAGCAACATAAATTTAGTACATGATTATCTTGACAAGGTATGTGTTAAGTTTTTTTTTTTCTAGTTCAAATTATGTTTGCATAATTAGATTTTTTTTTGTGATTTGAAAGAAATCATAGATCAACAACTTCCAGGAAAAAAAAAAGAAAAATAATTGAAGAATTCGGGCTGACTCGGTCTTGACTTGGGCTGAATCGGGCTTGACTCTGGTTGACTCGGATTGACTCGGCCTAAAAATTGGATAACTGGCGGAGTCAAACACTGTTCAATCGAGTTTTGATAAAAAAATCGCATGGATGCGAGACTCGGGTGAAACTCAGATCGGACTCGGCCAAGTTTCCAAACCATGGTCCCACGACGCATCAATCATTCCTACCCATCTGTCCTTCTCAATAATTACTGTGTTGGTGACTCGGCTCTGATGTGTCTGCACAGTCAGCTGCTGGTTGCTGTAATTAATCTGTCCTTCTCAATCATTCCTACCCATTTTGGTTATGACATTTAATAGCCGGTTTAGGTATTTTTAAAATTTTCAGATGAGTGTGGACATTTTTATTAATCTGTAATTAACTTAGGGTTTTTTTAAAAATGTCGGTGACTATGTGACCCTGGCTGCTGTAATCTGTGGCGTATTTAATAATTTATGAACATTTGCTGACACGATGTTTGCTTGAATAGGAAGAGAGCACTCTTTTGTTTACTTTCTTATAATTTCCTCTCTGAAATTGAAAAAGGAGCCTTCGTTTGTCTTTACTCTCTGTTTGTTTTTTTGAAATTTCTTGGTATTAGCTATCAAGTTTACAATTGTGTCTTTACTCATTTGGTCATTTGCTCTCCAGAAAATTCACAGGCGCCAACCCTGTGGTTGGTAACAAAGTAACATTCAAGGAACAATTATTTCATTTTAAACGTTTTTAATGGATGACAACATCAAAATCAAATAGTGTACTAAGTCTAAGATATACCTTTGTAAGGCATTAACTTTGCCTCTCTCAAGTCAAAGATATTCACAAAGTACCTTTTACCTTTCACAGAAAAATTGTCGTTTCCTCGCCTTTTGCATTTCTAGGGTTCTTTCCCTATCAAAAAATGAAAAACCAGAGGCTGATTGCCTGATTCGCCACGCGCAGGCGCAGCTAAGCGGGACTAGAGCTTATTTTTTTAATTAAAAATGCTAAAGATGCCACCAATCACGGGCGGATCCACACTAAGCTAGAGGTGGACAAGTATCGTATCCTGAGTTTTCAAAAACAGTTGCTAGAGTACTGAATTTTGAACTTTTGCTCCACTTTGAAAAAATTAAATGTCCTACTATATTGACTGTTGAGAGCATAGTTTCGAAAATTGTTAAATTGTTTAATTTTTTTACAAAAAAAAATAGTAGAATCAGAAAATTGAGTAGAAATGAAAGAAATTTTGTCTTGTCAATAAAAAGAAAGAAGATGAGAAGGAGAAACTGACAATGTGGGACCAATATTTGAGATCGCCGTTTCTTATTTCAAATTTATTTCTAAGTTTTATGTTTAAATTTTAGCCAATATGTTGATTTTTCAATTCAAAAGTTTGGAATTACTTTTTTCATTCATTCAAATTAACCAATTTTTAATGTAATAGTTTAATTTTTAATGATTGTATTTTTTTTTACCAATTATTATTTTACCAAAAAAAATCCTATTTTTTCATACAAATTATGTTTTTTTCAAAAAAAAAGTTTCCGATTCGGTTCACCTCCTCCACTTACTACTATTGGATTTGAATCCGATTAGTTAATGGGTTTGAACCCGATTTGCTGCTTTCTTGCTCTACTTTGATGAAAATTCTGAATCCGCCCCTACCACCAATGATAAGTTGATAATAATACTGTCATTTTCTTGCATAGGGAATGCATCCGTCCATAAGAGATCAACGAAATAGCTAATGGATTTTTTTACACTGCACATTGATAACAGTCTTTGATCTATTAATACATACAATACTTTCTGTGTGGAACATAAAGTTGCGGGTTCAAAATTTAAATAAAGATCCATTGTAGATAAGAAATACATTATCTGTTATTTCGATCCCAAACGTTGAATTCGCGCATGAAAAAGTCTTCTCATTAAGATTCGCGCGTAGGAGAATATGAATGGTTGGAATTGAAATAACAGGTTCCTATTCTTCCTGGAGAATAACAACAGATTTTTTTCCCAGAAAAATGATGCGTGTATATAGCTAGTCCGGTCAAACATTTGAATAACAACTTATTTTTTTTTATGATCCAGTGTTTTTATCTGCACGGATCGAACAAATCAAAATGAGTGAGCTATATTATCGTACTATAAATTTATATATTTATTTTCAAAATTTAAATAGCGATATCTTCATCTGAAAACATTTTAGAATTTTACTATTTTTAGATGATAGAAAATCACTCCTTTCGAATGGTTCATAATTTTTCTAATCTAGTGATTTTCTATCTATTAAAAAAAATATTCTAAAATGTATTTTACATATGGTTTCAAGTACATTTTCATATGATAATCATATTTAATAGTTCAGATTGACTGTTTAAACTTTGAACATAGAAATATGGATCCATAGGAGTTAATCCGTAATACACATATTATCCTAGCATCACTCAACCATAATAATAAATTAAAATAATGCATTTACTTCACGATAATATGTAGCTAAGAAGATATACTCAAATAAAAATATGTAGCTAAGATGAAATGTAGATAAATATTTAGAATATAATTTTACCCAATCAAATTATACATCTTTCTTAATATTGAGTTACGGTCAATTTTTTAAGCATACTCTAAAAGGACAGCCAAGTCATTTCACAAATTTAGCAAACAAAAGGCTTGCAATTACGTTTACACATAATTCCTTCCAACCGCAATACCGCATATTCATTTATAACTTTTTTAGCAAATCGTTATTCGTCAGTTTCATTATGTATCTGATACAGATATTGATTTGACAAAGAAAATCTAGCCTAATTATTACACGCAACTGTTTGTTATTTTTCATATACCATCTATTTTTTATATATGTTCGACACAGGGTCGGGATCAAGATACAGTTGGAAGTGTTTAGTCACCTCGTTCAAATATTTTAATCATTTATATTAAAATTCAATTAATTTTTTTTTATAAAGTTTTTATATAGTTCAGTTTTTCTTATAAATTATTATATGTGTTCTTGTAGCTTAGTGATCAGAATTTTAATTTATTTTTGTAAAAATTTGAATTTAAATTTTAATCATGCATCATACATTTTAAAATTTTAGTCATATTTAAATTTTCTAGTTCCGTCCTTTTGCTCTAGATAGAACCTTATTACTTAGGGCCCGTTCGGTAGATGAGATTCCCATGGTTTTACAAGGTAAAATCAATTTTTGGGCATTTTTCCTTTGAGAGTGTTCGGCACGTAGTTATAATTCCTAATTCAATTTCCAAAAAGTTACTTTTTTCCCTTTCAATAGTGAATACCTATGGGAAAAAAAAATTAGGCTGGAGGTCCGTTTTTTTTCCCAATTGGTGGAGCTACTAAGTTGCTTCATTGATTTTATTAAATTTACCATTCAAATTGAAACACCGTTTAAAGAAACAAATTTAATCAAAATTCTAAGCCCAGCCGAGCACAATTATGTAAACAAAGCCTTAATTTAAATCAATTTTGTACTAGCTAACATCACCGGGGCATTTATGTCTCAAAATTCTATATTTACCGAGTAAAAAATTGAGCAACTAATACTCGAACCGCTCAACTTTGATACATATAAAAATCAAGCATATTTAAACAAAGACTAAAATTCAAAAATAATTCTAATTTAATTAAAATTAAAAATCAAGCACAAAAATAAAAAATTTAATAATTTCAACAGTACAATAATAATTGATCAATCACAAAATTAGAAATAATTAAACAAAACAGAATTTAAAACAATTGATTCACTCATTTAATTTTTTTTAGAATATAATATGTATAATTATATTGATCATATTTAGTGATTCGTATCAATACACTTAAAATAGTTTAATTTTAGTATTACATTTATAAAGAAAAAATAACATCCTAACAAATTTTCCATGCATTTGCCGAACACCTATATTCTAAAAATTTTCACGGGTTAAATACCTTTGGTTTTGACAATTGAAATTCCCATTCCCATATTAAAAATTTCCATTTCCATAAAATTTTCATGTTGCCGAACAGACCCTTAATGTTTGCAATCTATCTGCCCTTTGAAGATACAACCCCATGTTAGGTGAGGACCCGAAACCCCCATAGAATACAATACCTCGTAACTTGGAAAATGATTTATGCGGAGTTCTTTAGGATAAAAAAAAAGAGAAAATACCAATTGAAAAAATATGTACTCTTTCTATGTTTTTATTTACTATTGAAAAAAAATTCTCGCAATTACTGCGTAAATAAAAAATTTCGGTAAAATAGAAAAAGTGGGAACAGTACAGACGCATTTCTCTATGCGTAGTAAATGCCATGCTGTAGTCACACATGCTTCGTTTGTTAGTTTTTTTTACCTTTAAGGCGGTATGTCTTTCTATTTTAAGGCTCGCAGACTAGAATTTTTTTTTAAAAACCATAATTACAAAAATTCAAATTAGCCAACCAACATGATTAGTTCGGGATTTTCAAAAACCGTAAGAACCGAGATGCCAATTCGGTCCCCAATTTTTTTTCTCCCCGGGACCGAATTGGCATTTCGGTCCACCCCCATTTCACAGTTTTTCCGAACGATTCGTGTAATGCCCTGGGACCGAGATCCCAATTCGGTCCAGGCAAAAAAAAGGGGGGACCGAATTGGGGTTTCGGTTCCCACCCCTTTTTTTTCCTAAAGTTTCTATATAATCCCCTCTCCCTGCGCCAGACGTTAAGTTGAAAGCAAGGGCAGAGAGCAGAGGGCAGAGAGCAGAGAGGAGAGGCGTTTTTTTTTTCTTCCAGCTGAAAACGTTAAGAGGTTTAGTGTTTAAAATTTTTGTTATCTACAAATCGGCTCCGGCATTTTATTTTTAGCTTTCGTCTGAAGAACTTAGTAAGTTTTTTTTTCAAATTAAAAATTAAAAACGATATCGAAGGTTGATTGTGTATTTTTTTCATATTTAGGTTGTAAAATTAAAAATAATATCGAAGGTTAATTGTGAAATTTTTTGTTCAGGGAGTGTCTGAAATAATAATAAATGTGTACCACAGACGAGCAATTTCAGACGCACCGACCTGCACATTTCCTGTTACTAACTCAACCAGTATTGATGAGCTAAGAAGACGTATATATGTTGGCATTCGTTTGCTCCCTGACGAGTTCGATCTGACAAGCAGGGCACGGTTGAACACGATACCACCTGGCGAAACAGAAAAATACCAGTTATTTAACATAGACGACGAAATGATATGGCATATGGTGCTTGGACATGCCACTCCGGTACTAAATTTTAAATTTCTTGAATTAGTGGTTGAGTCAGTACCAGTTGTTAGTCAGACCAATTATGACCCATACCGGGAAGTGTACCTGGAAGTAGCAGAGGCATACCAGAGGATGATTTGTGTAATTATTTTGACCGGCTCAATAATGATATTGACTCAGACACAAACTCTGACCTTGGTGAGTCGGTTGTCGGGGAAGATGATATGACCGAAATTGAGGATGAGATTAGGATGCAAGATGTAATGAAGGAGTGGCAAGAGTCTATTCCCTTTATTAATCGGGGATTGTAGTATCCTTGTCAGACATTTAATGACGATGTGCCGATGCCGTACAAGGATGAAGCATTTTTTGGTTATTCACCGAGAATCGACGGTATATTTTCAGTGGGATAGATGTTTCAATCCAAAACAGAACTTAAAAAGAAGTTGGGTGGATTTGCCATGGATAATAACTTAGAATTACAACAAACCCAGAGCAATCGTAGTGCCTATGTGGTAATATGTAGAGCGGAGGGGTGTCTATGGCGGTTATACGCAAAAACCACTGAGACGGGCATTTGGATAATTTCAACAAACCCATACGAGCACAATTGTTACAGCATTGCTTGTACAGCAGACAGTCGTCAGATGACTGCCAGGATGATTGCATATATAATCAAACCTAGTCTTATGAAGGACCTGGAGATGTCAATAAAAGCATGTGAAGCTGTAGTTAGAGTTGCGCACAAAACGGTAGAGCCTTCCTATAACAAGATTTGGAGAGGAAGGGAGCTGGCTATTGTTGATTTATTTGGTTCTTGGGAGAAAGCATACGAACTGCTACCTTCTCTACTCGGTGCAATCCAGAGGTCTAACCCAGGCACAAAACACAGAATTGAGCATGAACCATCTGACTGTATATGCATCCATTTCTTCACCCGTGTGGCATGGGCTTTCGGTCCATGCATTCAGGCCTGGCCATATCTCCGTCCAGTTATCAGCGTAGATGCCGGACACCTATCCGGTAGGTATAAAGGGAAACTATTCATGGCATGCGCTTATGATGCAGAACAACAATTACTGCCAATAGCATTCGGAATTGCAAAAGATGAGACTTCATCCAATTGGGGCTGGTTTATGCAATTTGTACGCGAAGATGTTGTCGAACCTGGCCGGGTATGTGTTATATCAGACTAGCATGCTGCAATCCGTTCAGTGTTTGATCGACCTAATTTAGGGTGGTGTGAGGAAAATGGGGAAGCAGTTCATCGATTATGTTCTCAACATATTTCGGCAAATGTGTACAAGCTGTGCAAGAACCAGAGAATCAAAAATATTTTCAGGAAATTTGTGGGTAAGATGAAACCGTGGAGGTTTAATGAGGGTATGGAACTGATAGAAGGTAGGAGTATTACTACTCATCGGTACATCATGTGGTGTGGCAAAAGAGTTCAAAACCTCGAAGAGGAGCCTTTGCAACTTCATAAATGGGCACAATGTTATGACGGGGGCCTGAATAGGTGGGGTATTATGACTACGAACGGATCAGAATCACTGAACAACGTTTTTCGAGTGGCTCGCCAACTGCCTGTAACTGCAGTTGTTGAGCGCACATTCTACAAGGTAGTGGATTGGTATGTAAAAAGAGGTGCGGTTGCTCAGCGGTGGCTCCAAAGCGGTATGAGATTATCAGCAAACATATTATCAGTTTTAGAACACCGGATTAAAAAAGAAAAGGAGCACTGAGTGATACCAATGGGACCCAACATTTATGAGGTTGTAGTTCATGATGGAGTCGTCAGCACGGTATGTCAGCTATTTACTTAAATCTCATTCATGCATTAGTAAATTGTAACATTTAATTATCTTGATTTATCTCAATTTTAGGGAGTGAAAGGAGATATGAAGTATGAAGTTATATTTCCAGAAGGGGAGGCGGGAATGCCTACTTGCGAGTGTCAGAAACCCCAATTTACTGCCATTCCTTGCAACCACGTCCTAGCGGTGTGTTGTCAGAGGCATCTAAATCCAATAAACTATGTAAGTCACTATTATAGCGTAGAAAATTATGTCAACACATGGACAGGTGGGTTTCATAGCTTTGGTAACCCCCCCAATTGGCCATATGAGTTGGGAGCACCTACAATCAGGCCGGACCCAAACAAAATAAATAAGGGCAGGAGGAAGCACAAGCGAATTCCTAATTTTATGGATGATATGGAAGCTCGAATCAGGCCGCGCAGTGGCGCACAACGATCGGAGGGGTCCAATAGAACAAGAACTTCAGATTGGAAATTATAAGGGTGAATAAGTTCATATTTTAATTATTTAAAGGATTTACACACTTACTTATTCTTCTGTCCGTATTATACAGGGGCAACGGATGGAAGACGAAGAAGCGTATCTGGTGCCCGGCCAGAGGCATCTGGTAGTCAGGCAGAGGCAACGGATGGAAGACGAAGAAGCGTATCTGGTGCCCGGCCAGAGGCGTATGCTAGTAATCCAGAGGCCACTAGTAGTCAAGCAGGGGCATCTGGTAGTCAGGCATCCGGAAGCCGACCATCTAGTAACCGGTCAGTTGGGCGTCTGATGAACAGATTATGAATTTATACAAGACTACGAATTCTAGTGTTGAAATTAATTGGTTTGTATTGATATTTTTGTATTCATGGCCGAATTGCATATTGACGAATCTATGAATTTTTATGAGATAGCCGAATTGCATATTGATGCATAGCCAAATCTATGAATTTAAAATGAATCTATGAATTCAATTATTGCATAGCCGAATCTAAGAAATTCAATTATTGCATAGCCGAATATATGAATTCAATTATTGCATAGCCGAATCTATGAAATTCAATTATATGCATAGCCGAATCAATTATATGCATAGCCGAATATATGAATTCAATTATTGACATAGCCATCAACGGTTTCGTAGTGTAGTGGTTAGCACTCCAGACTTTGAAATTCTACAGCCTCATTAAGACGGGAGGGAGGTTGAGATGGCCTTATCCGGAAACATGGCGTGCCAGAATACCCCCAACAGTGAAGATTTTCCTGTATCTTCTTCTCCAAGACCGAATTCTGACGAAGGAGGTACTGCACAGGAGGAATATACATGCGCCGGGCCAATGTGTTCTGTGCACCACATGTCCTCTTGAAACTGGGATGCATCTGTTTTTCACCTGTCAGTACGCTGTGTGGGCATGGGCAAGAATAGCGAGGCTGGTGGGGTTTAACATTCTCATCATAAAAGAAGACTTCGGATCAACTTGGGCGGCCTCCCTACAATCCGTTCAATCTAGGGGAGGGCCAAATAGAGAAAGGGGAAAGATAGCTTTCATGAGTTTATGCTGGCATCTTTGGCTGTATCGCAATAATCATATTTTCAATGGATCATCAATCCCACCAGAAGTCACTGTACAAAGAGCTAATGGAGTAGCATGTCTATGGCTCAGATTTTGTGGTTTATAGCCTAGTAGTTTGTAAATAAGTATTGCTGTAGGGGGGTTATTGTAAATATCCCTCTAGCTCAACTGCTGCTGTAATTATCGAATTTCAATTCAATAAAATTTTATAGATGGTAGCCTCTACCAACTCTTCAAAAATTATTGACATAGCCAAAATGCACAGCCGAATTTTGATACCCGAATTATCAACGTAGAGAAAGCTCTTTTCCCAACTCCTTCATGAAGTAGACTAGGAATGTAAGCAAAGAATCCATCAGAAAGTCACTCTCATGTATAGTAACTTCAACTACTCTATGGGAGATATTATTTCCTGTGTTGGTTGGATATATTGTGAATAGTGAGACTCCATGCTTTTGTTTTCAACAACGGCAATATTCAATTAGGAAACTTGAAAAGATTTCGAGTAGCGACTTCTTTGAAGAAAATCAAGAATAAGAAGAAAGTCTTTATGGTTTGACCTAAACTCTCACAGGCACGTCACGCTCGAATTTTGATATAGCCAAGTGTTTTATATTGATGTATTAATTGGTTTGTATTGATATAGCCGAATGTGACGAATTCCTTATTGATGCATTTTTTTTTTAGATGGCCGAATGTTTTGTATTTTTGCATATTGCATTCAATTATAAGAGATCGGCCGGGTCAGAGACGAATTAAGAGAGATGCATTTTTTTGTTAATTTTTTTCCTTAGTTAGTGTAAGCATTAGTTAGATTGTTCAAACAAAACATACACTACAAAAACATACATAATCAATTCTCATTTTTTCTGCTTCTAGTCCTAAGGAATCTCGAGTTGCTATATTTGTTGGGTTTTTTTGTCGGCCGTTTCGGAGGCACCACTGATGGCGAAGCTTCATCTCCTAGGGGACGACCGTCTATGACTATTCTTTCAAGCGAGTCGTAGATTCCAGCCATAACATCGGAGGCAGTCGTTGAAGGAACTTGGACCTCAGGTTCTCTCGGACAACGGTCTGGAAAATCATCGCTGATATCGATGCATCTTAGATCAAATGGAAGTCCAGCCTTCTCGATCAAATAGAAGTCTAGCCTTCTCGAGCATTCTCAGTTTAAAAAAAAAAATAGGGGGGGAACCGAATAGCGGTTTCGGGTCCCGGTGTAAAAAAAGGTGGACCGAAATGGGATCTCGGGTCCCCATCCCGTTTTGATTTTCTGTGGCGGCTGTGCGGAAAAACTGTGAAATGGGGGGTGGACCGGAATGCCAATTCGGTCCCGGGGAGAAAAAAATTGGGGACCGAATTGGCATCTCGGTTCTTACGGTTTTTGAAAATTCCGAACTAATCATGTTGGTTTGCTAATTTGAATTTTTGTAATTATGGTTTTTAAAAAAAATTCCGCAGACTACTGACTACATCATCTTAATAAAAAAAAAATGAAAAAAAGGAGTACGCTGATTGACTGTGTGCCGCCTTAAAGGGAGCGCAGACAATCTGGTAACTTTGAAATTTTTTCCAAAATGCTGGTAATTAGAGTGGGAAAAATGGCATGCCGGAGCCGGCTCTGTCACGGAACGGCACGGCACGCGTGTCGGTTACATGCCGTGACTCGCGTGTTCCGTGCTGTGACCATTCGCGTGCCGTGACCAATTGTTGACAAAGAAGACACGGCACGGCACGGTACGGAAATTGCCTTGGTCACGGCACGGCACGACACGGGACACGCGAGTCACGGAACGGAAGACACGCCAATCACGGCAGTCACGAGGCAATACACTAACATACCTTCCTATAAGGTATAATTTTATTTTAATTAAAATATTTACATTTAAATTTCAATTAAAATATTTGAATTTTAAAGAATCGTTTCATTTTTTTTTTTAAAACGTTAAATGCGATCAAACGTGACTAACACACGTTTGGTCATGGCACGTTTAGTCACGGCACAAATTAGTCACGGCACGACTTAGTCACGGCACGCGAGTCACGGCGTGACTCGTGTGCCATGACCATTCGCGTGCTGTGACCACCCCTCGTAATTTTTGTCACGGCACTGCACAACACGTGAAAAATTTACTTGGTCACGGCAATTTTAGTTGCTATTTCTGCCTGTGAAATTAATTCGAAGCTGACGGAAGCATACAGACCAGTTCAGCCCTTTTGTAATTCTCGAGTACAAGTATGAACATTTTTAATTCCGGTTCATCTTGAGAAAACAAGAGGAATATAACTGGGCCTTTTATTACAACTAGGTCATAGTTTGGGCCTGAATTTCGACTATTTTGTAAATTCTTTATTGAGGTCGAGAAAAGGTATGTTTACAAAATAGTCAAAATACTGAATCCAAATATCCAATACGCTAGCTAGTTGCAAGGTCAAACTGATGAGTACTGCAGTTGTATGCCAGGATATTATTACCATGCAACTATTGAGGACGCTACAAGCATATGGCCGACAATTTTAACAAGCATGTCATCATAAAGGGGATCTTTACACTTGAGCCAATTTATGATCTTATTGGAACAAGCCAGAATGGCGCGTGCATGATTTGTTAACAAGAGAAACTAAGCACAAATAGCGTCTGTCAAAAGAAAAACTAGATATTTAAATAAAATTTCCGTGGTTTTCTCATGCTA
Source organism: Carex kokanica (assembly GCA_025461125.1). Taxonomy (NCBI): domain Eukaryota; kingdom Viridiplantae; phylum Streptophyta; class Magnoliopsida; order Poales; family Cyperaceae; genus Carex; species Carex kokanica. Next base: position 2,423,514 of record JAJGRX010000122.1, on the reverse strand, counting down.
AATTCATCTAACAGAAGACTATTTTTCTGCTGAGAGTAGCCAGATCACAAGAATTTCAAGTTTTTATAATTATAAAAAATGTCCTAAAAGTAAGGAGATGTATTGCACCTACATTCACCCACTAAATTTTATTCAATCCAAGAGAATAACCCAAACTAAAACTTATTACCTTACCAATTGAAGCAAAACCTTAATTTACCTTCTCCTTAGCTTCTGCTTCATTCTTTCCACTGCCCCCCTAAGAGTAGCCTCGTCCTTGCAAAAGGTAAACCTCACCAGATTCTTCCCCTCCTCAGGATTCAAATAGAACACACTTGTTGGTATTGCCACCACTCCAACCTCCTGAATCAAATGCTCACAAAATGCCACATCACTCTCAAATCCGAAAGGTGTATGGTCTACAACTACAAAGTAGGTCCCACTTGATGGGTATACAACAAAGCCGACTGCCTCCAAACCCTCCACCAAAATTGCCTTTTTGGCCATGTAATCCCTTTTCAACTCTTCAAAGTAAGAATCTGGGGCCTGCAGAGCGGTTGCTGCTGCAAACTGCATAGGTGTTGAGGTCGCAAATGTTAGAAATGCGTGTGCCTGTCGGACACCCCAGGTCAGGTGAGGAGGAGCAACAGCCCACCCAATCTTCCATCCGGTGAGAGAAAACGTCTTGCCCAATGAATTCATGGTCACCGTGCGGTTAAACATCCCTGGCAAAGAGGCCATTGAGATATGGTCCATCTCGAATGACAACTTGTCATACACCTCATCAGTGAAAACCAGAACATCATTTTCCGTGCAGAGTTTGGCAATGAATTCAAGCTCCTCACGGGTGAACATCTTCCCAGTCGGATTATGTGGGGTGTTGATCATGATAGCCTTGGTGTTCTTTGAAATGACTGATTTAAGCTCCTCTAAAGGAACGGCAAAGTCAGGGGGGCGCAGAGTGATGCATCTAATGTTTGCACCAGCCATGGATAGCACAGCCTCGTACGAGTCGTAAAATGGGGCAAAAAGCACAACCTCATCACCTGGGTTAATTAACCCTAGAATTGTTGCCGCAATTGCTTCTGTGCATCCTGAGGTGACTGTTACTTCTTTTTCGGGATCGATCATTAAGCCAGTGTCCTTTAGGAAATGACTGGCGATGGCTGAGTTTAGGTTGGGTACACCATAACCGCGAGCATACTGGTTTTTTCCGGCCTTAATGGCTTCAATTGCAGCGTCCTTGACAAAATCTGGGCCGTCAAAATTTGGGAAACCCTGGCCCAGGTTGATTGCATTGTGCTTGATTGCTAGAGAACTCATTTGCGTGAAGATTGTGGTTTTGAACTTTTCTAGTCGCTTGGCCACCTGAAAAATAAGAGCTGGTTAGATAGGAAGTTAAAGATCATGCTAAATAATAGCAATAGACAAAAAATCCATATTTCCAAAAGCATTCTGATTCAGGTGAAATCATAAATTTGTATCTAAAATGTGCAACAGGAAAGAATAAATAAATGCTTAGAGATATAATAGGTTATATTATATCTAAAATGTGCAACAGACAAGGCGTCGGGCCTGATAACATCCCCATCGAGGTGTGGAGATGCCTTGGATACGTAGAGATAGCTTGGCTAACTAAGCTGTTCAATAACATTCTCTGATCAAACAAGATGCCTGACGAGTGGAGAAACATATTAGTACCAATCTTCAAGAATAAAGGAGATTCAAAGTTGTACAAATTACAGAGGAATTAAACTTATGAGATGTGTGGCTGTGATGAACTGTGATGGGAAAAAAGCCTCCTCAACTTGTTTGGGTTTCATTTCTAGCCTACCCCAAATTGTTTGGGACTAAAGGATTGGTTGTTGTTGTTGTTGTAGATATAATAGGTAATAGGTGCTACAAGGCAATATGAAAATGATTAGTACATGATAAATTATTTGAGTTTAATAACCTTACATAGCAGTATTATTGAACCAAAGCCTCCTCAAAGGTTTTCAGGACACTTAGAAAAAGACTCAAATCAATATCCATAAGAACAACCTTTTCATCTTACAGACATAAATTTTATGATAAAGATTCCTGTTTGCTGCACAGTATTAAAAATAAAAGGAAATAAAGACGTATCTTAAAATCTTTGAAGTTATGGGTTTAGTGGGGGTTCTGAATTCTTACTCTGCATATCATTCTCAATAAACGCCAACAACTACTACTGAGGTAAAAGACATGAAGTATATAATCCCGTGAGGCCGTGACCGTACACTAAACAATAACTTTCTTTTAAGCATATGTGTGCTGAAATAAAAAAACAAAGGTTTTAGTTAAAAAAGTGTCTAGGTTCAATGAACCCTATTCAAGAGTTCAAAAGCAAGACCAAGTGTATATTTTTGTACTGGTTCTAGCTAAAACGGTTATTCGTATGGCTGCAATACTTTAAGATGTTACAATCTCAGCGTTCAAGGACTAAATTAAGTTTACCAAGTAGCCACAGTTATACATTTATAAATTAGCGGCAAAGAGAAAAAATCAACACGGAAACTAAATTTAGATCCGGAACAAAGATAACTACCAAAACAACAAAAATAGATACAGCCTTAATTGCATAGCACATCGAAAAAATTCTGAAATATCAACGATTTTTTTTAGGAAGAGCATGAATCGCTCTAAGAACTTTTTATTTGAATCATTCTGGTTAAAAACTTGAATGATCCTACAAACTGCGGCCTTATACATAGCAGATACTAGCTGAAATTTAATCCTCATTTTCTTATAACGAAGTTCTAAATTCCTAATTAATCAATCAAATAAAAATAAAAATAAAAATCAAATCCACCTGTAAAGGGGGCGAAGAGGAGGCGGGTTGCTTCGGCTGAGACCCAGCATCGGACTCGGTGGTGGAGACAGTGGTAGAAGAGGAGGCAGACATGGCGGGCACGAGAGAAGAACTGCGCAAGAGAGATGAAGAAGAGAGAAACGCTCGCTTTAGAGAAGTGAAAGGCCTCAGACTGAGAGGCATCTCATAGTGATGAGCACCAGCGGTAGTGAATGGAGAGGAGAGAATCATTTCCCCAGTTTGGTTTGTCTCTTCCTTGGTCGTTTCATTCCTATTTGGTCGGAGTTGCACAAATCTCTGGATCCTACATGGGCTGTTGAATATATTATCCAGTGTAGTGGGCCTAATTGGGCTTATTTGAGGTACTCTTGTTTTGTTTTATTTTTTTTCTTTCAAGTTGTTTGATTATTGGAAAATTTCTTCGGGGGTACTGTACAATACTATTTGGCAGGTATAACAAAATCCTTTAATTTTACGAAACAAACATTACTGGTTAAACAGATCTTTTAAATAGTCAACTGTATGAGCGCTTAATTAATGACAAGGTCCATAGTAACTTCATTAGATGACCCATTACCATGTTCAAAAGAAGATGTGCTACGTTTTACTTTTTTCTTCAAGCCTAAGTAATGATTTGTACGTCTGTTACCTAGAAAAAAATCTTATGCATTGGAGGTGACTTCAAAATCTATTTAAGTTTTCAACTATTAACACAACAAATAATATTTAATATTTGATTATGAGGTATATAATATTGCTTTACACAACGAAAGATTATTGTAACAACTAGCTCCATTGCAGTAATCAGCAATTCTCTTTCTAGTACACCTTCCTTACAAGGAACACTGATTCAATGATAATTGCATTTTTGTTCAATAATGTATCCCAATCTTTTGTAATGGGGAAAATAAATAACTAGTGAATTTTCTTCCTTTGTAGAAATCAACGACTCTGTTATTGATATTTTGAAGGGGTCTTGCATTATCCTGTGAACCCTGTAAAAGTTGGTAACATTAATTAGTGCAAATGTTTTCCCTTTTGAATAAGCATTTGCAAGCCAAAATTAATATTTTAATAGATAAATAATTATAATCACTAACATTATCAACAGCTTCTTTTAGCATTTGCACTTGCTCTCTCGAAACGGATCTTACCTAACAACAACAACAACAACAAAAATTTAAACGAAAAATTCTAGATCTAAAAACTAAAATAGTTACAACTTGTTGAAATTTTCTCATATATACCCACCTTTTTGGGAATTGTCCAAACAACCCCCTCGGTGCAAGGAGGGGTCGTAAGAGAACCCATGTAACGGTAGTATTTTTTACCAAACCCCTTGGCATATTTTGGATTCACAATCCCAATTGGTTCTTCTTTACTTTTTGTCACGCTCATCGACCTAATGTATGGCACCAACTGCGTGGGGGAGAAAATTCATCTAAATTAATTATAATCAGATAATATATAATTAATTAATTAATTAAACACTTTACATAAAAACAAAAGGAAGGGCTGTATTTGTACAGGATTATATAAACAGAAGGAAGGGTTAGTGAAAACCTAGTTAAGCTGCTCAAATAAAATAAAATTTTGAGATTATATAAACAAACCCTAGTTAAGAAAGAATCAGGACGGCCGTATTCGTATAAGATTCCGATGACTGCTGTCTTATTGTCACTGCCCTTGTGAACGACATGCATCTCCAAGTCGTACCTATAACATTATTATTTTTCTAAGGCACAAATAGTGAATTACGTACAATGATCGAGTAATCCGACAGTCTAATAAAATAATATAATTAAATTAAATATTTTGGTCACTAAAGAAATTTCGAAGAATTTTATTAATTTAATCAAACGATTGTTATTGGATTAGAAAATTTACCGTTAGAGGTATTATTGTAATTCTAGACATGGTATATTAGTTGAATATTTGTGCGAAGATTTAAATCTATATATGGAATCTTTCATCTGTTTTCCATTTAATTTCACCTTGGTTTTTCTTTGAGGTGAAGGGATAGGTTAATTAGGACCGAGTTGATTAAAATGGAAGGAAATCAGCATTTTTTCAAGATTCTCTCAATTATTACAATCTAAATTATAACATATGAGATAAAAAATGTAAGACCGGGTATAATAATGTTTTCCGCTATAATATGGTATATTAAAGCAAGAATCATTCTTCAGTATTTATGAACGAAAACAAATCGGCTGTTATTCTATTGGAATAACATGACCCTGTTATTTCAACGGTAGCCGTTCAGATTTTTTCGTGAGTGAATCTTGAAGAAGACATTTTTTCATGTGCGAATCTCAACGACGAAGTTGAACAGCTGCCATTAGAATAACACGGTCCTGTTATTCCAATGGAATAACAACTGATTTTTTTTTTTTTCCATTTATGAACATCATTCTACATGTTTTTCTTCTAATTTAACCCTATGCAGTTCAATGCATTTTTTTTTCAGATAAAAATTATATGATCAATCTTTCATTGGCTAATTGTCTTAATTAGACTAAAACTGATCTTCTAATGCATCCATTTAAAGAAACAAAAAAGGAACCACCTTTTGCCATCGATTGTGTGCTCTGATGGAGAGTGCCAATGCAACTGAGTGAGATCATATCGTGTATCATTAATCAATATGCTTCCTGCTTCGCTCTTCCATTTTAGCTGTACCAATTAATCATGCCATAGCAACCAAGATCAAACAACTAATTAAGTTCACAACACTCGTATTTTTTTTAAAAATAAAAATATTGATATAAAAATAATTTCGGTCAGATTTCCATCCTACAATTTTTTACACAGAAATATTAGCTTAGCCTCTAGATTAAAAACTGTGTTAAGTACGCTTGTAATTAATTAGTAAATAATTTACACTGAAGCACATGCAAATATATATCACCTCGATGTAGTGGTGACGCCTCTTTAGCGTGGCTCTGCTTGGCCAGTATGATTTAACAAGACTTCCCAAATTTGGTTGTTCTTCAACTGATTGTTTCGATATATCAATTGGAGACTGTGCAAGACCCGTGCCGCACAGTTGCCATTGATCGCTTAGCTCGCCCCAGTGCTCTGGCCCATCTTTAGCACCTGGTGTATAACTATAGCTTGTTCCATTCTCTACACATATGAAAAGAAGAATTAACAGAATAAGATATATGGTATATGGAACTTGACTATGGAAGTACCAAGGGAATTGAGATGAATGCCAAGATAATTAATACCTGTCTGTGTGTATCATAATCATAGCAGATGGCCAAGAAATAAGAACGATATTTTAAATCCAAGAAGAGAAATACATGTCTTACCATCTTTTACCGCTGATGTCAAGGGGATGGAGAGGAGGAGACAAATACTGAGAAATGTGATCATGATCATCTTGTTAGAGGAGATAATTGGTTTCGTATATATTTGCTTTCAGAAGTATTTCGGTTTTGGATTTATTTGGCTTAAGAAGGCGTAGTTACACGAAGCACGAAACGGATGGTTATTAATAGACGACTTTTTGAGTACAAACATTGATTTGAATATAAAGAAGTAAATAAAAAGCCTACTGATTTGCTTGTAATTAAGCACATAAAGAAGAACACATTCTCAGCAGTTATTATATATATATTTTCCTACCCAACAAATTTTTTTTGGACAGCCAAATTAGGATTTATTACATCAAATTTTATAATAATTAAGAAAATAAAAGTTATCTTCTACCGATTTATGTTCTTGTAAATCTTGAATTATTTTATAATTTAAATTAAAAACCAATAATGTGGATAGTTTTTTTTTTTCAGTTTTTGCTCATGCTATTTTGAACGCCCACGTTATCAACATCATTCAACTTGTATGAACACTTGCTTGAACTTGCACTACACTAATAATTAAGGACTTCATGCAGATCCTGTTTGTAAACTTATTTTTTTGAGTAAAAATAAAGATCCCAGGCCTTATTTGATATATTGATGATTAGAAAAAAGCTTTAGGTTTCGAAATGAAACCTAATTAAGCAAATTAAAAAGTGGTTCAATAATTTGAACCATTTCAGCAAAATACTAAAGAAACATATTAAAAGAAAAGATAAAAAACAGAAAAAATAAGACAAAATAGAAAAAAAAGGTAAGACTCTTCTGTTTAATCAGAGTTGAAACCAAAACTAATTATGCCTTGCTATGTCACTGCAACCATCTCACTTGATCCTGAACCTGTTGTGTTAACTCCTGAGTCATCTTGAAGGTACTTTCATAAAAAGTATATGTTTGGCAAATGCCACCCTCTTTTGGCCAAGTTATCTGTTGTTAGAATTTTGTTATAAAAAACCAGCCAAGCAAAAACATGGTACTTTCATCTTCCACACCTTATGAACATTAACTGCCATCCTTAGTTGATCCTTCAAGCTAAAAAACTTTTGGCCGTTTTAACAGAAAAAACTTTTGACTTTTCTTCCTGCTAAAACATATTATCTTGTGGCTCTGACAAAGGTGGTTGTGTGTCCACACTATCTGTTGAAGTTTTCTAAATAGCAATCTTCCTTGTGTAGAAGCTTGAACTAGAGAGAAAACTAAGAACACGTTCAAATTCTGTGTAGTGAGGACCTGCTGGACTGAAATATCCCTGTCCTTTGCCTCTGAAAACAATATTGGCAACTCATTATTCAAAATGTCATGTCCCCAATTGTGATGCTAGAGTTTTGTCTTTTCTCCACTTCTGATTTCTCTTATCATCAGGCTTTCACAGAATACCACAATTCTTTTTAGGTTTTGGTTGAAGAACCTGCAATCTGGTAAGTCACTTGGCTGCGAGAAAATGTGTTGAGATAATTATTGACTTCCATATTTTTTTTTCAAGTCTATGCTAATACCAATAGCATTTTGCCAGAAGAGCATCATTGAAAATCTGCATGTCAATTACTCCCAGGCCATCGAATCTCTTTAGTTTGCACACTAATTCCCAATTTGCAAGATGCATACCCTTTCTGCCCTCATTGTTATTTTCCATAGAAAGTTCCTTCTTGTTTTATCTATTTCATGAATTACCCAAGCTGGCAATCTAAAGACATACATGAAATATGTGGGGATGGATGATAGTACTGCATTAATTAATATCAATTTACCAGCAATTTACAATTGGCTTGAGGCCTAACCTTCCAACCTTCTATTGTTTTTTTGCAACAAAGGCATATATGTTGTTTTTGGTAATTTTTTATCAGATAGAGGAAGTCCCAAATAGCTGAAGAGATATGTGCCTCTCTTTCAACCAAGCACATCCATCAATTCTTGACTGTTGTTTTCCATCAGCTCTGGTAAGATCAACTCCGATTTGTTCATACCCACCACTAGTCCTGATATTCTCTTGAATATTGTGAATAGAAATCGCAGTGCTTGTATTTGTCCCTTCTCAGGTTTGACAAAGAAAAGAAAATCATCTGCATAGAGCAAACAAGGTCTCATGCCTTCATAAGACAATTTTCAAGTTCCATTTATCACTAATTTCTCCATCCATCTTGGTAAGAAATCCATTGCAATTATAAACAATAAGGAGACAAAGGGTCCCCTTGTCTAACTCCTCTTCTTAATTCAATTCTTTTTTCCAATAAACTTTCTATAGTTATCTGAGAAAATCCCTTTAACACACATTGTTTTATCCAAACAATCCATTTTTGTGAGAAGTTTAGACCTGTCATTACCTTTTCTAAGAATTTCCAACTAACTGTGTCAAAGGCTTTATGGATGTTAGCTTTAAACAAAACAATATATATTTTATTTTTCTCTAGCAGACTGCATCACATGTTGAGCATATAGAAAATAATTTGCCTACCCTTGACAAATTAAGCCAGTTTGATTGTCTTGTACTATTTGAGCAATAGACGGTTGTAGTCTATTAGCTAGAATTTTTTAGAATCTTCTGAACCCCATGCAAAAGACTAATTGGTCTGAAGTCTTGAGGTTTTCTTGCATCCCCTTCTTTGATATCAGGACAATGTAGGAAAAATTTAGTTTGTAAACTTATTGAAACTTAATTACATGTAAACTTAATTATTAATTAGGACTTGGCTGAATAATTGCGTACACAATGGCCTGAACTAGCATGGATCACATGAGCTTGCAGTACACAATGGCATACATGCATCTAAATGAAATGAGCCAATTAATTTTAGAATTTGTCGTACGGACTTGAAATATTACATAGCAAGTTGCTCCACTAACCACTTTTTTGTACGGATCATAATCATTTTGATCGAATGGTTATACAATGATATTGAGATTTACAAAAATAAAATAACAAAAATTTATAAGTAATTTTATCGTAATCCATATGACTATATTTATAGGTCAATATTATCTTACTAAAATTAAGAACTAGTCTTATAAGAAAAACAAAAATTCTCTATTTATTCTTGTTTGATCGGACGATCAATATTAATATTAATATTCTGTCATAAAATATATATAGTGTACTTGTGACATACTTTTTACCTCGTACCTAATCCAGCTTTTATGGTACATCCAATTATTATGGTGTATATATTTAAAAAAAAATCAAATTTAAAAAATTCAAATTGTAGATATTCTCAATTATTTAGATATGATGCGTGTTAAGTTCGATCAATTTGAAATTTGATTGATCATTCATCATAAGCCATTAAAATTCTACTGTTAAAAATCTTAAATTGGTTGATTATATTGAATACTAAACGTCTTTAAAATTGGCCCGATTTAATACATATATCTATATATGTTCTTGAAGTTAACTTTTTTAAATAAATATAATTTTTTTAGGAGTTGAGCTATTGTGCTTCATGAAGTAAAAGACATATTTAACTTCACACCTATATTTTGTGATTTTAAAATTCAAAAGGTTGACCCGAACCGGTCAACGTGATCTATGTGCTTGGAATCCAAATTTTAGAATTTTTTAGAAACTTTTTACTATTTTTTAAGAATATTTTAAAATCATAGTTTTTCAACGGTCTAGAATTTTCTCAAAAACAACGATTTTAAAAATTCTTAAAAAATAGTAAAAAAATTTCAAAAAAAATATAAAATTTGGTCTCAAGGTATATTTTAATATGGCGATCATGTTGAATGGTTCAAATCGACTTTTTGAGCTTCATAAATAAAGATAAGCGTGAAGTAAATCATGCACTTTCTAGAGTGGAGGGGTCGCCTGGCGGACCAGATCGGCCCTGGCGGCGGCCTGGCAGAGTGGCGGCGGCGGCGAGCTGGCAGATCTGTTGCTCCCTTCTCTCGGTTCTACCTTCTAGAGTGGAGAGGAGAATGAGGGAGAGGGGAGGAACCGGAGCTGATTGGAGCTGACCGGAGCCGAGAGTGTGGTATCGTCAGAGTTCGGAGCATAGAGTTCTCATCTCGATTAGAGCGTGACGGTGAGTACATTCGGTCGCCGTTGGAGTGCGACGGCGGATCCGATTGTAGAACGAGATGGCAATTAAAGTACTAGGGTGATCAACATCTCGATTGGAGCGCGACGGTGAGTTCCGGTCGTGGAGCGAGATGATGACTAATGTATTAGAGTTATTACGAGAGGATTAGAATATTATATTAGTTTAGAGAATTTTATGAGAATAAAAGAATAGATTTAGAAATTACGGTCATTTGACCTATTGTAATACGTTTTTTTTTTTTATAAATGAAATTGTTAGTAGGCATTTAAAGCCACTAACCTTCAAAAAAGAAGTAAATCATGCACTTTACTTCATAAAGCACAATAGCCAACTCATATTTTTAGATATATGTACATAAAAGTCGGATGCACCCTAAAAGTTGTAAACACGTTAATTAGAATTACTTATTTTAATAATCTTTCTATTTGTAAAATTTGTTAATAAAGACCAAAAATTAAATACAAATATTGACTTCCGTTCCTTTTGCAAGATATTACAACCAAAAGTGTTTAAACGAGTAATATGGCATCATATAGAAAAAATAATAATTAATTTCATTGATTCTCTGAAACGATCGATTACAAGGGTGCTTGCATAACATGAACACCGAAAGATGAATATAATGTGACAAAATTTTATCACAGAAGACTCAGCAATTCGGCTATATATAAATTCTGTGGACTCATCCCTTCATAGCTAGATAGCACAGAAAAATTAAATTATATTTAACCATTACAACAACGTGTTAATTTCTTTTTCTCGGAGACAAAAACGTAGCATATATGGATTTATGCCTTCTTAGCTTTGGTCGAATCGACCAGTCTACCGTTGAGCTTTTGAATAGGCCGGGCGTTGTCCAACCCCAACTGTTGAAAGAAAATCAATCATCCGTGAGACTTGTAATGCTAAAAATATATAGTAGTAACATATTGAAATTTTTGTTTATTAGAATGTAAGCTTACATCGTTAGTTGCTGCTTTAAGCAAAGCCACCTGCTGCTGGGAGACGGTATTTATCTAACAACAAATTAAACATACATACCATTGGTTTAAAAAGAAATGAAAACCGAATTAAATAACAGAAGAAACTTATTAGAGGAAGTTTGTAGAATTAATATTTCCATATATATATACTAACCTTTTTGAAAACATTCCAAATTACTCCCTCGGTGCATGGAGGCACGCTAAGTGAACCATTGTATCTGAAGTACTGTTCGCTGTCTATGTTAAGTTTGTATGGGTCGATGAGCTTAACCTCCTTTTCTTTCTTATTCTTGCTTTTCATAATCTTAAGGTGGTGTTCCAGCTGCATTACAGAAATAATAAACTTTTATCCCAACCATATCTATGTAGCAATTTGATCTCAATGCTTCTTGATTCTAATTATTTTATGATACAGCTAGCCAGAGCAAACTGTAATCAGAGAGAGATCATGTGATATGTTTTACTACAAACCTCAGCCAAGAACGGGTCGGGTTGCCCGTAATCATACAATTGCCCGGTAACTGCAAGCTTACTGCCATCTGGAGTTTTGTGAACCATGTGCAATTCCAATGGGTACCTATCAGTATTTTTCCATCAATACAAATCTCAGACAAATGTCACAAATTAACAAACTGTAGGCAGTCTGTTTTCCATCAACATTAATTATACCAAAAATCTGTTCAAATTACAACCGGATGAATGTCAAAAGCACATTTCATTAAATGGATTGTCTCAGTAAGCACCCAGTTCAGGTATACAATTCCTTTGGTTTCTGAGGAATATATATATATATATATATATATATCGAACTAATTAGTAGGGATAACTTTCCTAGGATATCTTAATTAATTATATCTGTATAATTATAATTCATCCCTGCACCTTCTCTTTTAATCTTTAATGAAAATATTTGGTAGGATATCGCCTTTATGTGAAAAAAAAAAATGACAATCACCTCTTTCCGTTGATTGAGTGCTCAGAAGGAGAGTGGTAATGCATCTGACTCATAAAATATATATCTCCAAAAATTTGCATGCCCCCGGCATCCTCGGTCGGTTTTATCTGTACATCCGCAGAATCAAAAGAAAAAGAAAAATTAATTCAACTATGTGTTCTAGTACAACAAAACAATCTCAATAGGAGGAGTTATAATTACCTCAATATCATGGCCACGGTTCATCAGCATGCCTTTGGCCGGACGGTACAATAGGAGCAGCCCGCCCAATGTGGGATTCACTGTTGCCTTTGGAATGGATATATCAATAGGGGATTGCGTTTGACCGGTACCGCACTTGTCCCAACTTGCATTTACCTTATGCCAGTTCTCGGGCCCATTTTTGGCACCCAGCTTGTAGGTAAACTGATGCTCATCCTCTACAAAAGTAAATGCAATAAAAGATTAAAAGGATATTGTAAATTTATAGTGGAGGAATTAATTGTGCATCTGAAGTGAAAATATAATTAGCTGACAAAATCTGAAAATTGAAAAGAAAAGAGAGAGCAGGTATACCAGTTTCTTGGGATGAGGCCAGGGGAATGGAAATGATGAGAGAAATGGTAAAAACCGTCAAAATTACCATTGTTTTCATTTTTTATTCTTTCTAGTTCTTTTGGTAGTTTGGTTTTGGATGGGAAATTTGTAAAAGCAACTGAGGTATTTATAATGTTCAATTCACCTATCCGCAGGAATCTCATACCCGTTCAATCAGTTAACCAATTTTAGAGAAACACGTGTTGTTCGTTGTTTTGACCGCTATTAAGGCAAACATGATTTGCTTTATTCTTAATTGTTCTCTAATATTAGTTGTAAAACGCAAATAACTAATCTTGAAATTCCAGACTTTCTTTCCTCGTTTCACCCCTCGTGTTCTTTTTATAGAAGGTCATGTGGCAAGTTGCCTTCTGACAGTGTATTAAAAGTAAGAAAAGTTTTTACAATCTAACCCTGTTTTAAAGCAGACATTTTTATTAATATCCAACATTAAATATAAATTATCAAATGTACCCAGCTTAGCTGGGTATTTTTAAAAATATCCAAACCAGTCATTTTTTGGCCGGTTTGGTATATATATATTTTTTATAATACCCCCGTTTCATTCTCCTCATTCTCATAACTCGCTCAAACTCATCAGAAGAGAAAAAGAGAAAGAGAAGGCGATTTCTGAGGCGAAAAGAACGATTTTGGAGGTGATTTTCCGATAATATATTATTTTTTAATTAAATTTTTTTATTTTTTTCAGCAAACCTATAATATTTTTTTAAAATTTAGTAACCTGACAACTATTTACCATTTACTAAAATGTAGTTGGTTGGTCATGTCCATGATCGTTTAATTACACTGTAGTGGGAAGTTTTTGAGTAATACATATGGGGTTTATTACTCCAAAGAGGCAATTAATTCTTTCATGGTTAATGATGATATCTCAATTTGGGACTTGAAGTTTATGATTTATAAATGCACTGGTTATGACCCTGAAAGGTGGAACTTAGAATTGGTAACCTGAGTGAACTCTGGAACACCCCCAACCTATACCAGAGTGCCGATATTAAGTGATGCTACATGGAGAGGCGTGTACGAGCGGTTAAAGGCCAATGGAAATTTTATCATGAATATCTACGCCAGGAGAGTTCCGATAGAGTCCGAGGTTGGAAGTTATGGCCAAAATTCGGTTGCGCCAAATTATGAACCACAACCAGAACCATACACTCCCATGGCTACTTTACTCCTACCTGATTCAGAACCATACAGTAACTTCACTCCACCAGCACCCCAACCACGACCTCATACAAGAGTCCCACTTAGACCCGTGCATGTGTCTCATGTGTCTGTGACGCCTTTATCATTGATGGGTGTAAATGTGACCATCCGGCTAATAAAATTTATAACTCGATTTGCTATCGAGTCAGATTACAAACGCATAATCCTATTGAGTAGTGTAAACGAGTGTCGATCCGCAGGGAATAAGATTTAAGGTCTTGAGCGATTAAATCATAATCTTTCGAAAGGCTAAACAAAATCTGAAATCAAAGAGTTGTTGTTTTTTATTAATGTATTTAGTGAAAATTAAAAGTAAGTAAAATAAAGATAGAGATGTGAATTCCTAGGGTTTTGGTACACCGTTATTACTTCAATCCGCTTTGATTCTTACCTTATTTGATGTTGGTTTTCAGTTGTTGTATGAGGGTTTCTAATCCAATTTAGTGATTACCGCTTTCGCCTAGCAACCACCCTACTAATCAAGAGATCCCGTTAAGGCTTGTCTTGATTAGTGCAAGGAGATCTGTGACTAGTCCAAAGATCTCAGACTTCACTTGACTAGGTTCCTCGTCTGGTTTTATTGGGTGTCCCTACGATACGGCACGACAATGCGACATTCGTCTGCGAATGTTGAGACTCCCATTTGTACTTTTGTTGATCCAATTAATGGTATCTCCGGTTAAGGTTTCCACCACTAATCTAGTATTTTTATTCTCCCTTGTTCTAATTTGATTAGCCTAAAGATGACTAACTTCCATGTGTGACCATCACATGACGGTCTAGACTAATAAACAAAATCAAGTAAGATAGAACATAAAGCGCAAAAATAATCGAACAACAAAAGACTAAACAATGATCAAATAAAAGTATATATCAAAGCATCATGAGTAACAAGGTTTACTGCCAACCCTAAGAATCTAAACTTAGCCGCTGAGCGACATGTTTACAAAGAGATAAGATGAAGATACAACCATACACGAAGTACTCTCCTACTTAGTCTCTACACACTCCTCTAATCTCACTTAAGAAAATATAAAGCCAAAATTACAAAGATGAGTTTCAGTTCAGTCCAAAGGACTTATATAGGAGTGAAGGGGCGTTTGGAGATGAGTAGAGTCCAAGTTATCTGATCTGGATACAGCTGACGCAGTTATTCACCAAAGGGCGCCTTGGGTACGGTCCGTATTGACTAATACGGACCGTACTCCCACTGTGTCACTGTAGGAGTTAATGCGTATCGGCCATCTTTGGTTCGTACTGGAGCTCTAGTCCGCATTGGCTAATACGATCCGTACCAGAGCCTTAGTTGATGAGCTGCACTTTTCCGATCGACCCGATTTTTGCTCCAAATAATGTAAAATAGCCCCAAAACATATTTCCTGCACTAAAACATAAAATAGGGCAACGATAACATTTTTCAAGGAATAATTAAACATACAAGTGAGAAAATAAGACAAAACCTAAGCCAAAATCTTACGTAATTTACTATCAAAATGAGCTCGATCAATTGCTAATTTTCTGGTACGAACTGATGAGAACAAATATTGAGATTACTGGTTTTTGGGTTTGATTTTACTGGTATTGTGGTTTTCTTTGTTGGTTTCTTTTGCTGATTTTTTTCCTTATAAGAACATATATCTGGTTTTTTTGGGTTATCAAACCATGGGTTATGATACTATGTTGATTTTTAGAGTTCCGAGGAGAGATTATATTTCTGAGAATAGCATGCAGAAATATTATTTGATTGTCTTTCTATGTATTGATGTTGTCAATTTTCTTATACGTAAGTCCTATGCTTTATTTATACTTTTCATGACTCAACTAGTCGTTAGAACACCAAACGTACTTTTGCTTTATTTCTATTTCTAAACATACACACAAAATTTCCTTTTTGCCCCTTGATTAAATCTTAGCCTTTGGATTCTTGATCAATGATGAAATATGAATTTGAGGGATTCAGAGTAGGTCCGATGCCCATCGGACCTACCTTGGTTCGATGGGTGTGATGACCATTCGATCTGCATCAAAATTTGTGTGCTCTGCATAAAAATCGTACAAGTCTGTATCAATTTCCGTGCGCATAGATCTTGATGCTAATCGTACGGTCCAAGAGCTAATTGAACCTATATGTAGGTCCGATGCCCATCGGACCTACTCCTATCTCGAATTTGAGATCTTGATCTTATTTCTTAACACTATTCCTAACCGAAATCTTAGATCCGCCCCTAATTAGAAATGATACCCACTAAAATATCATAGCGATAGCATGTGGAAGGCATCTAAATGCATGGGATACCCAACTATGGGTCAATTAACTTTTTTTAGTTACTCAATTTTAATAATTCTTTACACTAAGATAAATATATCTAATTTAGTAATTCAATTATTATATTTCTTATGACAGGTAGCGTGTTCAAAATCAACTGCGCGCTTGTACCGGAGATGAGTTAAAAGACATTTTAACTCTTATATCATGGTTACAAAAATTATACTTTCTTTTGCTAAGGTTGGAACCTATTATTAACAATTTACTTAGTTTTTATAACTTTCAGACTTATCAGCAATATAAAGTTCCTATTTTTACTTCAATGTATTGGGTATAATTAATGATCACGTACATGCAAAACGGAAAAAAAAAAAATTATGCGTTTTGTCATTCGTTGAGGTTTGAACAATGTAATATTATTAATTATAATATGTTACTATTAATCCAATAAAGTTCAACATGTGTCAGATTTATTGATTAGGATATGAAACATTATAGTGACGAAGGATCTATCCTGGACTTTGTTTTAGGAATAGAAACTTGTGTCGAAGAAAATTTTGAATTGGTCTATATATTGGTTATAAAAACTTTTTATATTTTCTACATTTTTTTGAGTAATAAATTAAATATATCAAAAGATGATTGATATTGTCTTCAAATTAAAAATTAGACTTATTGTGCTCGTAAAAACGAGATAAACATTTTGAAAATTGATTTAAAACAAGATCTATGTGTAGTCTCTAATCACAAGTGATGAGATAAAAATATTAAATAGTAATTAATTAAAGGATTAATTCCGATAGAGATGTTAAGAAAATAACAAAAATATTTTCTGAAGTGCAATTTAAGACGAGTAATTTATAATTCTTGTTTTAGGATCAAGTTCCAAAGATTTTAGGCAATGCTATATCATCTCTTCTCTAATCAATCAGGGGAATGAACTCTGCTGTTATTCCATCACAACCATTCAAAAATTTATATTCACGTATCTCAATAAATAAACTCTTTTCATGCACAAATCTCAATAAATTTGATAGTTGAGATCGGAAAAATAGAATCCTATTTTTCCATTGGAATAACAGCAGAGTCGTATCCATCAATCAAGTTTGTTTCTCTCTTTCCTCACTTAGTTTGATGGAATAACTCATGTGCTATGATTCTTCCTCATTAAAAAGAGACATGTGTTTGATATAGCAAAAATATAATATTCTTAAAGAATCCAACTTTTTTGTGTTTCCATACATGAATTACCACGTGACTAATTATATTGTCACTAACATATAACTTTAGAGTTATTAAAGAGAAACATGTTTCTGTCCAAAATTTGTTATTTACAATATTAATTTTGCAAAAATTATCTCCTTTGATATATTTTTTTTTCAATAAATATTTTTTTCTGGAACGAAACCAGGAGAACAATCCTATTTAGAATAGAGAATAACATAATAACAAAATTACAAAGCTATTGATAATTGACTGATTTTACATATTATTTTTACGAATATGAATAAAATATATTTGCTTCATATTATTTTATTATGAATAACATAATATATTTACTTCATATTATTTGCTATTTTCGAATGTGAATAAAGTATTTGAATAATAATTATTTTTACTTCATATTATTTGCTATTTCCATACATAAATATAAATATTTTTTTCTTATGGACATTTCATAAAAAAAAAGATAAGTTTATCTATTTTAATTATTTATGAAACTATATTTTTTATAAAAATAAAATAAAGCATGTGAAACCAAAAATAATCAACGAACTTGTAAACATCTCATATTATGTAATTAAGTTCCTTTTTTTACAAAAATATTGCAAACGTTCTACAAATTAAAAAGTTATAAATCATAATTTTTTAAAGATTATACAAGAAATAACTAAGGGTACTTTGATTACTTCGTACTTAAAAATTGAGCATTAAAAAAAAATCCTCTTGGACGGTCGTTGTCACTGATTTAATAATTCGGAGATAATTGTCAAAATTAAAAGTTGGGACATTAACTTGTCACAAACCAAAAGTTTGAGGGTCTCCGGTATTGGTTCAATCCTCTATAAACTTGTAGTAGAGGAGGGATCCAATTACACCCTTTTAATTGACTCATCTTGACATTGTTTTTTTTATAGGTCAATTTTGCAATTTCAAAATCCAAACAGTTGATCCGAACCATTCAACATGATCACCATATTAAAATGTGCTTGGAGATCAAATTTTACATTTTTTTGAATTTTTTTTTACTATTTATTAAGATGGTTACAAAATCGCTATTTTTCAATGGTCTGAAAACAACAATTTTGTAACCATCTTAATAAATAATAAAAAAATTCAAAAAAATGTAAACTTTGATCTCCAAGCACATTTTAATATATTCATCATGTTGAACAGTTTGGATCAACTACTTAAACTTTGAAAATGATAGGTCTCAAAGTGTGTCAAAAAAAAAGGGTGTAATCCGATCTCTCCTCTTTATAGTAATATGATTGTGAAATCTTTGAGCTTTATAGGAATAGCTTCTTTAAATAGAAATATGAGTGTGAAATCTTGTGACCTGTATAGCTTATTTTAGATCTATTAATTTACTAACTTCCAAACTAAAACATCATACACGAAAGATGATATGTGGATGTGTTATATTGGCGGTTCTAAGTGATTGGCAGCCTCTACCAACATTTTGAAAAAGAGAAAACATAATTGATGAGCTTTCTTTATTTAATTGATGTAGAATTAGTGTACTAAGAGTTGAAACTTGAAATAGCCCAGCCTATTCTAAGTATTCACATTGCCCTTTTTCTTAATTTTGTTCTGCGCGAACCTCAAGTTTTGACTTTGTTGATTAAGACGATCAACAATTTGATCAATCGTTTCTCAAAATAAAAAGAAAAAAAAAAAGCAATTTGATTAGGGGTGTCCGGTAAGGGCCGGATGAAAGCATTTTTATACTCATACCTGTTACAAATTGTCATTACCCGTAGCCTATCATTACCTGCTACAAATTATCTTATTCGTACCCAATCCTTACCCGTTATGGTTGTCAGATAAGAAACAGTAGCGGATAAATAACGGGTAATACTAATATAATAATTATTTTTATTATTTATTAAATAAAACATTAAAACACAAATATTCATTTCACACATGACACATGTATAGTACTTTATTGGAAAAAAATTCTGATCATGCTAAGTGCAAATAAACCAATTAAAGTACTATTTTCGATGTTTATTAATATATATAATATATATAATTTTTTTTATAATTACTCAATTGGATAACGGATATGAAATAGGCTTTATCTGTATCCTTATCCACTTAGATAACGAAAAAAATCTTTACTCGTACTCATATCCAATAAATTTACGAAAAAAAAATCTTACCCGTACCCGTCTTATCGGATACGATAACAGTACAGATCGGATAAACGAATAAAAAAGTGTCATTGACACCCCTAAATTTGATCAATCGTCCATCATAACTATTTTTTACAAGATTTATTTTTCCCAATTGGAACGAAATTTCTGGCCGGCGAAATGATATAAGGGTCAAATTGTATCAAACCTTGATCCATCCACGCTACTATAGACTATAGAGTCCAGAGGTAACATAGGAAGTTTAGTCCGTTTTCCATTTACCGACGTCACCATCTTGCTTTCTATTTTCTTTCATTTTCTTTGAAGTACAGTTCAATCCAAAGAAATTGTTTTCGTCTTTGGATGATTTCAAATTTTCAATCCGTAGATTTGTTTGCACCTTTTTCAATTTTGAGGTGTGACTCCAAGGTTTGCATTTATGACCCCATGCCTACCCTATTATATTATTCTGTTTGACAAGTTGAAGGCTTAATGCATCATACAAAATATAAAGTCAAAATGAAACAAATATATAACGTGTGTAATGTATGAAGTTAAAATTGTCAATATATTTAATAACTCATTAATTCGCCTTCTAGTCAAATGTAAACTTTTAGAATTTGGCCTATCCTAAAGACGGTCACATTATCTAATAGCTCCCTTCAGTTCTTTTTAAATACACTCTTCATTCAATTCTTAATTAAATCTAGTAGAACAGTGCTATCGTCTGAATAATTTTGAGAGCAAATATATATATTTATAAAGGAGAACCTTAGACTCGTCACATATAGTGATCAACCTCGCCTCGCTATGAAGAGATACAAGTACAATTTTCCGAAGAGGCATCTCAATAGAGATAGCTGTCGGGATTTACAGAGCCATTATTTAAAAAAAAAATTTAAAATATGTGTTCATATTTGAGGAAAGGAGGACTCAAATCTTCTTTTCTCTTCTATTTAAAAAAACTATAGTGGCCGACTGAGGATGCTTTTGCTTTACCACTTTAAATTGTTGTTTGCTTAGTTGTATATAAATGCTTCACTATCATTTTGTATTCTCTCATGGGGCCGAAATTTTTAAATTTACCATGTCTCAAAAATTGATAAACAGAAAGGTCATAAATTATGTGGAATTGAATATTTACCACGGACGTAACGTCGCATCCACAAAATTGGTGGACGCAACATGAAATTGTGTCCAACAATTAATAGTTTTTTTTTTTTTTGAAAATAGATGGAGCAACTTATGATTTGAATGTACTAGAAGGAACATCAAACAAAATAGATAAAACATCTTATAATTTATATGTATTAGAAGTACTACGAATCATTTTCAGGCAGAATTTTTTACGGCTATAGAAAAAATTAAACTATTTCTTGGTGTGTTACTGAAAAAAATGAAAATGTTTTGGATCTGAGTTATTGATCCTGGTTCAAAAATCACTTTTGGGTATATGAAAAAATTATCGTGGTCCTTGTAGTATATTAAAATTCTAAGTTACTCCGTCTATTTTAATATATTCCTAAAATCACTTCTAGAGAAATAGATGGAGTATCTTAAAATTTGAATGTACTAGAAGGACTACAATAATTTTTGTATATGTCCAGAAGTAATTTTTGAACCGGAATCAATAACTCAGATGTGAAACATTTTTATTTTTCTCCAGCAACACACCAAGAAATAGTTTAATTTTTTCTACAACCGCAAAAAATTATGTCTGAAAAATGATTCGTAGTACTTCTAGTACATCTAAATTAAAAAATATTTTATCTATTTTGTTTTATGTTCCTTCTAGTATATTAAAATTATAAATTGCTCTATCTATTTTTGAAAATTAATAAACAATTCTATTTAAATCTGCGAAGAATTGTTGGACGCAATTTCATGTTGCGTCCCCTAATTTTGTGGACGCAACATGAGGTTGCCTCTGTGATATATATCAAATTTTGTGAATTGTTAGACGCAATTTCATGTTGCGTCCACTAATTTTGTAGACGCAACATGAGGTTGCCTCTGTGATGTATTTCAAATTCTACAAAATTCGTAGGATTTCTATTTATCATTTTTTGATAAATGATAAATTTAAAAGTTTCGGCTCGTGGGGCTATAAGAACTATCCGCATTTTGGAGATTCTTGTTTTTTGAGAAAACAATAAGGATCTAGCATTTATTTGTATTAATCTTGATTGGTTACGTGGTAAAGGGTTTTCGGGGTAGAATCCCTGTAAAAGATAAAGAGAAAACAATAAAAAAAAATGATAAAAGAAGGAACAGAACAGATAATGGGAGTGGAAGATAAAAAGAGAAAAAAGTAAAAACCAAAAATGTTTTTATTTCTGCTTATGTCTACTTCTTACGATCTGTGGTTGGCTCGTTCCTCTGATTGAAGTCTCTCCATTGGTGCTCTGTCTTGTGAGTTCCTGCATTTGTTCGCTCGTCTTTGAAAATTCAGTTTAGGAGTGGCAAAAAAGCTAGTAGTTCGTGGTTTGATCGTGACTTGCATCTGACTCGCTCATTAACAGCTTGTTTGTTACTGGACTGAGCTGTTAACGAGCCAGCTCGTTACTAGCTTGGTTCAGAATTAATGAGTTCAAGCTAGAGCCTAACTTGCTCACCAACTCGCGAGCTAGCTCGGTTAGATATCAATTTGTGAATTTGTATAGTTTTGTGTGGATTTTATACTGTCTAGCTCGGTCCAGCTCGATTCAACTCGATCCAAAAAAATTGTATAATTTATTTTCTTCTTAAAACAAGATCTTGCCAAACCCAACGAGCCAGCTCGTCAGCTCGAACTGGCTTGTCACAATTACAAACTGAGATTTTAGCTCGGATGCCTAAGTCCAACTCGCTCGGCTGTAACTCAGTCCAGAATTAACAAGCTAAGCTAGAACCTAACTCGGACCGAGCCAGCTCGTTGCCACCCCTGATCCAGTTACATCTTTCACTCCATACTACACTACGAAATGCGTGATTAGGATGATTACCCTTCGATTTTTTGCTGTTGTTTACAGTTTACACTCTTAGTCCAATCTGTTTCAAGTTTCAACGGTTTGACTCTACACTAACATTATTTACACTAGTAAAATTCATTTTTTACATTAGTAAATAATGATTGGCATCACCCGAATTAGTGATGCTTGGCATTAGAGAAGGAAATACGTGACACGCCGTGACGTGACGTGACAAACACGCCGTGATTTGGTCACGTGACGTGATTAATGTTTTTTTTTCACGTGACGTGATCAAAATAGTGGCAGACGATCACGTCACGCGAATGGTCACGTCACGCGTAGTCACGCCGTGACTACACGTGACGTGATATGACGTGACATAAATTAGTCACATTGAACTTTTTTTATATTTTAATTTAAATTGTTGAAAATTCAGAAAAAAATATATCAAAAAATATGAAAATTATAAAATTTGTAAAATAAGTAAATAATGTTGCAAAAATTAACTAGTAAATAATATTCTAAAAATTGCCAAATTTTTTGGATAAAAGATATTTAAGTCCGTTTCATTAAGAAACATAGTTTTTATAACGTGACGTGACGTGACGTATAATTTTTATTAAATACAGTCACGTCACGCGAATAGTCACGTCACGTAATCGACACACGTGACGTGACGTAACGTGACGTGAACGTGACGTTACGTGACGTGACTGATCACGCCGTGACAAATTTCCTTCTCTACTTGACATGATCGGACGATTTCATTTTTTATTTACTATACCAATATTATTTATTCCAATTACATTTTTATTTTCAGAAACTATTTTAAATTAGTCCAACATTATTTTTAATTATTCAAATTATATTTGTATCTGTATTTATATCCGTCCGATATCTGATTTGTATACGTATCGATCTGAAACTATACATATCCAATCACAGAGAGGCTACACGATAGAGAGACCAGTGGTAGCTGGTCA